>CP054673.1:28928934-29279489 GCA_013348765.1 Carpinus viminea
CGTAGTCGAAACCTCATATTATTTCTAGTTCAACCATATAAGAAAAGATCCAACCAGCCAAACACATCGTTCCTAATATGCACGTTCCTCGTTTAACACAGGAGGATTCTAACGAAGACAAAAAAAAACCTAGAAAATAAGGGCATACATGATGATGATGATGAAAAGGTTCAGTTAATGTCGGAGTCGTCGAAGTCGTCCTCGAAGGAGTTGAAGAAATCGGCGTCGGCGACCTTGTTGTCGACGGAGATCACGCCTTCACCGTAGATCTCGAGAGGGTCTACGTCGTCCACGTCCATCGCCATCGTCGACGGCTGGTCGTCCATGTCTCCGAAGAAGTCCATGGGCATCGGCCTCGTCTATGTCTCTCTCTCTGTCACAGGTCCTCCTTATCTGGTGGATACGATTCAATACTTTAGGGCTTAAGAGGCGATTCGCTAAACGGTGCCGTTTGTGTGTCGAAGAGACGTGGTCGTTTCAAAAGAAACCGCCACTTTCTTTTTCTTTTTTTTTTTGCTGTTTGTATTAATCGCCACCGTTTCTGTGTTATGAGGGTGAGATTATATAAATTGTAATGTTCTAGATGAAAACATATAGTATCCCAGAGCGGAGATCACAAGTTCAAACCCTCCCTCTCCCTTATCTTTGTATGGATATGTCAAAAAATAAAAAAATGATGAAAACTAGGCTCAGTAAATGCGAGCACACGACAAAGGCTCGCTCGAGCCGGTCGATTAAGCTCGGATCGAAATCGAGCTCGATCGCTCACTCTCGTTCTTGTACAAGCTCGCTCGATTAGCAATGAGCGAGCTTGGCTCGCTCGACTAAACTCGACAAGGGCTCGTGATTTCGTGAGCTCGATTTCATTCATAAATGAGTAGATTAAATGATTATTAATTAAGTAACTAATTTATTTCTTACCATTTATAAATTATAATCACATTAATGTATACAAACTTAAATGACCTTAATGTATCTCTTTAGGGTGTGACAAATAACAATTGACATTATATACAATAATACAAACTTAAATGTTATATTAATTAATTGTATAAAATTAAATTAGTTTAACTTAGTTTTATACTTATAAATTAATAAATTATAATATATATTTATATATGATATGTTTATTATCTACAATATATGATATACATCATATACTAACTTAACTTTAACAAATAACAACTAACAAGTAACAAGTATCAAGTAAAATATAGAAATAAATTATATCAGATTGATATGAATATTAAAATAATCTCAAATTTAGTAACTATGCTCTAAGAATCTAAGCAATTAAAAAACATAGGTGACAATTAGAAAGTTAGTCAACAATGTGCACTTAATCAATGTACGTTACTCTTTAGGATGTGACAAATGACAATTGACATTATATTCAATAATACAAACTTAAATGTTATATTATATAAGATAAATTATATTATATAATTATACTATATAAATTATAAAATTAACAAGTATATAAATTATCTTTAAGTTTATAGTTAATATAAATTTATTTAAATTATAAGAAAAATTAGGCTTGCAAATTAGCCGATTATACAAGCTCTCAACTCTACCGGTTATCGCACAAGCTCGACTGCCCGCTTTGGTTATCAGACAAGCTCGGCTCGAACTTGGCTAAGCTCGACTCGGCTCGGATCGTTTACAGGCCTAATGAAAACATATAATTTTTAGGGAAAAGTCCACAAATTCCCTCTCAAACTATCACCAAATTGACAATGCTCTCCTCAAATAACTTTCAATTGTGACAATGTCCCCTCCAAACTACTAAAACATTTTCAATGTTCCCCCAATGACGAAACTACCCTCAGTAAAAAAAAATTACTAAAACTTCTACAAAAAAAACATAAAACTAAAAAAAATATATATCCAAACGGTGGAAAACTAAAAATTAAAAAAACAAATCCATTGTATAAGAAAAAAAAGAAAAAATTTCAATTTTTTTTATTTCATAAAAATTGGTTTTTTTTTATAACTTTTTTAAATAAAAATTTATGTTTTTTTTTTTAAAATAACAATTTTCGTTTTCTAAAAAGAAAATGAAAAAAAAAATCTTTTAAATAAAAATTTCCGTTAAAAAAATCATTTAAAAAATAATTTTCGTTTAAAGATATTTTTTTTTAAAAAAAAAATCGTTCTTTTTAAATAATTTTTTTTTAATGTTTTTTATTTTTTTTTTTAGTTTATAGGGATATTTTTGTCTTATTGAGAAATATATATGGATATTTTAATCTTTTTGCTACCCTTAAGGGGGACATTGATAATGTTTTGATAGTTTAGGAGAGATATTATCACAATTGAAAGTTTAGGAGAGGACATTATCAATTAGGTGATAGTTTGAGGGAGGAATATGGACTTATACATAATTTTTATAAATAAAAAGGAGGGATACTAATTGTATGTATTCTTTGGATGTGACTAAAATAATTACTTGTCTACTAGAAGTTACAAAAGAAATACGTAGACGATGGAAATCCAATGTTCTCTTAAGTCTGATTGAGGTATAATGTGATCTAGTCTCATTAGGACATTAATGAAACTTAAGACGGCTAATACTAATATTTCATTTCTAGTGTTGAACTCTCATCCTTGTATATGTCTAACTACTATAAAAATAAATTTTTTGAGACTGCTGAACCACTACCACCGATTATAAATGAGAACATATTAAACAAAAGTAACCAAGCTAATGCCATATTTGTAGATGGTAGAGATCATCTTATTGTTGTCTTATAATTTAAAAAATAAATCAAAAACTCATTCATACAAATTTTCATCATAGATTCTCACAAAAATTAATCATGCCAATGAAAAAAACAGATCAAGAGAGGGGTTACCCAAAATTATCTATTGTGGATTTGGGGTGTGATTCGTTTGGTCTTGTTTCTGTAGGCTTAATTACTTACTAACCCTAAAGGAAAATAAAGGGAATAAATAAAATATTTATTTATTTTTAGCCAACTTTTTCCTGCTACTCTTTGGGACTAGTAAAGGAAACGAGTCCATACTCCAAAAATGATGGAAGTTGAATGGAGGAGAAGAAACTAAAGGACGTGGCCAAATGGAAGCCCAGCTCCTCACACACCACCCCTGCTCCATCTTCACGCATCCTCGACCTCCTTATCGCCATCCAACGCTACCCAAAACCCCTTATCCGGCCTCTCATTCTCGCCGCTTGTTCTCTACCAGGTACCGTCCCTGGAACTCCAATGCCGAAACCGCCCGTTCCTCACAGAGATTCAACTTCGAGGATGACGAAGACGAAGGAGAAGACCAAGATTCAGAATTTGGCTTTGGAGGAAGCAGAGGCAGGAAGAAGAAGAAGAAGAAGAAGAAGGAGAAGAGGCGGTGGTGGTCCGACGAGTCTTCTTCCTCGCCGGAGATGGAGGAAGGGTCTGGTGGGATCTTCGAGGAAGTCATTGACAGTTTCTGGATTCTTAAGGTACAATTTTGATATTAAACCCATCTCTTATCCAATAAAAAGCTGATTCTTTTAGCCCAGTTTTGTTATTTAAGAAAATGAATGGGTCATTTTTGTGTGAGCTTCTCGTTGATTCTCTATATGCGTGAATACCCTTTTTGACATTCAAAATATAGAGGTTAATGTGAAAGCTTAAATTGCAAGTTCTTACCCTTCAATTTAGCATCTCTAGTAGTGTTTACCAAAACGCTGGGACAAAGATTTGGGACAATACTGGGGCAACTATATCAGTGCCTTGGCTAAGAGAAAACTTTGGTTTTTGTTCTATTTCATTGGATACCTCAGCCACCATTCTCACAATTTGTTAAAGGGAAAACATGTTTATTTACGATAGAGGTTTAAAAAACTGGCCGGTGGAATTTATCAACTTGTTTAATGAAGAGAAATTTACAGACACTATGATTATTAGGTCCTACAGAACTTTGCTGCCTATTTTAATTCCTACATTTTTCTTGGTTATGTTGAAGAATCAGTGCCTTGTTTAAACTGCACAAGCAGGTGTCTGGATTGTCGAGCAATACTTTGTCCTTTACTTTGGTGGTGTCTATTTCCTTTAATAACACCAGCTTAGCTTATTTTAATGATGCCTTTTAGGTGCTTTGGGTTTATTTTTCTCTGTATAGCTTTTGTGCAGCAGACTACCTGACTAGTACTTCATTTATTCTGCAGTTGAAATTTAGTCAATGATGAATCCCTTGTTAATCAAATGGACAGTCTTTTTTACTACACCACTAGTTTCTAGTTCTTCTTGTACTTCCTATTTGTTATAAATATCATATATGCAATTTATTTTTCCATAAGTGAAGTATGTAATATTGTTGCTTTCCAGTATATAAGCATTTTGATAGAATGAACTCTCAACAAGGATCTATTATGACATCTCAATGACTACAATTTAGTTACCATTGTCCAAGACAGATATTCACCTTGCAATAATATTTTCTGAGAGCAAAATTTGTATTGGTTCACTCCTGCTTCACGCTTTACTTCGTCTGATGTGTTTAACATTTCAATAAATTGGATTTTTGGTCAGTGCAGGTGTTCAGATCCTATGGCTGGACACTTCCACCCATTATCATATCTTGGCTGCTAGCTTCAGGCCCAAAAGCTGTTCTTATGGCATTAGTGCTTCCCCTTGGTCAGTCAGTTGTGTCTCTGGCATTTGAGAAGTTGTGGGGGAGGAAACGAAGCAGGCCAAAACGCAAGTCCAGGATGAGGAGGAAACCATCTGCCAGCACTGTAAGTGGTGTTGAAACTGAGGCAGAAGAACAAGATGAAAGTCATGAAACCAGAAAGGGAAAGATGGGATATCAATCGTGGGTAGCAGGAAATGATGGTCCGGTTTCTAATGGTGGCCAAGATGCACCAAATTTTGGTGGTTGGGATGACCTAGACAGATCTGGATTCGCACGGAGAGCATATCGAATGACCGGTGGGTCACGGCAGACAACAACGGAGAAGGGCAAGTTGAGTCGCAGGGAGAGAAAAAGTGACACACCTCTGCTCTTGAGGTTGTTGATTGCTGTTTTTCCATTTTTGGGTTCTTGGACTAAGATGCTGTAGTGATTCCTGCTAAGCACCCTTGCACTCAAGCATGGATTTGATTGGTTTTGCCTGCAAGTACTGAGATTGAGTCACTGAATTTAGGGGCCAATTGGTTTCTCTTCATACTTATGCAGTTGAATCAGCTAAGCGAAGGTCAAGGAATCAAAATTCATTGGAGCCAATCTGCATGTCTAACATCCTAATGATGGTTTTTGGTGATCGAGCCAATCTGTTCCTGTGAGGTGATGGGGCTTTCTCAGAAGGGTTATTTTGTTAATCTCATTGCAGATGGTCCAACTATAATCTCCTGTGATCCGTTACAATTTGGTTCCGTACATGGTGTAGAATTTGACATTTACTTTAAAAAGAAAGAGTGATGGTAGAACAATGGATTAGAGTTGCTCAAGCACTTCATATGTAGCTTACATATATTTATAGCTTTTGTTTCTCTGTTTTTTTTTTTTTTGGGAAAATTATATTTAACCCCCTAAACTAACACATAACTTTGCTCATATTACCCATTAATAAATTCAATCCACATCACCCTCATTCACTATATAATGCACTCTCATTAAACTTTTCATTTAATCATCAAGGCAACTAAATTTTCAATAATAAAAACTAGAATACAATTTATGTCATCCTATGAAAAGCTATGCTACTTGTCACAATTTTAGCCACCCTTAAATGCTACTTTTCACAACTTTAGTCACTCTAGAGTTTACATTCTTTTGGGGAAACTTCAAAGAACTCCCTGAACTTCCACCCTTTTTGAAATTTCAATTTTAAATTTTAATTCTCAATTCTTTCATGAGCTCAATTCCGATTTCATACATTTTATGATTTAAAAATTTTAAAAAAAAGTCTAAAATACCCCTGATTTTTATTTAAAAAAAATTAAAAAACATTTTGGAGGTTAAAATTTTATACAAAATTCACCGTTTAAAATTCCAACTTTCAAAATATTTTTTTATTTTTTTAAAAAACAAAAATCATGGGTATTTTGGTTTTTTTAAAAATTCTTAAACCCTAAAATGTATAAAGGGAGTCAAATTAAGAACAATTGAAAGTTCAGAGGGTAAATTGAGAGTTTTTAAAATTCGAGGAAGGCATTTCAAAAATGGAGAAAGTTTAGGGAAGTTCTCTGAAATTTCCCCCATTCTTTTAGTTTATGCTATTAGATATGCACCATTTCATTAATTGCATATGCATTTCAGCTCGGAGCCACACTATTCAATCATGTACATTTTTCCATTATCTCAAGAATGAGAAGATTGCCTAATACGGAGAAAGAAAAAGAAAAAAGAAAAAAAAAAAAAAAAAATCACTGTGGAACTGACTCTCATTTAAAATAAAAAGAATCACATCAGTTTCTACAGATTGGTAGCCATGGGAAGAAGCATTGCTCATTGACTAGCTATTCTTTCTTTTCCTTAGATTATCAACAAACCAAGACTGCTTTTCCTTTTCTACTTGGATTTTTTACCCTTGTTAAATTTACACTTTATAATTGAATGAACCCTCCCACATTAAGTTAAAAGTACATTTTACAAAGAATTTTGTCACGTTCCCCAAAGCAATGTGCAATGTTAATATCCAAATATTTTGTCATCTCGCAAATAGCTGGACTCTGTTCACATAGCAAGCAGATGCAGGGTCCTGGAGGCAGCTACAAAATCCCTCCTCGTCCTTGGGAAATGAGATGGGTAAAGGATGGTCAGGAATTACACCCACCTGTAAAGAGACAAGTTGAAGGATGATAAGAATCAACTAGCACAAAGAAAAAAACCCAAAAGTTTGGTTACTTTGAGGGAACCTTGACCTCCAAAATCACAGCAAATGTGTAGTATAATAATATCCAGCATGCCTCTTTATTCCTCAAGCCTCCTTTAAATAGGAGAAACGTATACACGAGAGACCTAGTATTAGGTCTTGACTTTAGTATTCAGATTTTGACCTTACAAGGGAAGAATCACAAATATTGCTATGGAAAGATTAATTCCTTATTGAAAAACAACACAAAATAAAAAAAAGAAGATATTCTAAACGTGAGTCTCACGTTTGGAGGTAATCTCCTTATTGAATAATAAAACCTAAATATAGAGATACTCTCCTTATTGAACTAAACTTGAGGCGCATGTGACTTGGGGTTTACATCAAAGGAACCATAGATATGAGAGAGAGAGAGGCAGTAACAGACCTTATCAATATCTGTGTGAGCAGGTGTCTCATAACGAGCTACAGTAACAGCCAAGCCAGAGCCATCAGATAATTCAAAAACCGACTGGATCTTGCTGCAGAGGGGAGGTAAGTAACTCACGTCAGCCTCGTCAGGAATTTATGATCATATTCACATTTTGAGTCTGAAGTAAAAGTCAATACCCTTTCCCATATGTGGGTTCTCCAAACAACACAGCACGTTTGTTGTCTTTCAGTGCACCAGCTAAAATTTCACTTGCACTGGCGGTTCCTTTGTTCACCTAATGGAAGCTCAGTAGAGGGTATTATCAGCCTTTTTTCACAATAAATTGGATGATTAAATGGTTAGAAGATAAAGTTCCAACCCACACACGCACATACCCAAATGATACAAATGGAATATTAAAAATAAGGGACTAGAACAAATCCAGAAATTAATTAGAGTCATGGAAAGGTATGACGAGATTCTATAGTAAAGTGTGGAAATTGGAAACCTACTGCCAGAAATTATGATATGTAGATAAGGCTTTTAGGTAGGACAATGGGTTTTTATTTTGGTTGATGGATGGTGTGGTCTTATCTTTGTAATATTATAGGTTTGACCTCTGCATTGGAATTGTCTATTGGCAAAGCTACTTCAGTAAAGGGGGCATTTTGGGGAGATTTTATCCAGAATAGTCACGTATAGAAAGGAGTGATAGTAGGAGGGGTCAAAATGTCAATTTAAAGATTGGAGGTATAAGTGCCAAAGGGATGTAAGTTTGAGGGGGCTAAGTGTATTTTCTCATAAGACATAATATTCCAGATTTTTTCTTAAAAGGAAGATGGGCGGAAGCTTACTCTTCTATAAGGGAGGGGAGGAAAATCTCAGCCTAAAGACAGAAAGAAAAAGAAAAAGAAAAAGAAATAGCAGCCCACTACTGAACATACAGAGAAGAAATTGAGAATATAAGCAAACCTCGGTACCATGACTCTGAAATCCCATTAGTGTATAGCATATGCAGGCATTTGCCAATATATCTCTCAAAATTAAGGATTATCATGACACAGTTGTATTGTTGATAGACAAAAGTTTACCAGCACAGCTAAGGGTTCTGAAGCCGCTATTGCACTGCTTCCATCTGTGTCATATATATCTCGAACACCACGACTGTCACAGATATACACAATCACACCTTTGTCCAACCTGAACAGCAGTAGGTAATATGAGAACTTCTTATGAATAAATTGGAACAGATGAAATGAAGTACCAACTTCATTTACTGAGGACTGCTCCAAAAGATGTAACTACAGTACAGTGATCCCCCGAAGTTTGAACTTCACAGACAATATTCGCTTCTCAAATCTTTTAAATAAGTAACACATACTACTAAGTGTCGAAAATACTGTAACCGAAAACTCAATAAATATGAAATACATGAGTTAGCCAGGACACCATTAACTGTGCAGCCAAACTTCTCATCGTTCTTGTCCCCATTAGCGTCAGCAAAATATTACCAATTGATGTGGATAAGGCAACAGAATGAAATTGACACATGCAACATAAATGGAAATTCTTTACCATTAATCCTCAGGTATAGCTTACCAAATCTTGGCAATCTCAATTCCTTCTGGGAAAAGACCACCACTGCATCAAATTTATGCTTTAAGAAAGCCTGCCAAAAAGCAATGCTAAAAGTGTAGAGCGTTTAAAGCTAATCACCTATTATCTCGAAGGTCCAACACAAAGGCATTAACACTACTACTCTTTAAAGAATCAACAGCTTCCTTGACAGCGCCTACAATGAATGCAAGCTTTCAGGATAAATTGCAGGAATTTATAATTTAAAATCTAAAAAGAATATAAGTAGTACATATAGTCAAATAACTCCAAAGAATTTTACACAACTAGAAAGACATTTGATTCCGCACAATTACAATGCAACTTGAAATTTAACTATCTGCGGTACTGCCCTTTAAGTATGTTATCTGTGCCCATGAGTGAATCTGTTATCTTGGCTCATTATTCAACAGAAAATTTGACCCTAGCTTTAGAAGTCTGAAACAAAAATTTTGTGGCCAACCAAAATGAGACAAAAGATTGATAATTTTCCTAGGAAAAAAGGTTTTGAAGATTTCAGTATCTAAATGAGAATTAAGAAACTAAGCTCCTATGCATGAAGATATTTGTTCCAACTTATCTGAGTAGCAACTGATTGAAGTGAAACTTTGAATAACAAATAGTTTTACTTACCAGATGCATTTTGGTTGAAAGATGTTAATTTGATATAACCAATCCTAGGAGAATCTTTCCCTGAACCAGGCACTTTGCATAGTCTTGATTTCACTGGATTTAGTGAAACTTTCTCCCGCCTGGAAGGCAGTAGTTGGTTATTCATAACCCTTATTATTTGGTGAAAAAAAGAAAAAGAAAAGATTAAAAAATGCACAAAGAAAATTGCAGATCTTTTCAGCTCAAATGACAACTAACAAGCTCACCACCTCAGCAGTAGCTCAGTGGGCCAATAGGTGGGGAGGGTTTGGTTAAACCATAGGTTTGATTCCAAATGTTCTTCCCAGGCACCCAAGAAAATGCCAATGCAGCCCAACAGCATTTTTGAAAAAACTTATGATGATATAAATTTCCATATCAAAGTGAATTAGATTAATGAAGAAACAAGATATACATCTTTTAAAACTATTATGTGATATGCAGTGTTAATTTCCCCACGAACAAAATAAATTTTCCTTTAGTCATTAAATTAAATGAATTCCACAGAGAGACACAGGAGGGGAAGAGTGAACTTACGTCAAAGCTACGTGCTTTATTTCAGGTCCACTACGAATGGTCAATTCCACCGAAGTTCCTTCAGGTCCCCTGCAATTTAATCAAAACGTTCAGTCAGACCAGTGAATAAATGAAAAACTGGAAAACTTGAAGGAAAAGAAAAGTTGAGCTTCTAAAAGAACTTCTATTAAAACAAAAATCATGTTTACTTATGCACCAACAACACTGATATGATGAAACAATATGTAAAATAATCATCACGAATATCTTCATTTAAAGTGTGTGCTGGCCAGTTGCCAGATTTTTAGCTGTCTGAGTTTATTAGTAGCATAATGATGATCTCAACCCTTAATAATGAAACTTTCATATTTTCATTTTTTAATGAATACAAACAACCTGAAGTAAATGTTTATATTTATCCACACCTATGCATTTGAATCTGAAATTTCAACACTCGGTGATTTCTAGAATGAATCAAGGCTATCCCGTATCCCAATATACAAGATAAACTCAAATCAGTTACAATTATCAATCACTATGGATCTGACCAAATAATCAGTTATAATTATTAGTAGCATAATGATGATCTCAACCCTTAATAATGAAACTTTCATATTTTCATTTTTTAACGAATACAAACAACCTGAAGTAAATGTTTATATTTATCCACACCTATGCATTTGAATCTGAAATTTCAACACTCGGTGATTTCTAGAATGAATCAAGGCTATACCGTATCCCAATATACAAGATAAACTCAAATCAGTTACAATTATCAACCACTATGGATCTGACCAAATAATGTTTTTGAAAATCAAGAATAGATTGATGATTCAAGATTTAAAACAAACTGGAGGTACTTAATTCTTTACAGCTTCCAGAAAGTTAAAGGACATGTATTATTTTCTAAGCCAAAAATGGGACCTAATCTGTTTCATAATTGTAGACACACAGTGAGATGTCGCATAAACTACACAGAATACCTTGTTCAAAGGAGTTAATCATTAGGAGTTTGAATATTCATTTTTTCTTTTGTTTTTGATAAGTAATAAAGAGTTTTATTGAAAAAGGAAAAAGAGAAAAAAGAACTGTACAAGAGAGAACCCCAAGCAAACCCACAAAAAGAACCCCACAAACCCACCCAAGAACCCTAAAAAACACCTATTCATTTTGAAAGTACTCCAAAACTAATATCCAGGCACCTTATGGGCATTTATCAATATTGCCATTCTGGACAATATTACATGAAATTTAGGCCACTTTTGAACTGTCACCTGGTACATTTCAATTTGCAAACCACATCAAGGAGAAGCAACCAAACAGTAAAGCATAAGAAAACACCATGAAATATTCTGTCTACTTTTTCTCTTTTTGTGCATGGCAGTGTGTTAACCAAATAAAGGGACTTCTGTGACAAGTTGCAACACCATGGTGGCATTGCATTTCCTTTAAGAGAGCCTATGTTATTTATTGAAAAACAAAGAACAGATTTGACAGGGTAAGAAGTTGGTAATGTAAGAAACTCACTGCAACCGCTCTGCTGCATCATATATGCCCATGGTTTCTGTACTTGTATCATCAATCGCTAATAACATCCCCAGTTAAAATGCCAGCCCTATTTGCAGGACCTCCCGGAGCAGCTGAAATAACAACAAGTCCAGCAGCTGATCCATCGAATTGACTAGGGTAGCCAATTGACAGCCCTACACCTGTAAGAGCACCTTGAGTTCCAGACTGCCTTCAAAGAAGATATAACAGATTTAGGGAGAATTACTATATGTATCCAAACCCCACTGAAGTATACAGTCCAACAGTTCACCTAAATATTGTACATGACATGGGAGTCTGTCACTCAAGCCAAAAAAATGCAGTATACCAAGATGGCATGAAGAAAACAACATCATACCCGCAAACTCTTGAACTTCTCAGGCTCCAGAAAACGAGTAAAAGGATCATCCAGTGTGGCAAGCATCTTCTTTATTGCCATATCTAAATGCAAATACACCATAGGATTTAGAGAGGCATTACATAGGGAAGACACAAACACTAATCTTACCTAGTGACAATTAAATCATAGAACAGGCTTAAATGTTACCCGCATTGAAATGCAACAATCAAACACAGGTTTATCACAAAACTAACCACATTGCAACAATGTACATGGCCAATCACGTTTTTTCAAGAGAATTCATCATCTTCTCTCAAACCCATTTAACGAATCATATCTTGCAACTTTTGGAACTAGCAATTGAATTCAACGATTACATTGACCAAAAGATGAGGTATAAACAACTGCTACAAAACCATCTACCAAAATTTAATATTGTACACGATCGGTCACATTTTTTCAAGAGAATTCTTTCATCTTCTCTTAAACCCATTTAACAAACCATATACTACAACTGGTAGAACTAGCAATTGAATTCAACATTTCACATTTCCCTAAAGGTGAGTCCAAAGAAACGATAACTATTGTCTTTCTTCTATTTTCCTTTCTGGGACCAAGTAACCAGCTTGGTCCCCAGGTTATAGTTGAACCATATGAATTATCACGAATCACAACATCTTAAAGGTTTATGTACTCAACTTAGTGCTTAACTCTAAAGGTATACATAGTAGGTCAGTGTCCATGAAGGCCAAAGTTTAGGCCATGGTGAGATCTCTCGTCGTGCATGCAACAGGAGACTACACAATCAATAGATACATTGACTGAATAAAAACTTGCTGGATTAACATTAAACATAAAAGGTAGCACAATCATCAATTTCAAAGAGAGACAGGCCCTTACTAACAACATTTTCTTGTATATGCCAAAACTATATGTACCTTGGCAAGAAAAGAGAAGTCCACTGCCTGTCTAAGTCACTTAAGTATTGACAACAACCATGAGTGGATGGACATTCATGTCTAACCATTTAAATAGCCGAAAGTGCATCAGCCATATAAGCATGAACCTATGCAACAAAAATATTTTAGAAAACTATGATTTATCCCTTGTGGAACAAATGCTGACTCCCTTCCACATATTCAGAACCTAACTCCAATTACCATGCAAGTACTACTATTAGGCATATTAGGTTGATCTCGCTAGTAATACTTGTATAGTCAATTAGCACCAATACTGCACGATATCTAAATACTAAAAAGGAAAACAAATTAAACATTGAAAATAAACACACATAAGTGAATTTAACTATGGTTCTGGCTTCCATTAATCTAACTTTCGATTTTATACGGAAAATCCTGCAAACCACCCTAATTATACTATTAGAAAGGGTGCAAGCCGTACATGTCTGTTCTCGTGTATTCATTGGTTCATTGCGCAGTGCATTTTCTCTGTATCGAAACCAACTTTGTCCATTAAAAGTTTTGTCAACATAGGCACGATCAATTGTTCTCCATGCCTCCAAGAATAGGAGATTCTCTTCAGTGAGGGCCCCTGCACAATGACAATAAGTATTAGGATGAAATATAAAGTAAAAGATCTATCCCTTGAATCTTATGTAAATTCCTTGAAAATACTTACAGGATGGACTCTGCTAACAGAAACTGAAACTGACATGACCAGCATCACTCCAGCGATCAAGCAGACAGAAGGAATAGAGACATGTTGTCTAAATTTTTCCAAACAGTGAATCACTTTTGGAAGACCACGAGAGTAAATCCCAAATTTGAGAAGGCGTCCATGAGTTATTGAAAGAAAATCACATTTCAAGGATAAAATTTTATTGAACCTCATCGACTGAACCAATAAATTATGTTTCAAAGCTCCATCAGTATTACCCCTATTTCTCTGCACATTGGTGGGATTTATCCTTCTACACATTAAGGGACTCAACAATCGAGCTTCTACAATCCTTGTGGGCGAAGATTTCCATGGCAGCACCTGAAACGAGTCCAAGTGAAATTGTAATATATTTCGAGCTCTTGACTACATTAAAATTTTTCACATGCACGCATCCATACAGCAGTATCTCTCAGGATACACTCAGTTTCTGAGGCCTTGTACCAACATAGAGTATAAGGCAAAAAAGTAAGAAAAAAGAAGAAGAAGGCATACAGTACTATAACATAACATTAACAATGTAAACAGTACTATAATGTAAAATTACAGTAAGGATCCATTGACCAGTAATCTTTCTGGGCAATGCGAGTCACAGGGAGTGAACAATCCAAGCTGTGCTCCAGGTGCAGTAAAATCTGAGGCCAAAATAATTCTTCCAACCAAAAAATTTAGTAGTGAAGAACATGATTCACCTATGAGTGCTTATGTCCCAGAAAATCCACCTATTGCAGAGCAAAAGGTTTTAATTCTATTTATCCAAATGTTCAATTCTGCAAGATGTGCTCATCAGAATCAGATTAATCCTTTTAACTATGCCACACCAGTGTACTTTCTAAGAAAAAGAAATGACTAGGCCTGCTGGTGGAGGCAAATTCAGTTCCTGGAAATTGGAGCATGCTCGTTGTACATAAAATTCTCTTTTCTCCTTGGTAGATTATACACATACCCAAAGGGTCTTAAATGCACAACTCACCCTCCACCCTTTCATGTGGGAAGAGGAGTTGCCTTTCGAGCTAGAGCTCATTGGCATCAACAGCACAATTTTTTCCTGACAGCACAGCATCCAAAACAACAATAGACCCATCAAGTAAAACTATAGTTACATGCTAGTTCCCCTCCCATCCCCTAGGCTTACTCGTGCATTAGCAGCTGAAGGACTATAGATATATTTCAGCACCCAAGAAGAAATGTACAAGTGGTGAGTACGATTCTTTGTAACAGAGGCTTGGCCACAATTCACTCACATTCATGAGAAATAGACCTCCGAATGAGAATTACACAATAACCATCCAGAATTGAAGAACAATCAGTATTCAATTCGAAACTCATTAACCCCTCCATTAGGCAGTACATTCCAGTTCACCAAATTTCTCCACAACAAATTATATATATTCAAAAAAGTCCTTTTTCTTGTTCCTTTTTTTTTTCTTCCATGAAATGTAAGTTATCAAGGTCAATGCTTCATTTATGACTTTAATTCTTAAGCTACTTTCATTCAAAGAACACGCTTAATCAGGTTGTTGCTTCACTCAAGCTCTTAAAGTCTTAGAATACCATTCTTCATCCAGCAGAGTTAATCAAATTGGACCCAATTCAAGCTGAAAACAACTTCAACTTAGCCAAGCTTGACATCCATAACACCTAGCCCATAAACAAAGCCAAAAGTTGGGCACACCATACATGACACCACAATCACTACACCAATTCACACAATCACATCATCTCTCGAACATTAACCCCACAATCCACGCCAACGAAACGAATCAAAACATGAAGTTAAAAACGATTTTATTTTCTCTCTTCATCAGTTCTCTTGGAAACCAAATGAGAAGTGGAAACTGGAATTTGAAACAGAGTGGGAGAGAGTACCTGAGGAGTGGAGGCCTTGGAGGACCAGTAAGGGTTCTTGTAGAAGACGTTAGAGATAGCAAAATGAGGGGATAAAGAAGCAGTGGAAGAGCTAGCGAGGACCGCCATTGACAGGCCTCGGAGAGCCCCGCGAAGAACCAGAGTTCTTCTTCGTTTTCGGTTCCTTATCGTTGGCGTGGCGATAGCTTTTTGAAGCTCTTTCGTTATTCCCCAATTGGGCCTTAAAAGTCCATCAAGACGCAAAATGGTCCAGAATCAGAGCCCAATTTTATGTTGGATGGGCTCCTATGTGAATGTGGGTATTTACCGTATTTTCTTGTAGTTTTCTTCGCCCTACACGATGTCGTTTGGCTTAAAACTAGTAGTTTTCTTATTCAATCTCTTCTCTCTAGGAGAAGAGATTGAATTAGAGATTGAATTAGAAAAAATGGTGGTGCTGATTGAATTAGAAATTAACGACATTTAATTAGGCATTGGGTATTTCTAATTAATATATAAGAGAAAGCTGAAAATTTTTCTTTCGTATCGTAAACCTCAGTTTTATGTCTTTGTATGGAGTGAGATAATTTGCTTTATACATGAATGGGCCTATATATTGTCTATGTGGTGTCACAATCGAGAGTTGCAATGCATTGCATGGTAAAGAAGTTTCTGTTTTCAGTCTTCATATTAGTTTCTGGTGTTTGATAGTAGTAATACCTAGCCAGGCCTATGCATAGTAGCTAGCATGGATATGAGTTACTTTATAGTGATAGAGCTCAAGGAATCATACTCATAATTGATCTTACTTTAAGATATGAAATCTCAGGGGATCAGTGGAGCATTTTTTGTTTTCCTAAATTAGCATATGATATATGTTTGTCAAATTTGTGATCATTCTATATATATATATATATATATATATATATATTGCACCTAGCATGATGTTCCATGACAGTTGAGGGATTTGCAACCATGAAAGGGTGTTGCATTTTTACTTCTTGATGTGGCGTTGGCTGACAGAATCATGCCAGCATGGCAAAGCTTAATTACTTTTTTCCCCAGTGGAATCCAATACTCACCTCCACCCTTTCTGATGTGAATAAGAGTATGTTTGGGAGTATGTTTGAGAAATAGTATCTTTAAGTTAAAAAAATACTTTTGGCCAAAAACTTTTCATTTTTAAGTTTTGGTCAAATGTATGTTTTGAACAATCTTTTGGCTTTTTAATTAGGAGTGAAAATTTAGAACTACTAACCGCTATAACCGATAGCCGCTAATCGCACAAACCGCTAACTGTTTTTGAAAGCGGTTATTAAAACTGTTAAATATTGGTAAATGTTGCATTTTTTTTAATATTAATTACTTTTGGGCTCATTTTGTAGCAATTCGGCTCAAATTGTGGCATATAGCAATTTTTTATGCTAAAATGGCTTTAAAAAGGAAAAAAAGAAAAAAACATTCAAAGTGAGCCAAAAAATATCATAGTTCTCAAAACTGGTAAAAAAAAAAGCCCAACAAAAAATCCCAAAAAAGAGATTAGTAAGATGCGGTTAACTGCTAACTGGTGGAAGCGGTTAGTAAAATTTTACTAATCGCTTAGGTGGTTGCGGTTAGCAATTTTAGTTACTAACCACTAACTATAACTGCGTTTTCATCCCTATTTTTAATCCTTAAAAACACTTTCAAATTTTTTTTTACCAAACATGCTTTTTTTTAAAACAAACTTTTTAACGGTTAAACGCACTTTTAAACCCCTCAAATGAAAACTCAAACATACTCTAAAGGCTAAGGACTTCAAAAAAGTCCATCAAAACGCAAAAGGGCCAGAATGAGAGCCCAATTGTATGGTGGATGGGCTCTTATGTAAATATGGGTCTCTCTCTCCGCTCATAATATATAACCGCGCCCTCTTAAAAGTTTTTCCTACTTTCTTTTTCCATATCCTTTTCATAACATATATATCATCTTCTTGCTCTTATTAGCCCGCCTTATCCAAGAATTAAACCCATCAAAACAAATCTAACAAACCCCGGCCATCCAAGATCAGTAGGCGATTCCATGGCTCACAAAGAAGAAGCTTCTAAAGAGGTACTCCAATACCCATTGGACTCATACTCGTACGAGATTCTTGATGCAGTTGGTAGTGGTGTTAGCTCTGTAGTTTACAAGGCCAGATGCGTGCCCATGAACTCCATGGTGGTAGCAATCAAAGTCGTCGATCCTGGTCAATCATGGTGGTGGCTATCATTATCAAAGCCGTCGCTTTTATCCCACCCAAACATCCTCAGCCCTCTCTGTTCCTTCACAGTTGACGATCGTCTTTGGGTGGTGATGCCATTCATGTCCGCCGGTTCTTTACGATCCATAATATCCTCTTCTTTCCCAAACGGCTTCTCCGAGCCATGCATCGCCATAATTCTCAAAGAAATTCTAAGCGCCCTGACCTATCTTGACAAGCAAGCAGACGTTCACAAATACATCAAGACCGGTAACATCCTCATTGACTCAAATGGGTCCGTGAAGCTTGCAGATTTTGGACTGACCTCATCGTCCGATATATCGGGAACGCCTTATTGGGTGGCACCGGAGGTAACAAACTCGGAATTTAATGCTTACGGCTTAATGGCTGATATATGGTCCTTTGGAATTATTGCGTTAGAATTGGCCCACGGACGCCCTCCTTTGTCTCATTACCTTCCTCCTTCAAATCACAAGAATTTCTCCAAGGCTTTCAAAGACATGGTAGCGTCGTGTCTCCATCAAGATCAATCAAAGAGGCCCTCGGCAGGGACATTGTTAAAGCATTCGTTCTTCGAGAATTGTGAGGGTTTGGATTTTCTTGTAAAGAATGTCTTGCAGGGGCTGCCTAGTATTGAAGAGAGGTTCAAGGAAAGCAAGATTAATAAGCATTCGCGGTTGACGAGCAAGAATGGCGATGGTGATGATGAGGGTTGTGACTCATCAGCGAGGCAGAGTGTAAAAGAGACAAGTACGATCAGTGGGTGGAGTTTCAACGAGGAAAGATTTGAACTCGACCCTATCTTCCAAACCGAGTCCACCGACGATCCAGTTGTGAAACAGGTTAAGAGGTTGTTTGGCGGTGAAGATGAAACTGCAATCACTGAAGACAAGGCAGGTCGTAAGACGGCTAGGAAGGAAGTGAAAATGGCAGCGGTGAATGGTGATGGTGGTGCTGATTGAATTAGAAATTAAGGACATTTAATTAGGCATTGGGTATTTCTAATATATAAGAGAAAGCTGAAAATTTTTCTTTCTTTTGCTAAACCTCTGTTTTATATATATTGTCTATGTGGTGTCACAATCGAGAGTTGCAATGCATTGCATGGTAATAGCTCTTCTTGTACGTGGTGATCATTTGATTCTAATAAAAGAAGTTTCTGTTTTTCAGTCTTCATATTAATTTCTGGTACTGTTTGATAATAATGATCATAATTAATGCCGATTGAAGAACAATATTTTGCATTGAAGTGTGTTAACTTCAATGATTAATTAAACATTAATAAATGTCAATATTTGGTGGCCTGAAAAAAGAAGAATATGTTTGACTGGAAAAAAAAAAAACTAATTTTTGTAATTATTAAAATTTTCAATTATCTAACTTGTTCAAAAGTACTAATCCCTCCAATATAATTGCATTGAGTGAGGAATCATGAGAAGAGTAGCAGAGGGATAGCAGTAACACCTAGCTAGGCATATATAGAAACTGAGACAAGCTAATTAGCATGGATGATGGATATGAGATAATTTGTAGAGATAGAGCTCGAGTAATCATAATCATAGTCATAGTTGATCTTACTTTAAGATATGAAATCTTAGGAGATTCAGTGGAGCGTTTTTTTTCCCCCTAAATTAGCAAATGTTTGTCAAATTTGTGATCATTCTATATATATATTGCACCTAACAGGATGTTCCAGTTGCTGGCATGGTTAACTTCTCCACGACTTGAAAGGGTGTTGCATTTTTACTTGTTGATATGGCATAGACTGACAGAATCACAACCCAATTATGATGGATGGGCTCTTAAGTGAATATGGGCCTCTCTCTCCGCTCAAAATATATAACTGCACCCTCTTTAGAGTTTCTCCTTCTCAACCCTTCCAAGAAATCCTACTTTTTCCTCGTCTTCTTCACTATATATATATCATCTTCTTGCTCTCATTAGCCCACCTTATCCAAGAATTAAACCCAGTAAAACCCATCCAAGATGGGTTTAACCCATCCAAGATCAGTACGCGATTCCATGGCTCACGAAGCGGAAGAGAAAGAGGTGCTCAATACCCATTGGAGTCAAAATCGTACACGATTCTTGATGAAGTTGGTAGTGGTGCTAACTCTGTTGTTTACAAGGCCATATGCGTGCCCATGAACTCCATGGTGGTGGCAATCAAAGCCGTCAATCCTGGTCAATCATTCTGGTGGCTATTATCGAAGCCAATATCGCTTTTGTCCCACTCCCACCCAAACATCCTCAACCCGCTCTGTTCCTTCACAGTTGATGGTCGCCTTTGGGTGGTGATGCCATTCATGTCCGCCGGTTCTTTACAATCCATAATATCTTCTTCTTTCCCAAACGGCTTCTCCGAGCCATGCATCGCTGTAATTCTCAAAGAAATTCTAACCGCCCTGTCCTATCTTCACAAGCAAGCAGACGTTCACAAATACATCAAGACCGCTAACATCCTCATTGACTCAAATGGGTCCGTCAAGCTTGCAAATTTTGGACTGACCTCATCGTCCGATATATTGGGAAAGCCTTATTGGGTGGCACCGGAGGTAATAAGCTCGCAAATTATTGGTTACGTCGTAAAGGCTGATATATGGTCCTTTGGAATCACTGCGTTAGAATTGGCCCACGGACGCCCTCCTTTGTCTCATCACCTTCCTCCTTCAAAGCACAAGAATTTTCCAAGGCTTTCAAGGACATGGTGGCTTCGTGTCCACCAAGATTCATCAAAGAGGCCCTCGGCAGAGACATTGTTGAAGCATTCCTTCTTCGAGAATTGCGAGGGTTTGGATTTTCTTGTAAAGAATGTCTTGCAGGGGCTGCCTAGCGTTGAAGAAAGGTTCAAGGAAAGCAAGATTAATAAGCATGCGCGGCTGACGTGCAAGAATGGCGATGATGATGAGGAGGTGACTCATCAGCGAGGCAGAGTACAAAAGAGACAAAGATGATGATCAGTGGGTGGAGTTTCAACGAGGAAAGGTTTGAACTCGACCCAGTCTTCCAAACCGAGTCCACGACGAAGACTCGGGGTGAAACAATTTGGGGTTGGCGGTGAAACTATAATTAATTGAAGACATGGGAGGTAAAGTCGGATGATTGAAGAAGAAGGACGTTTAGCATTTTGTATTTCTTTCTTCCAATAAGAGAAAGCTGAAAATTTTCTTGAATTGTCTTGGTAAAACACTACTGTTGCCTTTGTATGGAGTTGGATAATGTGCTTATTAATTTGTATATGAATTAGGATATATAGAGTGATCATTTGATTCTAATAAAACAAGTTGCCGTGATTTCAGGTGTTTGATAGTAATCATGATGGTGCAGATTGAAGAGCAATATATATTATATAGCATTGCACTACAGTTTTAATATGGCCGCTGAAAATTTTCTTTCTTTTGGTACAACTCTGTTGCATGCCTTTGTATGGAGGGAGATAATTTTTGTCTATTTGGTGTTACAATAGAGATAGTTTGTAGTTGTGGTAATCATTTGATTCTAATAAAACAAGTTTCCTTTCTCACTTCTCAGACTTCAGATTTCTGGTGTTTGCATGATAGTATCATTTGATTCTAATAAAACAAGTTTCCCTTTCTCACTTCTCAGACTTCAGATTTCTGGTGTTTTGCATGATAGTAATGATCATGGTGCAGATAGAAGAACAATTGGAGTTTTTTTTAACTTCAATGATTAATTAAGGAAATTGTGAGTATTATAACATTAATAAATAATATTTGGTGGCCTGAAAAAAGAAGAATATGTTTGACATAACTTTGTAATTATTACAATTTACAAAACTAGTCCTCCAATATAAAGTACAAGATAATTGCATTGAGCGAGGAATCATGAGAAGAGTAGACGTGTTACACAACTAACACTGAACTTAAAAATGGAGTACCAGAGAGATAGTGTAGTAACACTGTAACACTTAGCTAGGCATAGAGACTGAGACAATTAGCTAGCTAGAGTACGATATGAGCTACTATAGAGTGATCGAGCTCGAAATTGATCTTACTCAGGTGGCTCATGAGCCACCCTCAAGGCGGGCAAACGAGGGAGCCATGCAGCCGCGCGCCCTCTATTTTAATTTGTTTTATTTTAAAAATGAAATTAATTTGAATTTTTTAATTTTATTTTTAAAAAGAAAATTAATTTGATTTTTTTTATATATCATTATAAATATTTTTGGGTAACCTATAACTATATTATAACTCTTCAAGTCAACTCGCCAAAATTTTTATCTCAATTTTTTTCAAAATTTAATCCCTATATCAATCAAAATGCCAATAAAATTCCTACTGTTAGATTTTTGTAACGTCTGTCATTCCCAATCAAAACACCATGTCAGAATAATAAATTTTTATTAATTTAATTTTTTTATACAAAAAAAAAGAAAGAAAATTGAAGGGGTGGCCATGTGCTGCCACCCCGGCCACCTGTAGGGGTTTAGGATATGGGTTTTGCAGAAAATCCAGATGGGCACGCATTGATTTGGCTCAAATGGCCAATCTTGGGGCCTAAATCTTGGATTTGAGAAGGAAGGCCAAGTGGGTAGCCATGAGTTTTCGATGCAGGAGAAATTTGAGAAAATTGTTATTTTAATTATGCATGTGTTTTAGTTTTCCTTCTTCAATAAGGATTAGGTTTTTCCTGTAGCGCCTCCCCTAAAATACAAAGGCAAAAGTGGTATCAAAGCTTCTAATACATCTCATACAATTGTTACATCCAAACCTTCAATAAATATACACATAACAATGACAGGCCATAAAAGACAACTATACAAATCTATCAAGGAGGGCTAAACTCAAGCCCAGATATAACAATCTAAGATCACCTGTGTTCTTCTAAGATCATTTGAGACAAATACTAATCTCTCACCTTGCAACATCAACATTGTCTATGCATTCATAGTGTTAACCATGATTGCATAGGTGGATTAATGAATTCGTGATCTCAGTAAGTATAGAAATTACTAAGTTTTCTAAAAAAGTCGACTTTTCATTTTCGTAGATTTACAATAACAGCTCAACCTTACATTTGAAAACTATTTGGTAGCGATAAAGTAAACAATGCAATCGAGAAAACATTTAATACATCATATACAATTAGTAAAAGTATGCATTTACTCTATTCAATTTAGTCACATATTCATACAAGTACATCTATTATAAAAATATCATATAAATCACATCATAAAACATCATTATAAACTCATGAAACATATGCACTCAAATCATATTTTTCATTAATATCATAATTATGATAAAATCATTATTATTACTATATCTATTATTCTAAATCATCCCATGTGCTAATTGTTAGCTAAGGTTATGAAATATATTAGTTGTTAAGCTATTGGAGAAAGAACCAGCGTTTACTGAAGCACTGGCTACCTTGTCCCTTAAACTTATGAAGGGGGTTAGAGTCCCTCAATGTTCACACAAAACCATGAAGGGGGTTAGAGTTCCTCAAACTTATGAAGGGGGTTAGAGTCCCTCAGCGTTCACACAAAACTATGAAGGGGTTAGAGTCCCTCAACGCTCACACTGAACCATGAAGGGGGTTAGAGTCCTTCAACTTCCATGATAAATCAAGGACAAGGGGGTTAGAGTCCCTCAGCAACACAAAGAAAAATAATAATTTACCCACTTTCATCCTTGTATTTTGGGCGGTGTTATAATTGGTATTAGAGCGTTTGCTCTGCGGACCATAGAATTGATCTTACCAATGTCTAGTATCTTCAAGATTTAAGTTATGAATTTGATTTTGTACCAGTATAGGCTATGGTTAGTTTAAGAAAAGATATGTTTTGTGTTGGTAAACTCATTAATGAGTGGTGTAGTACTCTCGAATGGTTTAACAAGGTTGTTCTAAGTAGTGAATGATTAAGGGAGGATCTCTTGTGTTGTATTGGAGTAATAGATCAAAATTTACTAAATGAAGAGGTTAGGTTTAATCTCCATTAAGTCATAGGAATGAGTAATGAGCTTCAAGCTAAGGAGGGGAGGCCCATAATGGTGTTTGTATGGAAGTAGGATACTTGAGGGGAATTGGACACTATGAATTGTTAGAATTAAAGTGAGGTTTTAAATAGAATTTGATGGTAATTTGTAATGTGATGAATGTAATTGCAGTGAAAATTGCTAAGACTGAGTTGATGGATCCTTTGCAAGTATGTCAAAGATAGGTAAGTATTTTACTTACTAAGCCAATATACTATATTTTAATGTTTTGTTGATTTAAATGATTTAAGGTTTAGCAAGTATTTTTGCTTATAAAGCAAGGGAAGTGATTTTAAAATGGGTCCCCAAATATGATATGATTGTTTAAATTCGAGCCAATGTTATGTTATAAGGATATTTGATTTATGATTATGTTCAATGAATTGAATGGATTTACGAAATATTGATTATGTTTCATGAGAAATGATTTCATATGTTTACGATATGTTATAAATGATGTGAAAGGAAAGCATGAGCATGATGATTTGATGCATGAACATGGAATGTAATGATTATGTTCAAAGAAATGAATGGATTTATGAGTTATTGATGATGTCTCATGAGTAATGATTTCATAAGTTTATGACAAGTTACATATAATGTTGAAAGAATGTGATGTTAAATGAGAGCATGTGCATGATGATTTTATTGCGCAAAGCATGGTGTATGAACATGAAATGGGACAAGAAACCATGAAGGGGGTTAGAGTCTCTCAAACTTATGAAGTGGTTATAGTCCCTCATACTTATGAAGGGGGGTTAGAGTCTCTCAACTTCCACGATAAATCAAGGACAAGAGGATTAGAGTCCCTCAGCAACGCAATGAAAAATAATAATTTACCCACTTTCGCCCTTGTATTTTGGGCGGGGTGTTACATTTCTTTTCCTATTAGGATTTGTTTTCCTTTTCTTATTAGAATTTGTTTCATTTTCTTATTAGGATTTATTTTTCTTTTCCAATTAGGTTTGTTTTTCCTTTTCCTTATTAATTTATAAGGTGCTAGCCTATATAAAGGCATCTAGTCTTTGTTATATTTGAATTCAGTTTATATTATCAATTAAATTTAAGTCTTTAATAGTTATTTCTCCGTTAGCTTATTTGGGGCAATTAAGGACTTTCTCTCTCCTATTTGTTATTTTCTCTCTTCCTGAATTCCATTTTTAATCTTCAATTTCTTTGTTTCTGCTAGTATTATAGGTTATTTGAAGAATCCTAGTTCTACCCGACATCAATTAGTATTAGGGCTCAACATCTTCTTGGAATGAATTATTTTCAATAGCTTTTCATGACTGGTAGTCGTGGTCAACATGGGCCGGTTTTGAATGAAGAAGTCCCTTACCATGAGCGCAATATACAAGACGTGATGATTGAAGATTTGCAAAGGTGGGTTGCAAAGTTAACACAACGTCTATCGGCCCAAAACTTGGAGATGCATTGCGATATTGACAGTTGCAATTCAAAATCCAATTTCAAGAACCCGTATCACAAGCATGTTCTATTTTAGGAATAGTGCGTTCGGAATGAGTGCCTTGGAGACTTGAACTTCAGAGTTAAGTTTGTCAATGAAGAGTTTCAACATAAAGAAGACATTGAAGATTCTTCTCAATGTTTCATGGATTGAAATTCTCCACCAACTTATGATACATATATCGATGAAGATCTTATAGAGGTGGAGGAAAATTTTATTTTCAAAGAAGAAATAGTTGATCCTTTTTGGGAGATTTATATGTTGTAAGAATAGGAGAAGATAAATGAATACCGTGTGAAGATTGAAGTTATCTCAATATGATATGAAGAGTTTTCAAATTATTATTTGCACTCATGTTGTGATGGGTAGTAAATTGTTCCTCTTTCGGTATCAAGTTGCATTGATGTTGAGAAGTATAGGATGAAAGGAATTAATTGGACAACCAAAAGATCGAGGAAAAGATGATTTGAACTCAAAGGCGAGTTCTTTCCAACCCAGAGAGATTGGTGGAGGAGAAATTTGAGAAAATTGTTATTTTAATTATGCATGTGTGTTTTAGTTTTCCTTCTTTAGCAAGGATTAGGTTTTTCCTTTCCTATTAGGATTTGTTTTCCGTTTCCAATTAGGTTTGCTTTTCATTTTCCTTATTAATTTAGGAGGTGTCTAGCCTATATAAAGTTATCTAGTCTTTGTTATATTTGAATTCAATTTATATTATCAATTAAATTTAAATCTTTAAGAGTTATTTATCTGTTTGCTTATTTGGGGCAATTAGAGACTTTCTCTTCACTATTTGTTCTTTTCCATCTTCAATTCCTCTTTCAATTTTCAATTCTTAGTTTCTGCTACTATTATACGCTATCGAACAATCTTAGTTCTGCCTGAGGTCACATTTGCACTTTTGTTTGGTCTATGGTACTTCCAGAACATTGTCTTCAACATCTACAATAAGAAAGTCTGAACCTCTTCCCATTCCCATGGCTCCTTGCCTCTTTTCACTGTTTGTTGGGTCCATGTGGATGTTAGTGCTCTGTCTTTGAAGCTCCAACCATGCCCAAGATTTTGAAGCCATTCATCCTTGCCTACCCCATATTGGGGGTGGCCAAGGGTCCTTCAACTCTTTTATTTATTTATTTTTATTTTTTAAAATTGAATTAATAAAAATTATTATGCTAATGTGGTAAAATGGTGCATTTTGATTGGGACTAATAGACATTACAAAAATCTAATGGTAGGGTTTTATTGGTACTTTAATTAACTTAGGAGTAAATTTTGAAAAAAAAAAAAAAACTCAAGGAGATAAAAATTTCAACGTTGACTTAGAGGCTTATAATATATTTACCTTTTTTTATAAAAATTATTATTTTATAATTTTTTAAAGGGTAGCAATGTTTGAATAGTGAAAACACCACCTTCTAAAAGGTGACGTGGCACTGTTCACATGTCACCTTATCAATTGTGATGTGTGAATAGTGAAAACAGCACCTTTTAGAAGGTGACGCACTCATACGCCACATTACGTTCTAAAAGGTGCCATTTTGCACAAAATTTAATGCCGTTTTCACTATTCAAACGACGCTACCCCAATTTTTAGTCTATGCACTTTTTGTCACTTTGAAAAAAGTCACTATTTGAATGTCACTAGCTTAATAATGACGATTTTTGGGCAAAAAATGTTATTATTTTTTAGTCTTTAAATTGGAGAATTTTTGTAGTATTAGATCTTGAGTCTGTCAAAGATCTAAGAAATTTTCTCAAAATGTAGATCTATTTAGGGTTTGAAGGAAAATATTCAAGGAACTCAATTCAAAGGCTTCTTATTTTGAAAAGCTGAATAATACATCAAAGCTACGTTTTGGAGGTTATAAACGTGTATTTATAGCCTTAAACTCCTAACCCTAGTAGTAAAAGGAATTTAAGTCAGTTTTGACTTCTACGATGGCCATTCAAATGAAAACATACCTCCGTTCGAACGGTCACTAAATAATTGAAAATTAAATACGTAAAACAACTAGCCATTCGGATGGAACATATCTTCGTTCAAATGGTGACAATATAAAACTAAAACTGAGTACGAAAATTAAAACATAACATAATTAAAGGTGTTCAAACGGCCTTCGAACGGGCTACGAACGGATGCCTTGGGTTTTACTATGGAGACTTCCCGAAAGTGTCCCGTTCGCTAGACCATTCAGACGACTAGCAAACAATAGCTTCTTAACAACTTTTCCCATAAATGCTTGTAACATAGTCTTGTCGCCCCAGCTCACAAGATTCCCTAAACCCCTCTTCACACTCACACCTGCCCCAATCTTCTAACGAACTCCCTAGCGTTATAGCATACATCATCCTTCCCAAATTGAAGAGAATTCGCCCTCGAATTCGCACCCTCATTATTGGAGTCCGTATGGGGTAGGTTCCACCTATTCCTCCCTACACCAGTATGTTTGAGATTATGTTTAATAAATAAAATTTTTAAGCTAAAAAACACTTTTTAACTTAAAACTTCATTTTTTTTAAGCATTTGGCAAAATTATGTTTAGACCATTTTTTACTCTATCGACCTTTAAAAGTTGCCATAAATTTTTTACCAAACATATACTTTTTTTTTTTCCAAATTAACTTTTAAATGTTAACTGCACTTTTAAGCCCTTAAATGCACACTCAAACGTGCCCTAAAGATCTCAAAAAGTCCATCAAAATGCAGAAGGACCAGAATTAGAGCTCAACTGTATGGTGGATGGGGCTCTAATTATGGGCCTCTCTCCGCTCAAAATATATAATCGCACCCTTTTAAGAGTTTCTCCTACTTTCTTTTCCTCATCCTTTTCATAGTATATATATCATCGTCTTGCTCTCATTAGCCCGCCTTATCCAAGATTTAAACCCAGCAAAACGTACAACTCTAACAAACCCATCCAAGATCAGTAGGCGATTGCATGAATCACGAAAAAGAAGAGCCTAAAGAGGTACTCCAATACCCATTGGACTCAAACTCGTACACGATTCTTGATGTAGTTGGTAGGGGTTCTAACTCTGTTGTTTACAAGGCCATATGCGTGCCCATGAACTCCATGGTGGTGGCAATCAAAGCCGTTGATCCTGGTCCATCATCGGTGTACTGGCTATTATTGGCAAATGCAATATCGCCTTTGTCCCGGTACTCCCACCCAAACATCCTCAATCCTCTCTGTTCCTTCATGGGAGATCAAAGCCTTTGGGTGGTGATGCCATTCATGTCTGCCGGTTCTTTACGATCCATAATATCTTCTTCTTTCCCAAACGGCTTGTCCGAGCCATGCATCGCCGTAATTCTCAAAGAAATTCTAAGCGCCTTGTCCTATCTTGACAAGAAGGCAAACGTTCGCAAATACATCAATGCCGGTAACATCCTCATTGACTCAAATGGGTCCGTGAAGATTGCAGATTTTGAAATGATCTCACTGTCCGATACATCCAGAGCCGGAACGCAATATTGGGTGGCGCCGGAGGTACTAAACTTCCAATATAATGGTTGCGGCTCAAAGGCTGATATATGGTCCTTTGGAGTCATTGCATTAGAATTGGCGCACGGACGCCCTCCTTTGTCTGATCATCACCTCCCTCCTTCAAAGCACAAGAATTTCTCAAGGCTTTCAAAGACATGGTGGCTTGTGTCCATCAAGATCCATCAAAGAGGCCCTCGGCGGAAACATTATTGAAGAATTCCTTCTTCGAGAATTGCGGGGGTTTGGATTTTCTTGTAAAGAATGTGTTGCAGGGGCTGCCTAGTGTTGAAGAAAGGTTCAAGGAAAGCAAGATTAAAAAGCATGCGCGGCTGACGTGCCAGAATGGCGATGATGAGGGTGGTGACTCGTCAACGAGGCAGAGTGTAAAAGAGACAAGGAGAATTGTTTGGTGGAGCTTCAACGAGGAAAGGTTTGAACTCGACCCAATCTTCCAAACTGAGGATTCAGTTGTGAAACAACAAGTTAAGAAGAAAAGGCCGCGCCAATGGCAGCGGTGATGATTGAATTAGCAATGTGTATTTCTTTTCTGAGAAGAGAAAGCTGAAAATTTTGTTTATTTGGTAAAACTCTGTCGCATGCCTTTGTATGGAGGGAGATAATTTTTGTCTATCTGGTGTTGCAATATAATAGAGATAGTCTTGTAGTTGTGGTGATCATTTGATTCTAATAAAACAATTTTCCCTTTCTCACTTCTCAGACCTTCACATTTCTGGTGTTTGATAGTAATGATTAATTGGAGTTTTTTAACTTCAATGATTAATTGAGGAAGTTGTGAGTATTATAACATTAATAAATAATATTTGGTGGCATGAGAGCATTTGCAGTAGTCTCTTCAAATTTTACTCTTCAAAATAACTAAAAATAACTTTTGGTTATTTTAACAACTCATCTTTTTAAAACACCAATTTCAAACTCACTACTTTAATAATTTATTTTCACTATTTTATTTAAATATTATTTTTCAAAGATTTGTTTATTTTTTTCTCTAACTTATATATATATATATATATTGACATGACCGCACAAGAGGAGGGAGGTAGGATTCGAACTAATGACATCCGCTTCATTAGACATGGTCCCAGTTGATTGAGCTACCTCTTAGGGACTCTAACTTTTATATTTTTGAATGTTTATATTTTCCTAATTGTCTATTTTAAGAATATTTGTCTTATTCTAAATGTAATATTTTTAAAAATTTGTAATTTTTCTAATGGTCATATTTTTAAATTTGCGTCTTATCTTAGCAATCATAGTTTCAAAAATTTTGAAGCCAAATGCTGAGAGAAAAAAAAAGGGGGGAGGGAAGAGCTGCGGAAAAAAAAAAGAAAGAGAAAGAGAGAGAAATGAAAAGCAAAAAGGAAGAAAGATAAAATATACTTGTTTAATGAATAGATGAGTGAATAGTAAATTTTAATTTATATTTGAAGATTTATTGTTCCTCTTGTTATTTTTTTAGTTAAAATGAAGAGGGTGAAAAGTAGTAATTTAAGTCCTTTTAATTAAATTGTATCTTCAAAATAACTAAAAAATAGTTTTGAAGGGGCTGCAATGGATGCTAAGAATATGTTTGACATCACTTTTTGTAATTATTAAAATTTACTAAACTAGTCCCTCCGATATAAAGTACAAGATGATTGCATTGAGCGAGGAATCATGAGAAGAGTAGACGTGTTACACTAAACCAAAAAATTGAGTACCTGAGGGATAGTGTAGTAACACTTAGCTAGGCATAGAGACCGAGACAATTAGCTAGCTAGAGTGGATATGAGCTACTTTGAAGTGATAGAGCTCGAAATTGATCTTACTCAGGTCTCAAGGCTTGGGTGCTCTTCCACGAGGGTACCAGGAAGCCACCTCTCTATTTTTTATTTTATTTTTTTTAATTTTTTTAAAGAAAATTAATTTTATTTTTTTAATTATATATAATATATATTATTAATTTTTTTTGGGTAAATATATTATAAGTGATTGACTCAACGCCAAATTTTTTATCTCCCTATGTTTTTTGTTTCAAAAATTTAATTTCTAGGTCAATCGAAATGCTAATAAAATTTCTACCGTTAGATTTTTGTAACATCCGTTATTCTCAAATCAAAACGCCACGTCAACATAATAAATTTTTATTAAATTATTTTTTTTAAATAAAATAAAAAATTGAAGGGGTTGCCAACGGTAGGGCTGCCACCCTTGGCCACCCCCAACCCTTGGTTTGCCACCACCCCCAGCCCATGGGGTATATTTATATTATTAATATTTTTTATTAAAGAGTGATATATGTCATTATTTATTGGTGCTTACATGGCTTATTAATGGAATCCATCAAATATTTTGACTTAATTTGACTATTGGACTTAAATTCCTATTTTGGCCTATGTCGAGGACTTCTGAATTATTTTTTATACAGCAAAAAGTGATTTGTTATTTATTCCAACCATAGGAGCTGATTTTCATTTATTCCTTATTTTTGTATGAATTTATAGTAGTATTTTTGTCTTATTTTAACAAATTTAGCGTTATTCTTGTCTTTTTGCTAACATTTTAACTTTTCCCTTAAAACAACATAATCTTTGGCTGGTGTCAATATTATTATTATTTTTATCATTTCATTTTACAAATATTCAACCATTAGATTTGTGGACTTATATGTGGATCCCATATAAGACAATGGTTAACCCCACAATTTCTAATGGTCGATATATTGACTTTGTAGGAAAATATTGGAGAAATATGGACAAATTATTAACATCAATTATTTCTCTAATATATCCCAAATGAGCAATTGTGTCATCAACAAACCAATACAAAATTAAGTAATATTCATACCAAATTCTCAATTCTCCTACCTTCTTACAATTCTCAATTCTCAATATATATTTTTGGAGCTTCCTCTTTAGCCTCGACGGACATTTATTCCAATCCTCAATTCTCCTACCTTCTTACTATTAATTCCATCTTTTAACGTTTATTTTTTTTTCTCTCATTTATTTCTAAAGAATAAGCTCTTCAACCCAACAACACACCACACCCCCCTGCGCCGAAAAAAAAAATTATAACCGCGCTCTAACAGTTTCTCAACTCTAAAACCCGCTAAAATCCCTCCTTTCTTTACCCTCATTCTTTCTCATAATATATATATATATATATATCATCGTCTTGCTCAGTTGCTCTCATTAGCCCGCCATATCCAAACAATTAAACCCAGTAAAACAAACCCATCCAAGATCAACGTGGTTAGTTTCATGGCTCACGAAGAAGAAGAGCCTAAAAAGATTCTTGATGAAGATAGCGATCACGCCGTTTACAGGGCCATATGCTTGCCCATGAACTTCATGGTGGCGGCAATCAAATCACGGCCGGATTTGGAAAATGTTGTACCCGAAAACGCTAACCTTTGGGTGGTGACGCCATTTCATTCCGCTGGTTCTTTACAATCCATAATATCCTCTTCTTTCCCAGACGGCTTATCCGAGCCATGCATTGCAGTTGTTCTCAAACAAACTCTAAGCGTCTTGTCCAATATTCACAGCGAAGGTTTCTTTCACGGAGACATCAAGGCAGGTAACATCCTGATTGACTCAAATGGGTCCGTGAAGCTTGCATCATCCTCTTTGATGCTCACTCATGATGCTGCGGGCGCGCCTTATTGGATGGCACCGGAGGTAATTAACTCGCACTGTAATGGTAATTTCGGCTTCAAGGTTGATATATGGTCCTTTGGAATCACTGCGTTAGAATTGGCCCGCGGACGCCCTCCTTTGTCTCACCTCCGTCCTTCAAACCACAACAACTTCTCCAAGGCCTTCAAAGACATGGTGGCTTCTTGTCTCCATCAAGACCCATCAAAGAGGCCCTCGGCAGAGACATTGTTGAAGCATTCCTTCTTCAAGAATTGCATGAGTTCGGATTTTCCAGTAAAGAATCTCTTGCAGGGGTTACCGCCTAGTGCTGAGAATAGAAGAAGTGGTGGTGAAGCTACGTTGGAGGGTCTGGTGGCGTTGAGGAGGGGCTTGGGTGAGCAAAGGGAAACGGTGAACAATCTGATTGATTTGGAGATGAGAAAGGAGCAGAAGATGCCTAGTGTCTCAGCTAGAAGGGTGATCAGTGGGTGGAACTTCAACGAGGAAAGGTTTGAACTCGACCCAGTGTTCCAAACCGAGTCCGCTACAATAATTGAAGACAATGGAGCTGAGTTGGGTGAGTCAGACGAGTTAATTCATATTGATCAGGCTGAGAATAGAAGAAGGAAGCGATGATGGATGATCTGTATGACTGGAAGCTTAGCTTGTATGTGCAAATGGTAAGCGTGGAGAATCTGATTTTTCAGTTACGTGACAAGGATGAGAAGGCTAAGGATATAGAGAGGCAGAGGGTTGAGTTGGAGGATGAAAGAGTGGAACTTGAAGAAGTTGGAGATGGATTTGGAAGATCTCTAGCTGATTGATTGAGCATTGTGTATTTCTAATAAGAGAAAGCTTTGTATAGTCTTGTGGTGATCATTTCATTCTAATAAAAATTAATGTGTCTTTCTTTTGGTGCAAAATTGTTGCTTTTACATGTCTGTGGTGACTGGTTTTGTAGTTCTTTTATATTTGTTTTGATCATGCACATATAGTCATTGATCTAATTAACTTTGAGTAACGCTTAACTTACTCCCACTTTTTTACACTTATATGTGACTTTTAAAATCAACATTGGATTAAAAAATCTAATAAAGATCCATTTTATATTCAACGTTTTTGTTGGGGAGATAAACGCCAAGGATTCTAGCAATAGTTAGTTAATATGCATATTAGGACACCATACATTTAGCCCAAACATTTTCCATTCAATTTGTTTTGCTTTTAATATTCTATTTAAAATATTATTTATTTATATATATTTACTATTCCAAAAGATGAGAAAGAATCAAATTGATTTTTCATTATTAATTTAATTTATGCATTGTTGAGCTACAGTGATTAACAAATTTGTTGAGTATTATAGCAACAAGTAGTGGAATCATTAGCTAAAGCGGCTAGTTTGATCAACAATTACCTAAAAAGAACACAAAATTTTTATCTATACTGTTGCAGATACAAATTACTAGTGAATTTGAATTCAGATAGCCCATTACATGAAAAATAATTGAACAATGTCAGACAGCTCTAAGCCCACCACATGGCAAGCATCAATGGTGAAACCACGTTAAGGCTAGAGTGCAGTGGCGGATCAAAGAATTTATCTTAATAGGGGCAGAAATAAAATAATGAAATATAATAAAGTTGCGGCCTGCAAAGATGGCTTACTCCTCAGATAGGAAAACTTTCATCATAGGCTTCACAGAACAAAAGCATAACGTCATTAGGGGTGTCAAAAAATACAGAGAAACGGGAGAACCAATTCTAATTCCGATTGAAAAAAAAAAAAACCAAAAACCAGGGACCCCGGTTCTGGTTCCTATTTTTGGCACTTAGTTATAACTGAGTGTATATATATTGCTTTTATTTTTAGTTTTTAGTTTAGGTTTGTTTCACAACTTCACCATACTTCCTTAGTTCCGCTTGAGCGCCTCTGCCTCTTTCTCTTCACTTCCAGTTCCAACTTCACGACATTTCGGGCTCTCTCTAACTCTCTCTCTCTCTCTTGCTCAGTCGCTTTGTCGAACTGTCGTTCATCTAGATGTCTTCTAGATATCAACACTCCACTTACAACCACTCTCTTCTTCACTCCCGCCAAGCAATGAGCACTAGCAGCTAGGTATGGAGTCTATTTGGAGTTTTATTTATATTTGCTAATTTAGGGTTTATATTTGTTTGGTTAATGAAAAAAGTGTAGGAAATTTGATAAAAAATTTTAGAGTTTTAAGCTTTGGGTGATGGGATAAATAATGGGTGTGGTTTCGTTAATTTGATGTTTTGGGGATTTTGAGTTGTGGGTTCCTGTTCCTCTGCTTGATTTTGTCTATCCTCTATTTCTTGATTATGTCTATTCTATGTTTCTTGACTTTGTCTATCCGAAGTTAAGAAACGTTTATTTTCTTGACTTTGTCTATCCGAAGTTAAGAAACGTTTATTTTCTTGACTTTGTCTATCCGAAGTTAAGAAACGTTTATTGACTCTATCCTCTGTATGTTTCTTAACTTCGGATATATATTCCTTTATCCTCTCAATTGCAGTCCACTTCTAAGAAAAACAAGCAATTTCTAGCCAATGAGGGAGTGCTTTAAAAATTGCCTCTAGAGGAATCAAAAGGGTAATTAAAGGGTTTTCTTATATATTACTTCAGTGACCCCACGTTTTTACTATGAAGGGACAACACAAAAGACACATGCAGTACGAATTTTCCAAACAAGTTTCTTTCGTTGCTTCTCTCTTAAATTTGTGGTTGCTCCAAAGACAAGTTTTTAAATTTTTTTCAAAACCGGTTACCAAGTTTGTATAACTGGGGTACAAACCAAAACTGGCCGATTAACCAAGAACCGATTCTGGTTTTCTAAAACAAATATCCCAGATACCCTGGTTCTGGTTCTCAGTTTTGGCCGATAAATAGGAGTCAGGACTAGGTTGACTCCCCTAAGTGTCGTAAGATGAACAAGCACACACCAAAAAAAAGGAGTGGCAACCTGGTAAGTAAAAAGTTATGTAAAACACTATCTCCTTCATTTTACTTTGATTTTTTAGCTGAAATTTGAATTATGCTGAGTTTTATAGAGATTAAAGTGTCAAGGATATGAAATTTGAGTTTATTTTATAAGGGCTAGTAGAAAATTTGGGCATACAATTTTTTTTTTTTTAAAACCAAATTTTAAAAAGTAAACCCTTGCCAGCCTCTGTAAAAAAACAAAATTTTTTGCTGCTACTTCATAACACCGCAAAATTCAAGAGTTTAATGACATTTCTAATGGTGAAATTTTTAGAAAATGACACTAAATTGTGACTTTTTAACTATTCAAATGTCACCATTCATAAAATAGTGACGCATTTAAGTAGTATCACTTACAAGTGGTTACTGTTCACACATTACTATTCGCGTGCAACTAGTGGCTCATGAATAGTGTTACTATTCACACGTCACTAAACGCACATGAATAGCAACATGTAAACAATAAAACCTATCAAAATTTAAAAATATTGGCGCCCAAAATTTATGTTTAAAACCACCCACACCCTAAAACTTCAAAAAAAAATTGGCTTTTACCCACCCACATAAATCTTTTTAAAAAAAAAAATTAAAAAACACATGTGGTTGCTTGTTCCAAACTAGTACCCACACATGGGGAAGGGGCGGCGAGGGCCACCCCAGACTAGATCGGGGGTGGCCCCCACCCACAACTAGGGTCCTTGTAGCATATATATATTTGGATTAACTTCAGTATGTCAAGCATATCGCAAAAGAGTATGCCCTAGGGCAAGAGCTATAGAATCAGAGTTGTATCGCTGAGCATCCTATTGAAATATAAACATATATAAAATATATTAAAACCAGAAGAATGAGAGAGAGAAAAGAGAGAGAGCGGAAGTTTGTAATAGACTACATTGAATTGAGACTTATTTTATTAAAATTACAGAGGCCTCTATTTATATGGAGGATGAGTGATAGACAAATAACCTAGTAGACTAAAGAAAAAAACCTATTGAAACATGAAGGAGAAAATTATGGTATTGTTGCCTTATTTGGATAGGCTTGATTTGATTAGATTTTGTTTTATAACAGATCCTAGGGCGTGTTACCGCAGCCATCAGAGCTATATGCACTCCTAGTGAAGCGCTCCAGCTCACAGTGAAGCAAATGTGTGGAGGAGTCCTAATACAACTAAAGCTCCTAGAAGTTCTATTCCAACCACGCTCCTACTCCTAGTAAAGAGGAAGCCGTGACAAAGCGTAAGAGAGGTATTCTCGCTAGTGATCAAGACGAGAGAAGAAGAAGAGAAGATGTGGAACACCTGTTCAAAACAAACTCTAAAGAAAGAGAAGTTGGATTCAAACCAACTTCTCATAAGATCGAAGTGAAAGACCTTTATCTTATTGATGTTAGATAACCTGATGTATTCTATTTCTTAAGTTTCAGTTTGTATTAAACAGTCTTGTATAGTTCAAATAGGTTTTGGTATTCCCAAAACTTATAATAAATACAGATTTCATGCAAAGGTCTTGGTATTCTGCCAAAACCAGTTCAGAAATATTTCTTATACATTAAAGTTGATCCACGGATCCAGACGCAAGCTATCCAAGGCTTCCAAAGACATGGTGGATTTTCTTGTAAACAATGTCTTGCAGGGGCTGCCTAGTCTTGAAGAAAGGATCAAGCAAACCAAGATTAAGGTAATTGAGGATGGTGAGTTATCAGCGAGGCAGAGTATAGAAGACAATAGGATGATCAACCAGGAAAGGCGTGAACTCCATCCTGTGTACCCAACTGACTCATCAGTTGCGAAAAAGTTCGGTTGGAGGATCTGGTGGCGTTGAAGAGGAGATTGGATGTGCAAAGGGCAACGGTGAGCGCTCTGATTGTTCAGTTGCGTGGGGAGGAAGGTGGGAGGTGAGCAACGAGGAGCAGATGGCTCAGGTTATTGAGAGGCAGAGGGTTGAGTTGGAGGATGAGAAAGATGACGTTCGAGTTAGAGATGGAGTTAAATTTGCTCGAGCGTCAACTTTCTGGTTCACATGCCAGTTGTAGTGGTGCTGATTGAAGTTTGTATATTTCTATTCTAATAAGAGAGAGCTGAAAATAATCTGCTCTATACATGAATGTGTCACAATAGATCCATCATTTGATTCCTAATAAAACAAGTTTCCTTTTCTGATCACTCTTTCATATTATTTTCTGGATGAACAACATTATTTTAGTAAAGCAGCTGATCGAAAACTTTGTGTCTAGCTTTCTTTTGGTGCAAAACTGTTGCCTTTACATGTATGAATAGGGATCACTAATTAATGGGCCTATTGTGCCTGTGGAATTATATATGAATAGGGTTCTGAAGTTTTTTTATATTTGGTTTCTGAATTATATTGGAAATAATTATGCAATTGAGTATTGATTTCATGCCAAACACCCGGAATGGGCGTTTGCTTTCTTATCTCACATGCAGCTTTCTTCATGAGGAAGGATTTTGCTTTCTTAATTGTGAAGCACTTTGGCCAAAGTAACATTTATGAGAGGGCAGCAGCATTCTTGGCCTACTTTTATATGTATATAACCATTCGGTCTTTTTGGTGAAAGTGAGTGCTGCAGTTTTGTGTGTGAGAAAAGTGAGAGAGAGTGAAAATATATATATATATATATATATATATATATATATAAAGAGAAAACTAGAAAGAAAAAAAGTTACAGCCCCTCATTTTGAGAATTTAGAGAGAATTTCTCTTTTCTATTTAATTTTCTTTTGTGTGTTTGTGAGCTTAATTAGGTGTATTGAGACTCTTGGGTTTAAGTAGTTTTATTTATATTACTCCATATACTCCACATTTTGTTAGTGGATTTCTCGTGAACTATGCCAGTGAATATAGACTTGTTAATCCGAACTAATTAAATCTTTGTCTCTTTGCTCAAAATACATAGCCAAAACTGTGCACTCTTTAGAGTGTCTCCTACTTTCTTTTTCTGCATTCTTTTCTTCATAACTTATATATATATGTACGTTTCTTGATTTTGTGGCATTATAATTGTATATTTGTATAATCCTTGGCTTCTTCTTCCATTCCTCCATTTCCTCTTTTTATGCAGTAGTAGCGATATATATATATGGAGCACGAAGAATAATATCTCCATATATGTTGCAAAAATTCCAGCATCTTATATATACCTAATGTACTCGATCATGTCGACAACTTCTTTATCCAAAGAAAAATATAAATATATTTAAAACTAAAAAATTATTAAAAAGAAAAGAAAAGGTTTTGGGGTAGGAGGAGGAGGCTCGCCACCACCCCCGCCCATGGGGTATATTAATATTAATATTATTTTTATTTTTTATTTATTAAAGATACTTGTCATTATTTTATTGATGCTGATCGACATGGCTTGTTAACGGAATTCGTCAAGTATTTTGATAGAATTTGACTATAGGATCTAAATTTTTATACCGGGAGCGATTTGTAATTTAGGCCAAGCATAAGAATTGATTTTTTATTTATTCTATTTTTGTATGAATTCATAGGGCCAGAGGGGTATTTTTGTCCTATTTAAAAAAATTTAGCTTCATTCTTGTCTTTTTGCTAGCATTTGAGGGATTTTAACAACTTTTGGTAGTACAAAGTTTTGGAGTTGTGTTCGGAGATCTGAGCATTCTACTTGGGAATGCACTTATAGATATGTATGCCAAGTGTGGGAGTATTGAGAGAGCACTTAATGTGTTCCAACGGATGAGAGAAAGAGATGTGTCTACTTGGAATTCAGTAATAGGAGGCTTGGCTTTCCATGGCCATGCTGAGGAATCAATCAATCTGTTTATCAAGATGAGGAAATTGAAAGTCAGGCCAAATGAGGTAACTTTCGTTGGATTCTTGGTTGCATGCAATCATGCTGGAAAAGTTGAAGAGGGGCGAGGATACTTTAGTCTTATGAGAAATGAGTACAAAATTGAGCCCATGGGTTTTTTTTTTTTTTTTTTAATATGTGTATGCGTGTGCAAGACATGCCCGGGACTTATTAGAAAATATTTAGAAAACAATTTTCTTGAAAATGATTTCTTAATAAACATTTTTAGTATTTGACATATACGTGAGAAAATCAAGTGAGTCTTGGTCAAGTCTCGACGCCGTAAAATATTTTCAATAGAAAACATTTTCAGAGAAAACATATTCATGTATTTGATGTGTACACAAAATCATATTAAACACTAAATTAACAAAATGTCTCTCTGTTAGGTCTTGGGTGGGTCCCGCCAAGGTCTCTGATCCAAATGGTCCTAATAGGGTCTAGATGGGGTCCGTGAGTCACAATGGCTAATTTTCAATTCTAAATAGAAATTACATTTTATTGGTTAAATGATTAAATGAAAATATAAAAGTATTTGTGATTTTCCATGCAAGTACCAAACGTCGGAAAATATTTTCATTGTAAAACATTTTTTCGTAAAAATATATAGGAAAATTATATTTTACCTATAAAATTACATTTATAGGTAAAATGATTTATGAAAAATATTTTCCGTATTTTTGAGTGTATGGTGTGATGTAAAATAATAGTCAATAGAAGACATTTTCCCTTTGATTGAAAATTCTTCTTTAATTTTCATAAAATGGTTTACAATTTTCAAAATCGTAAATCATTTTTCAACTTTGAGCATCTTATTCTCAAATTCCACGGACCTGCTAAGACTCGCTTAGGACCTCACGGACTTGACTGGAATTGACCGCGACTCGCTCGAAATTTGACCGGTACCCACCGAAATGACTAGACCTCCAAGACTTGATCAAGACTCCCTCGGGACCCACCCGGACCGACTAGGCTTGCTCGGGACTTGCTCGAGACTCCTGCGAGACACAACCAAACTGGCCTAGACCACCACCAAGACTTGACGGGACCGCTCGGGATCTACCCGAGACCCACTTTGGGACTTGATGGGAATCCACCTAGAACTTGACTAGGACCCAACTAGACTCGTGGGACCCCGACAAGGCCTCGCTTGGGACCCACCAAGATTCGTTAGAAAATATTTTGGTAGAAAACAATTTCCTTGAAAATGATTTCTTAGTAAAATTTTCCGTATTTGGCATATCGAAATTAGGTGGGTCTTGGTCAAGTCCCGACGTCAAAAAATATTTTCAATAGAAAACATTTTCCAGCATTTGATGGTGTACGCAAAATCATATTAAACACTAAATTAAGAAAATGTCCCTGTCAGGTCTTGGGCAGGTCTTGCCAAGGTCTCGGGTTGATTCGAATGGGGTGCTAATAGGGTCTAGATGGGTCTGAGTGAGTCGCAGTGGCTAATTTTCAGCTCTGAATAAAAATTACATTTTATAGGTTAAATGATTAAATGAAAATATAAAAAAATATGTGTGATTGTCTGTGTACGCGCCAAACTCCGAAAAATATTCTCATTGTAGAACATTTTCCTGTAAAATAATTTCATTAAAATAATTTCCTCAAAAATATTTTACAACAAAAAATTTTATGCCGACGAAAACGGGTAATGATCTTTTGGAGCTTTCTCTTTAGCCTCATGCGCTTCTATTTCCACATATCCCTCGAAAGAGGGGTTTTTTTTTTTTTTTTTTAATGTCGATTTTAGGTTTATTCCAATCTTCAATTCTCCTACCTTCTAAAAATTCCATCTTTTAATATATTTTTTTTTCTCTCATTTATTTCTAAAGAACAAGCTCTTCAAAAAAGAAATTAAAAAGAAAAAAAAAAAAAAAGGAGCAGCTTAAAAACAATATATATAACCGATCGCTCTAACAGTTTCTCCTTCTCATACTCTAAATCCGCCAAAATCCCTCCTTTCTTTTCCCTCATTCTTTTCATAACATATATCATCATCTTGCTCTCATTAGCCCGCCATATCCAACAATTAAATCCAGTAAAACAAACCCATCAAAGATCAACGTGGTTAGTTTCATGGCTCACGAAAAAGAAGAGCGTAAAAGATTCTTGATGAAGATAGCGATCACGCTGTTTACAAGGCCATATGCTTGCCCATGAACTCCATGGCAATCAAAGCCATCAATCTTGATCAATCACGGCCGGATTTGAAAAATATTGGGCCCAAAAACGGGAACATTTGGGTGGTGATGCCATTTAATTCCGCTGGTTCTTTACAATCCATAATATCCTCTTCTTTCCCAGACGGCTTATCCGAGCCATGCATTGCAATTGTTCTCAAACAAACTCTAAGCGCCTTGGCCAATATTCACAGCCAAGAATTCCTTCATGGAGACATCAAGGCCGGTAACATCCTGATTGACTCAAATGGGTCCGTGAAGCTTGCATCGTCCTCTTTGGTGCTCACTCATGATGCTGCGGGCGCGCCTTATTGGATGGCACCGGAGGTAATTAACTCGCAAAATAATGATAATTACGGCTTCAAGGTTGATATATGGTCCTTTGGAATCACTGCGTTAGAATTGGCCCCGCGGACGCCCTCCTTTGTCTCACCTCCTCCTTCCAACCACAACTTCTCCAAGGCTTTCAAAGACATGGTGGCTTCTTGTCTCCATCAAGACCCATCAAAGAGGCCCTCGGCAGAGACATTGTTGAAGCATTCCTTCTTTGAGAATTGCGGGGTTCGGATTTTCTTGTAAAGAATGTCTTGCAGGGGTTGCCGCCTAGTGTTGAGAACAGAAGAAGTGGTGGCGAAGCTTTGGTAGATGTTCAGCTGGTGGCGTTGAAGAGGGACTTGGGTGAGCAAAGGGAAACGGTGAGCAATCTGATTGATTTGGAGATGCCTAGTGACTCAGCGAGAAGGGTGATCAGTGGGTGGAACTTCAACGAGGAAAGGTTTGAACTCGACCCAGTCTTCCCAACCGAGTCCACTACAATAACTGAAGACAAGGGAGGTGAGTTGGGTGAGTCAGGCGAGTTAATTCATAGTGATCAGGCTGAGAATAGAAGAAGGGAAGCGAAGATGGAGAATCTGTATGACTTGAAGCTTAGCTTGTATGTGCAAATGGTAAGCGTGGAGAATCTGATTTTTCAATTACGTGAGGAGGAGGAGATGGCTAAGGATATAGAGTGGCAGAGGGTTGAGTTGGAGTGTGAGAAAGAATGGAACCTAAAGAAGTTGGAGATGGATTTGGAAGATCTCTAGCTGATTGGTTGAGCATTGTGTATTTCTAATAAGAGAAAGCTTTGTACAGTCTTGTGGTTATCATTTTGATTCTAATGAAAAATTGTGTCTTTCTTTTGGTGCAAAAATGTTGCTTTTACATGTCTCTGGTGACTGGTTTTGAAGTTCTATTGTATTTGTTTTAATCATGCGTAGTCATTGATCTCCCTCGGTGTTTCCACGTGGTTTTGTTGCGTGGATTTGAAAGATTGGTATGATATCTGGTCCTTTGGATTAACTACATTATGTTAAGCATACTGCAGAAGAGTATGCTAGCTCCTAGGGCAAGAGCTGCAGAATCTGCAGCTGTATCAGCAGCCAGTGCAGAAGCTGCAGATGATGATCCTAGGGCAGAAGCTGCAGCTGTACAAGCAGCCATGACAGAAGCTATATCCACTCCTAGTGCAGCAGCTCCAGCTCACAGTGAAGTAGCAGTCGTGTGGAGGAGTCATAATACAACTAAAGCTCCTAGAAGTTCTATTCCAACTGAAGTTCCTACTCCTAGTAAAGAGGAAGCCGTAGATAAAGCAGAAGAGAGGTATTCTGCTAGTGATCAAGACGAGAAGAAGAAGAGAAGATGTGGAACACCTGTTCAAGACAAACTCCAAAGAAAGAGAAGTTGGATTCAAACCAACTTCTCATAAGATCGAATTGAAAGACCTTTATCTTATTGATGTTAGATAACCTGATGTATTCTATTTCTAAAGTTTCAGTTTGTATTGAACAGTCTTGTATATTTCAAATAGGTCTCTTACTCTGTAATTGCAAAAGCTTATAAATACAGATTTCATGCAAAGGTTTTGGTATTCCGACAAAACCAGTTCATAAATATTTCTTTTACATTAAAATTGACATCCCCGTTATGTTCAAAAATAGATTAGGAGGAGATATTGATAAAGCTGAGCTTGAATATTCTGACAAACGTACGTAAATAACTTGTGGAGCCTCAAAACAAGGGCAATCAGCCTCCTCTAGCAAGACCCTGCATCATATCCCAATTCTCCAATTCCGTTCTTGAGCTTCATTTTCAAGAGCTGCATAGGCATATTACTTCCGAAAATTCTAGCACAAGTCTTGACCACAATCAATGCTTGATGGCATTATTTAACTTGTGACTATACAACAGCTTGATAGACTGATAGTACTTCTCAGAAAATCATATGCAAGAGCAATATCTGTCATTACCTGCTCAGGTCCAGAAATTAGAATTGACTTCATTCCAGTTTGTCTCTGTTTCCATGAAACTATTCCTCAAGCAAGGCAGCAGATACATGTCTAAAAGTTTGGGAAAGAGAACATGTTCTCACCATTTACATGAACCCTATCACATGCGGAACTTCAACCGCCGCAAAGAGCCTTGCAATGCAGAAATTCTGCAGAATATGAGTAAAAACAGAGGAAAAAACAGGGGAGAGGAAGAGCTTTTTTCATCAAAGTGACTCTCGGGTCCTTTTTTTTTTTCCCTTCTTCTTCTTACATACATTCTCATTTTCCTGCAGCTATACACATACAAAGACAAGAGAAACCTTTTACAAAAGTATGTTCTAGAACCACACACGTGGCTTTACAACAAACACACATTTTCACCTACTACAAACTACAGTTCAATAAACACAAGCGAAGGTAAAATTTGACAAGTCAAAGCACATTAGTTTGTAACAATAATTATGTGTGTTCATATTTGAGAAGTCTCTGGTTATATGTTGGATGTTAGTTTGAACTCTAGACTTTTCTCAACTAATATGTTTTGTCTCCAATATTTTGCCCAGGTGTATACAAGCCGTGCTGTTTCACAGGCTAAGGCAGACGTTAGTGCACAACAAAGCGGGCATTAGTCAACCTTATGTGCTGGCCCAGAATCAAGCAAGGGAAGCTGAAATAAGAACTCTTTCTGAGCTGGCTCGTGCTCTAGTTAAAAAGGTTGTACTATTTTATATTGTAGTTGATCATAGAAATGTATTTGATCTAAACAAGTTAATTCAGTTGGCACAAGGGTTGTACTATTCTGATTCTTGATTATCATGCATTTACGTGCCTTGTCATAGCTTTTATTTGATTAGTCTTTTCCATTTTCTTGGCCAGTTTGCCTGACATCTCTTAACATATTTGAGAATTCTGTTCATATTGGCTTCTTGAAGGATATTTTGATTAATATTTCTGCTGGTTATGGCCTAGATCAAGTGGTTCTTATGCAGCTGTATATTGATGTATTTGAACAAACTCTCCATTTTGGCGCTGTTTGTTTATTTGCCTCAGAGTTTAAGCATGTATTTGCTTATTACCTTTTTCCTTTTTGGATGAGAGGAAGCAGTTAGCCTAATTACACTTTATGACACAATATTCAACTCAGGCATTCACATTGAAGAAGGACGGGGACGATGTTCTCACAAGAATTGGGGAGGCTTTAGATTCTATTGATAATCAGCAACTAACATCTGAACTCTAGGGTACCAGTGGTCAGGTCTCAACAGCAGGTAAATGGCAGTCTGCAGGGTAACCACAATCAATTGACTTCTTGCTCATCAGAGCCCCTACTTACTGGTGATGTATCTGGTACAAAAAACTGTGTCATGATTCTGATGGAAATGAGTCACAAATCCCATCAGAGCTTATCACTTCCTGCGTTTCTGCGTTGCTCATGATACAGGTAATTTGGAGATTATGGTTTAACATGCAAAACTGTATTGAAAACAGTATCCTCACGCCGATGTGGCTCAGATTTTAGATTCTGCTCCCACAAGCTTGCATCCATGTTGTCCTCAGAACCTTCCTATTTATAGAGAGATTCAAATGTGCATGGGAAGAATAAAGACCCAATTGTACCAACTTGAATATTATAGATGCTGCCCTGTTTGATCTGTACAATTAACCTTGCAAGTATTATGCTGGAATCTTGATTTCAACCTCGGTTTCGGCTTTTTTTCTTCTATCTTTTTGTTTGTGATTTAAGCTGACTGGGATCAACATTTAATACTAGTGATAGTGATATTGTAATTTTAGCGTCGTTTTGTAATTCTTCTTTATTGCACCAGAAAATTAGTATTGTTTGGGCCGAATTAAAATATGATAAATGCAACTTTAAATAGAAATGAAGTAATTTATCGCACAAAATGTGTATTACAAAATTATATCTATAAAATTATTAAATATGTCAAATAAATCAATAACGTGTTGGCACGAGCGATAGTAAATTTCTTTTATGTCATTTTAAAAATAAGGTGACTTTTAATGAATGAGGCCCAAGAGATAGCTTAATTAGTTAGACTACACCTAATTAATAAAACAAATGTCACTAGTTGAATCTCCTCCTCTTGTATAGACATGTTAAAAAAAAAAACTTTTAAAATTATCATTTGATCAAAATTCAAATAAAAGGGATGCATGATTTAAAGGGATGCATTACAGGTTGTGAATGAATTAAACTTGTCGCTGTCCTGTAATAGTATGCACGACCATCTAATAGAAGCTATCAAGGAGGGTCTCCAAGGATTGAATCAGACTTTTTCACTCATGCAAAGAGGGAGGCAAACGTTGCACACCCAATTAGCGGTTGGAGCTAGAACCCATGTCATGGATGCAATTAGGTGGAACTCAATCCCACCATGTATTTGTGGTATTGTAAGGAGAGAGGAGATTCATCCCTTCCCTTGATTTTGCTGATCTTTTGAGCTTGAATAAAATTTCCTCAGAATCATTTCAAAAAAATTAAAAAAAAAAAAAAATCAAATTTTATTAAAGGTTCTAAAACATTTGTTTTAAACCGGCTCCCAACTTTTATTAACGCTCCTAAAAATATGTTATTGCAACCACTAATCCAACTTACGCTATGAGCTCCTTTGATGTTATTTGATGTTATGTTTAAAAAAGAGGATTCTGAAAATTGATAGAGAATCCAGTGTCTCTTCGAACATCCGTTTTTCAAATTTTGGGATCTTTGGTTTACCTTATCCCCTCTGGAGAGAGTTTATGCTTTGTAAGCATGCCTACTAAATTGAAGTTATTGACCTGCTTTTATTTTGAACCCAAATTGAAGTGCGGATGTGTTTCTTTTACAAGTCGATGCAAATATAATTCTCTTATTTTGGGAAAAAATCACTTTAATCCCTGAAATTTGAGGTGTTTTTCAATTTAAATCTTAATGTTTAAAATTTGTAATGTACTCCATAATATTTTAAAATTTACAATTAACACCATTTGTTACTAATTGCCATCTAAGTACATGGAAATTGCCGGCTTAGGAGTAGGTGAACGATATGCTCTTTTCTTTTTCACTCTAACACCACACAACACCCAAAATGGGTTCAAAAGGGGTTGATGGAAAAAAACAAAAAAAGTCTTTGTGTTTTAGCGAGGGCAATTCGTCATTTCACTAGTTAGGTTGAGTGCAAAATTGGAAGGCAGCATAAAATCCCACATGATGTCATTTATGATACTTAAAACGGCAATTAGTATGGGAGGATGTTAATTGCAAATTTTTGAAACATTATGAGAGTACATTGCAAGTTTTTAAACATTGGGGTTCAAATTAAAAAACACCTTAAATGAAATTTCCCCTTTTTTTTTTATAACCAATTGTTTGGTGGAACGACATGTATTCTTACATGCTTTCAAAAGAAAAAAGAAAAAAAAAATTATTGCATATATTTTTCTATTAGAATATTAAAGAAAAAATGGAACTAAAATTTGTCAAGTATAGTAGGTCATTTTATGGATAAATTATATTTTACTCCTTTAAAGTACCATTAAATAGCTTTAGTTCGTTCCTGATCCGTCCCCAAGAGGTAGTTCAATCGGCTGTGAACTATGCTTTATGAAGCGGAGGTCACAAGTTCAAATCCCCCCTCCCCCTACCCTTACGTAGCCATGTCTATAAAAAAAGGTTCGTTCCTGATCCAAAGTTTCGATTTCAGTTTGTCCACTCCATCTAAATCATTCGTTAACTTAGATGGTAAATGATCAAAGCATCTTTGATGTAAAAAAAAAAAAAAATCACTCACCAATATCTTCAAAAACCTGAAACACACCACTGTATTAATCCTTCCAAGGGTTTTGAATGCCAATTCCATAAAAACGCCTTGATTCGATAATGGATTATCCATTCTCAAATTGCACTCAATTTTTTTATCCAATTTATCGACTTATGTAGACAAAAAAGGCTAATTGAATTTGAAATTTCGAATAGGGGAATTAATTTACGTGATTTAAAGTTTAATGGTAATTTGGGTTGCAAATTCTAATTTATCTTTTATATTATCTAATTTCTCTTATTGTAAGTTTCTTGACTACCAACCGCATAAAGGAAAGCCATTTCGCTGATTTTAAGTCTATTAGCATTTCAATGTTAAGTTCAATGCTCAATTAGCTCAATAAAAATGGTTACCTCCATCAATTCAATTCTTTTTTTCTTTTTACGGGTGTGGGAAGGGGAGGGCAAGGAGTTGGGGCACTAATATCAATCCAATTGAATGATTAAACATGCTTCCCTAAAGAAAATATTTTCACAAATTATAATAACAAAGCCCTCGAAGCCTTTTAATAGCGTTGGTAATAATACATGTCAATCATGCTAATTCGTTACTGGTGAAATTTTTAATTTAGAAATTATAATAAAGGTATTATATAGTATATTAAAGAGTAATGCTCTTATTTACATTTATACATCATATTTATTTTATACAGTTAACTTAGTCGCTAAAATACACAATATCGTGAGTGTGAAAATGAATGTAATAAATAGAAGTAAAGAGTAACATTACTCTAATTCATTTATGCATAATGGAAGATAAGCATGAGGCAGAACAACTAATTATTTACTTTAATGAATATGAAAGTTATCATTTCAATTATGTTTCTAGTAATAGTTACAATAAAAAATCATTTTTTGTAACACATTATTATAATACATAAAAATAATTATAGACAATCCTCTAGGATTTTCACAATAAGTTTAAGACCACTTTGTATTTTAAAAATAAAATTAATATTAATATTAAATAAGAATGTAGTTTTTCACATACATCTTTTTTTTATTTGAAAAGTAGCCCCTCCAAAAAAACAAATGGGCTACTAGAGATTGCCCAACCCATTAAAAAGCCAGGGGACACCCAGCCCATATCCCCCATATTAAAGCATCCGAAGTTTGAAAGTTGAAACCCTAGACACAACAACTATAAAAGGAAGCACTAATAAGATGAGGACTTGGATACCCTCTGGATCCATTTAGATCATTTTAGGGCTCACTATTTTTCATTTTAACAAAAATATCCTTCAAAGCAACTAAATCAATCCCTCCTCTCCTTCACCCTGAGACGACCTCTTAGGGTTTTAGCTACCACACCTATATTCTCCTCTTCCCGAGGAGTCAATGCCATTCCTCTGTTGTAGCATGTTTGAATCAATTGCTTGCTCACTAGGGGTGTCATTGCGGGTGGTTATTAACCGTCCGCCAACCGCCTAACTATCTAACCATTTAACAGCTATAACCGCCTAGCGGTTATAGGGTTTACTAACTGTAACCACTAACCACTTTTTATATACTATATTCTTATAATTATAATTATAATAATATTTATACATATAACATAATCAATTGATCATTAATGATTAAATCATTTTTTCGTTTTAGATAATTAAATCATAATTTGAGTATTAATATATTATCACTATAATTTATATGATTATATTACATGATCAATTAATCATAAAATCATTTGATTATATAATAACAAATTATACATACATATTCATAAGTCATAAGTTATAAGTATGCAAGTTCATATTAATACAACAATGAACAATTAAGTATCTATAGACTTAGTTTCAATGTATGTTATCAACTTATAAGTCTATATATGTTATAAATTATAATTATACATTATACATATATGCAATTATGCATATTGAATAATATAAATGTAAAATATCAATACTTAATCATATGATTCAATAACAATTCAAATACTTATTAAAGTTAATAATATTATTAATGTACAATGATAATGTGATTCGTATAATATCAAATTAATTAATTGACATTGGATTAAACAATGTGTTACTTATAACCACAATTGAAGTATTAATGTATTATCATTATAATTTATATGATTACATAATAACAAATTATTCATATATAATATTTATATATACGATATGTTTGTAACTTTGTAATAATATATGATATGTTATATAATATATATATATATATATGATATGTTAGCAATAAGTAACATAAAACTACATAAATAACATAATTATTAATTAGTTTGTAGTTACATATTAACTAGCTTTGTAAGTACTTATATCATATATTCTTATTCTAATATTTTGTAATTTAGTATATATTAAGTAATTATACATATATGCAATTATGTATATTGAATAATATAAATGTATAAGATCAATACTTTAATCATATGATTCAATGACAATTCAAATATTTTATTTAAGTTAATCATATTATTAATGTACAATGATAATGTGATTCATATAATATTAAATTAAGTAATTAATATTGGATTCATTAAACAATGTGTTACTTATAACCACAATTGAATCAAAGCATTATTAGATACTTTATACTTATAAAACATATATCACATTATCTTAGATTCTTAGATCTAAGATAATTTTATTATATTAATATGAATTGTGATTTGTGAGATAATATGATCATATAATTTAAGTATGAGTGTATGACCATTAGATTATTAAGAATTTAGGACTTAAGAGTTGAGCATTACCATTAGATAATAAGTTCAATTAAAAAAGCTTATAAGTAAATATAATAATAATTTCATAAGGTGAGACTATTTATAAACTTACTCATCTCAGATCCTAGTATAAGTGTATGATACTATAGTAATAAAAGCCTAAAATGCCCAAAAGCCCAAAAACCCAAGAAACCCAAAAGTGAATGATACATGTTGTTTAACCCTTGTTATTCCACAAGAAGTACTTACATGTTGTGTTGATGACTATATATATGTTATTGTTATTATTGTGGTGATTATTATTTGCTTTGCTGAATACAAATTATTCCTTTTGATTCAACTCTGTTATCATTCTGATTTATTGTTATTATTGTGGTGATTATTATTTGCTTTGCTAAATCGGGTGATTCCTTTTGATTCAATTCTGTTATCAATCTAATTGAACAACATCCCACTATTCAAATGACTAATCTCTCTCCCACAGCCAGACCACTTGATAATATTTCTGGAGACCTAGCTGAATTTGAAGACACTCTTCATGGGCCACTCTTTATATCCCAAAGCCTCACAATAGTATAGGAAGAACAAGAGAAAAGGGAGATGGTATCTTTCATCTTTTTTTTCTTAATCTAACTTTTATTTATTTATTATTTTTTATATGACTAATGTAGATATATATATTCCTTTATAGACTTACAAAGATTTCTTCTTTATCTTTTAGTATCTTAAGATCTCGGATCTCGAGATCTCGGTATCTTGAAATTTCAAGATCTCATAGATGGTTAGGACAAAGTTGATATGTGCTCGATACCAATTACTAAATATTTATATTTACTTCTAATTTATTTTCATTTTTATTTTACTTATTATATTATTTATTATCCCAATTTGAGCTAGGATGCTTATATTTGACAAAGAAGGAAAAGTTAAGGGATTTGACGTGGGGTAAAATTGTTTCAAGCAATTACACACGAGTTACTCAATCTACATGTTCGAGTGAATATTGTGGACTTTATTAATCATGGATACGATTGCCTAAGACTAGAAGTTGTATGTCGTTTTAAACCCATGAGTGATGGTTTTCTTTGTGGTGTTCAATGGGATGTTTACCATTTCAAATGCATGGTGGCATATTCGATAAAAAACTTGGTAGAAAAAACGGATAAGGGGTGTTTTGAGCTGCCAACAACCTTTAATCTTTTTTTTTTTTTTTTTTTGTCTAAATATAAGCAGCAAATTGAAGGCTTTTCAATACGAGACAAAGTCCTTGAAGTAACCTTTTACCAACTTTATAACCCTCTTTTTTCGGTCGAATGGAGTGATTTGACTTCATTCTAATGATAGTTGATTATAGGAAACAAAACCCGGACTTATTTGATGAATTGTTGGGATTAAATCAATCACTTTACGAGTTAGATAAGTGGCAAGACAAGATTGCTGCTGACCCAATACTTGACAAGATATTGAAGAGGACGATAGATGACAACTCTAAATTGGTAATGATGAAAAGAGATAAGTGCCTTAATATTGATTACTATTATCCTATTTTGTCAAGGTTTCTTGTAATGTTCACGACCATTATGCAGTCTATGACTTGGTACTTTTTTTTTTTTTTTGTCCATTTGTATAATCATTACTCATATAATAATTTTTTTTTTTGGTTACTTATATCAGCGGACACTGCATGGATATTATGATTGAGCTCTCGATGAGATACTTCCAAGAATCTGTTCAATTATATTGGATGCTATTTTGCTAAATGTGAATTGTTTCGCTCGAATGAGACATGAGTTGTCTATGATATTAGGGGAGCCACTGAATGAGTTTTCTAATGGCTTTTGAAATAAATTTTTTATTAATCTATTTTCCATTAATGTATTTCTTTTATTTAGAACCTATATACCTAATAATGATCATTTTAATTTCTTACAATATTCCTCTTCTTGCTCGTCGTGATTGTGCTTTGGATAGTGGTTCGAGCTTCTCTCAGAAGAGGAGACATTCTCCCAGTGGCACATCGGACCTAGGGTAAATCAAAGCTCCTTCCTTTTGATTTGTTTGTTTGTTTCTTTTTTCTTTTTTTTTTTTTTTCTTTTTTCATTTGATTGAATTTTGTACAATGATTGTTGGTTTGGATTTGTGCGTCTCTTCTAGATGTTCCACATTGTGTAGACGATGTGTTTGATGATTGATTGATGGCTTTTTTTGATTGATGGCTACTGGTTTTGGAATAGGGCGGTGATGGCTAGGTTGCGTTTTTAGGAACCATGTGCTTCAAATGACAAAATTGATGAAAAGAAAAAGTATTCTTTCTGGGTGGTTTTCTTCTTCTTCTTCTTCTTCTTCTTCTTCTTCTTTTGTTGTTTTCTTATGAGACATCAAAGGATATGTATGTATATGTATATGTATATATATATATATATATATATATATATATTGTGTCTAAAGTGATTTGTTTCAAGCACATGGATTATAAAGAAAGCAAAGGAGGAGTTCTCTAACATTGATGAAGACATCTCTGTATGGACTTTGTGTATTGTTTTGTTTTGTTTTGTTTTGTTTTTTGTTTTTGGCCAGCTTTGTAGCATTTGTTTTACCTTTTCTTTGTCAACATTGTCCCTGTCTCATATGTGGTTTTGGAGGTAATTTTGGTCATTATGTGTGTAATGTGGCTTGACTAACTGTACCCATTTGTTGATATTCAATCATGGATTGGTTGTCAAACTAGGTGTAGGATGTGAGATCTAGGTTTTTCCAAGAAAGGAAATGAACTGGGAAATGGGTTTTCTAATGAAAAATAAAATAGTTACATATCTAGAGGGGATTGGATTGTGTAAACCATAGTACTCCTGTGTGAATTGCATGTGAATTTTTGACATGCGACAACATGTTTAGATTGCTTTTTAATGGATGAGTTTCTCAAACGAAGGGATGGAATTTGGTCACACCGAGAAAGGGTAACATTTTTTGGATGAAAAGTGCTCTTGTTATGTTTAGAATGGCTTTGAATTGCTTGGTATGAGCTCTACTCTGTTAAGATGATTAGCATGTTATATATAGCTAAAAATAAGTGATCGAGTTTGTGTCGTGAAGATTGAAGGCCACATTTGCTGGTTGCCTTTACAAAGACTAGCTTTGATTGAAAATAGAGGATGTGACCATTTATGAACATATTGATATAGTGACGTAAGTAATAGCTAATGGTATAATCATAATCCTGAGATCTTTGATGCATATGTATGGTGATTTAATACTCATGCTACCTAGAAGTATTTGTGCTTAGTTTTGATGCAATAGCTTTCTCTTTTTCCTAAAAGGTTGCTTTTCATTGCAGACTTTCTCAAGCACAGTTGAAGAAAAGGCAAAGTGGGTTTTAAGGTGTGGAACTATATATATTTGAGCTTAGTATACTCCATTATGCCCGAATCCTTATTCTTGCTTTGAAAATGCTTGACATGCTACTTGTTATAATTTTCCTTCACATTAATCTCCTTTTCAAAGTTTTAGAGACTTATTTTCATACACCTTTTCAAATAGGACTTATTTTTACATTTTTCTCAATTTTAACATGTAACAACCCATGATTGTTAGTTTCCATAGACAAATAGGGGGAAAAGACAGGATGCAGACAAATAGTGGGTTAAACTTTTATCTTGGATAACTATTCAAAATCTAAGTCTATGGTCCTAGTGGCAAGCATCTAAATAACGGGGTGCCCTTTTGGGGTCGAGGTGATGTGAAGAAAGGACAACAATGGTTTTCCGTTTTAAATATTTGTTAGTTTTCCTACTACATAACTATGTTAATATATGTTTTTTTTTTTTTTTAATTATTATGGGCTTGTTTTGTACACTTGACACACAGGTTCAAGCAACTGTGGCTAAAACCAACCAACCAAAATGGTGGGAAAAGATTGCAACAAATATGGTTTGGCATTCATTCTACACAAGAATTTTGGGTGCTCTAAGTCATGCTGGAGATAGATTAGTGTTTTTTTTTTTTTTTTTTTGACATGTCCACACAAGGGAAGAGAGAAGAGGGATTCGAACTAGTGACCTCCACTTCATTAGGCGTGATCTACAACCAGTTGATCTACCCCTTGGGACTGGAGATAGATTAGTTATTATAGAATTTTAGGAATTTGGTTAGGATTGTTATGTAGTAATTTTTGAATGAGCTTAAATGCTTAATATTCTATGTTCAACTACTATTGCTCCTTGTTAGTTGTAAACAACTAATATGTTAAACTATGATTGATGATGAATTTTATGATTTAGACTGTTCAAGAAAAGCCTAAGTATTTCAAGAGAATATTGAATACTGTTTATAATTTTATCTTTCCAAAGATTCCAAAAGCAAACTAATCTTTGTTGGTAACATCATTGCCATCTTTTTTTGAGCTGAAGGAAAGTGTTGCTTTTGCATTCTTAATTGGTGATGTTGGAGGCTTCATGTATCTGGCATTCCATATTAGGTAATCTTTCTATTGTGGATTGGATTAGGAACATTATTAGGCCTTCTATTTTCCTTCAAAGAGATGAGAAATAAAAACAGAAAAAATTATTATCAAGGCTTTATTCAAGAGAAATAAACATGCCATCTTACATTTATAGACAATAAAAAACCCGTAATGAAAAATGGAGAGACAAATTAGACATTTCACTATGGGAAGGAGAGCGTAGCTCAAAGATACAAGATGTCAATAAAACAATGGAACTTCCCCCAGTGGCACCATCATCAACCCCTTGATGAGCGAAAAAGCAGCCAACAATTCTAGCTAACCTAGCTAGAAGTTGAACACATCACTCAATGATAGTATACCTTCCACACGATTGCTGCCAGCCTCCACAATTACAAGTCTCTAACCCTTGAAAGGATGTGCATGTCAACAAGCTACCACATAAGAAGGGGGATAACATAAAACATCCTACAGAGCTAAGCAAATTACCGGATTTGCCAACTGTTTCGTTACTTCGTGCAGTGGATCAGATCACAAACACATTTGACATCTTTGTCCATTTAAGAAGCCATGAGGAGAATTTGCATCCTACCCTAATGAAAGACAGATAAATTGCATTTTATCTGACATGCAATTTATTAGTTGTATTCCTAAATGAAAGACAGAACATTTCAGATCTGGAAATTTGTGTAGAAACTACAGCAATTGCTGCAAGTCAATTGTGAGAATTGATTATTATTCCCATGCAAAGAACGCAGCTGCACATTTTTAAAATGCAAATTTTGAGAATATATAAATAAGCATATTTCTCTGGTGTGTTTATATCCACGATAAATGTACTTCAAATTTACATTTGTCACTCAATGAAAACATCGACTCCAAGCAAGTTGAAAAAAGCAAGTAGAACAATTCATTGCCTTTTTTTGTCACAATTACTTGACTAGCACATTCCCAATTGCGGCAATGGAAAATCAACATCTCTCTGAGCCTTCATGGTATGGGAGAGAAATTTAAAAGAGATGGTAAGACCTAGCAGTTGCCAATTGGGGTGTGGATAAGCTTCAGGAAGCTTATCGCCAGCAAAGGAAAATGACTCATTAACGCATTTCTCATAAACCCTTTCCTATCCTTATTTAAATCTAATTTTAAATAAATGGAGGAATTTCAATGATTATTATTATTATTATTATTATTTTGGATGACGAAGAACCCTTCCAATATAGAACCACTTCATGTATCCACCTATGTCGGATAAACCTCGGACAAAGCACTCCCTTCACATGAGTTAGTTAATACTCTAGCTTTGCTGGCAGACTGATCACACCAAAGAATGTTTGCACCCAAAGGGATTGAAACCTTAGACTTGATAAAAATGCCACCAAGACCAAAGCCCCTACCATTTAAGCACATCCCTTGAGGTTTTTCAAGTATATTTAGAACTAGATAGATTTAGCCAACATGACTTCCTAGGCCCACTTATCTTTTGGGAGTATATTTAGGCACTTGCTTATGAGGTTTTAATAGATCGATTTTGCTGGAAAATATATCTTATGATAATAAATCAAGGGTGCCTTACGCTAGTTAGGTGTTTCCTTTGTATACCCGTGTACGTAAGGGTGCCTTACGCTTTTTATATTGAACTAACTTCAGCTGCAAAGGGAATGTGTAATAGCATAAGACAGGCAGATGATGGAGAATTATTAAAATGAAACCAGCTTGCTGCTTATCAAGTGCCATTAAACAAAAAGTGATGAAGTTAAAATCACGGAGAACAAAGAATTTCATGTACTTGAATACTCTGAGCAAAGAAAAAAAAAAATCTCTATCGAATATCGTTCCTCTTAAAAGTTCATTCAGGGATAAGCAGAGAAAAGATGCCTTCTCACACTGACACAGTATCATTAGCACTCTCCTCCAGAAGAAGCTACAGAATAAAAGCAAACTGAAGCAAGGGAAGAACAAAGTTCCGGTGTGTGATGCAGAGACTAAAGGCTAAGATTAACATGCCAATTCTTACAAGATAAAAACCAATGTGTGATTGAAACCTTTTTTTTTTTTTTTTTTCAGTTTTTCAATTTTAGTCATAGAGACCCATTATCGAGTAAAATTTTATTATCATTATTCCAAGAACATCAACGCCAAAAAGCTTTTGCAGTACTGAAAAGCGAAGCAAAATCACCTTGAACCAACAAAGTTAGAGCAGCATAAGAGAGGGCCGGATTTGGCCAATTTTTGGCTTTGATTCCCCAATTTTTGGAGCCCACGTATCCAAAGGAATTGAACAAATCCGTTGTTGAAGAATGGGCAAGGAGCTAGAAGATTGTCTAAAATACCCGTAGATACCTGAAAATTAAGTTCATGGATTAGTTTCAAATCATTTACCCTTAAGTGGCAAACCTGGAAGAAACTTACATTTTAGTATTCCAGACAACGAAGCAAGATGCAGTAGCAGTGGAAAAGAACTGTCCTGTGAAGAATGGATGATGGGAACCGTAGCCACCTTGTTCTGCAAAATTTTCAAAGCAACTTCTTTCAGACAATCGTAAGGCCCAGCCTGTGCATTACAGGAGCAATACATATAAGACTATTAGTAAGCGCAAATTCCAGCATCAAGATACAAAATAATTTTGAACAAACAGATTCCAAATTATCCCAAGCTCATGCATGTTTTATTTGACAGGGAACACTCATTATTGGGGCTAGTAAACCCAATTATCTCTCTTCAAATCCCATCAACAGCAGATAAGTTAGATGCTTACAGAAGTCCCAAACTAAAGAAGTCAGAAAAGAACATGCAAATTCTGGCATCCTTAACGTGTGTGTGTGCGCGCTATTTTATATCCAAGCTTTTTCCCGCCTCATTCTTTTCAGTTTCTTTTCATCGAAGAATCAGACCCAGAAAAACAAATCCAAGATCATCATTACGTGATTGGTTTAAGGTCAAAATATTCCACAAAAGATGAAAAAAAAGACCAATCACGTTGTTAACAAAGACGAGGCAACCGATAGTCTATAAGTGTCCTTCATAGTGAGAGTAAAGGGGCATTTGAAAAGTGTGTTACAGCTCAAGCGGCATATATTAGGTTGTTAGGAGAAATACTTGATCTAGAGAATAGCAATAAGCCAATCAAATTTGTCACACTTAACTTTAGAAATTATTTCATTTCTAAGCAAAGGAACTTAATTGTGTGTATATATATATTTGAAGAGAGAGATGCTTAGGGAGTGCATTATTAGGACTTATGTCCATTAATACGAACTTTTTTCACAACTGATGAGTCAGTTGGGTACACAGGGTGGAGTTCACGCCTTTCCTGGTTGATCATCCTATTGTCTTTTATACTCTGCCTCGCTGATGAGTCACCATCCTCAATTTCCTTAATGGTTTGCTTGAACCTTTCTTCAAGACTAGGCAGCCCCTGCAAGACATTCTTTACAAGAAAATCCGAACCCATGCATTTCTTGAAGAAGGAACACTTTAACAATGTCTCTGCCGAGGGCCTCTTTGATGGATCTTGATGGGTACACGAATCCACCATGTCTTTGAAAGCCCTGGATGGCTTGCGTCTGGATCCGTGGGTCAATGCTAATGCAGTTAATCCAATGGACTGGATATCATACCTCAAGCCGTAACCATATCTTTCCTCCGGTGCCATGCCTTTAGTGCCCGGAGCATCAGTGAACATCAAATAGGATGATGCAAGCTTGACGGATCCATCTGAGTCAATGAGGATTTTACTGATTTTGATGTCTCTGTGAAGGTGTCCTTTGCTGTGAAGAAAAGACAAGCCGGTGAGGGTTTGTTTGAGAAGTATGGCGATGCATGGCTCGGATAAGCCGTGTGGGAAAGAAGAAGATATTATGGATTCTACAGAACCAGCGGACATGAATGGCATCGCCACCCAAAGGCGACCAACATGTGTGACGGTACCGTAAGGGGTGAGGATATTTGCGTGGGAGAGACACGACATGGTCCGGACTTGACGTTTAACATTTTTTATATCCGCCGGGTTAGATCAAGATTCATGGCTTTGAGTGCCACCAACATGGAGTTCATGTGCAAGGACATTAATGCCTTGTATACAACACCGGTAAGACTGACACCAATTTCAGCAATAAATTTGTACGACTTGGAGGGGGTTGTGTCCGATGGGGATTGGGCCTTTTCATTCTGATCTTCTTCTTCTTCGTGAGCCATGAAACTAATCACGTAATGATGATCTTGGATTTAAATGTTTTACTGGGTCTGATTCTTCGATGACAAGAATGAGGCAGGAAAAAGAAAGTTGGGATTTCGTTTAGCGGGTTTCTTGTGAGAGTTGAAGAGGAGAAACTGTTAAAGACACCGCGCGCGTAGTAATTAATTATATGCTTTGAGATGAAGACGATGCATGCTAATTTTTATATATATATATATATATATATATATATATATATATGTAGGGGTATGAAAACGGTGCTGTTATAACTGACTTGTCAATTGCTAACCACTAACTTTTTAGGACAGTTGCGGTTAGCAGTTTTAGGAGTAGGGAAAGACGGTTAATAACCGCTAAACGCATACCTTTATATATAATAATATTAATATATATTAAATATTTTATAGTAATAAAATATATAATAAATGAGCTATTAGCATGCACTCCCTAAGCATCTCTCTCTTCAAATATATATATACACACAATTAAGTTCCTTTGCTTAGAAATGAAATAATTTCTAAAGTTAAGTGTGACAAATTTGATTGGCTTATTGCTATTCTCTAGATCAAGTATTTCTCCTAACAACCTAATATATGCCGCTTGAGCTGTAACACACTTTTCAAATGCCCCTTTACTCTCACTATGAAGGACACTTATAGACTATCGGTTGCCTCGTCTTTGTTAACAACGTGATTGGTCTTTTTTTTCATCTTTTGTGGACATAGGGCTCAAGGCTTCTGTCTCTCGGTCCATGTCTTTCTTTTTTGGCATGATGAATTAGTTATGTGATATATGTCTAATGTTGTGTCTCATCTGAGGATTGTTGTGTCTCATATTGGTGAATTAGTTACTGTTTCTTTATATCTTAGTGTAAAAAATGAGGTCAACAATAGGCAAGCTTAACTTTTGGTCACTTCTAATCCAAAAGCCTAAATTAATAGATTTTGGTCCATATTAACTATTATTTTTCTTTATACTTCACCAATATGAGACACAACATATACTAATATGATTTGTTGCTTTCATTTTGGATTTCATGTCTATTTTAAGGTTCAGAGACATGCATTGTCAAATTCAGTAACAATGAATTTGGTGGAAGAGGAAGAAACAAGGAGGGAGTTGTGATTTAATTAAATAGCACATTCAACTGCGTCAACGCAGAAGAAAAGGGACGAATGCATACATCTCTTTCAACTGCGTAATACACTATATCTCTTTAATTCTCTAATGGATCTTAATTTTTTCTGGGCAAGATGTCTATAGGAGAGAGATGAACAGAAAAATGGTTTTCAAAAGGGATTTTAAAAGAAGGCATCTTCCTGTGTTGTTGAAGCCAAGGGGAATCTACTCATTCTTCAGTTCAGTGGCCTTTGTGGAGGTAATGCATTCTTCCACAAATTTATTACCATTACCGATTAAGGATTGCATATGAGAAGAATTTTGAAAAGGACAGAAAACCGTAGGATTCACCTCCTCTGTTTCAGAACATGAAAAACAGAGGAAGTGAACAGAGCATAAGATTCCATTTTTCTTTTTTCACTTTATGGGCAAAACGGTGCGTATTGAGTTAGATTGACGGACGTTAAAAAATTAACTTAAGGAGTTTAACACCCATATATATATATATATAGTTGGCTTTCTCTTGAAGAGTTTCTCTCTTGTTCAACTCTCGCAAGAAAACCGCTAAATAAAATCCCAACTTTCTTTTTCCGGCCTCATTCTTTTCATAACAGTTTCTTTTCATCGAAGAATCAAACCCAGTAAAACAAATCCAAGATCATCATTACAGTACGTGATTAGTTTCATGGCTCACGAAGAAGAAGATCAGAATGAAAAGGCCCAATCCCAACCCCAATCCCTATCGGACCCAACCTTCTTCCAGACGTTCAAATGTCTTGCTAAAATTGGTATCGGTTGTACCGGTGTTGTTTACAAGGTACAGTGCTTGTCCATGAACTCCATGTTGATGGCACTCAAAAGCATGAATCTTGATCAATCCCCGGCGAATATTATAAGAAATGTTCAAAACCAAATCCTGACCATGTCCTTTCTCTCCCACCCAAATATCCTCACCCCTTACTTTTCCTTCGCACATGTTGGTCGCCTTTGGGCGGCGATGCCATTCGTGCCCGCTGGTTCTTTACGATCCATAATGTCTTCTTCTTTCCCACACGGCTTATCCGAGCCATGCATCGCCATACTTCTCAAACAAACCCTCGCAGGCTTGTCCTTTATTCACAGCCAAGGACTCCTTCACAGAGACGTCAAGGCCGGTAAAATCCTCATCGACTCAGATGGATCCGTCAAACTTGCATCATCCTCTTTGATGTTCACTGATGCTCCGGGCAGTAATTGTTTGGCAAAGGAGGAAAGATATGATTACGGTTTGAAGTCTGATATCTGGTCATTTGGATTCACTGCATTAGAATTGGCCCTCGGACGCACTCCTTCTTTTGATCGTGACCTCTCTCCTTATGAGCTCCAGAATTTCCCCAAGGCTTTCATTGACATGGTGGCCTCGTGTCTCCGTCCAGATCCATCAAAGAGGCCCTCGGCAGAGACATTGTTAAAGCATTCCTTCTTCAAGAATTGCAAGGGTTCGGATTTTATTGTAAAGAATGTCTTGCATGGGCTGCCTAGTCTTGAAGAAAGGTTCATGCGAACCATTGATCTATTTGAGCCGCTGACGACCAATAACAACGGCGATGATGATGATGAGGGTGGTGGCTCATCAGCAAGGCAGAGTATAAAAGAGACAACGATGACTCACCCAACCGAGTCCACCGACGATTCAGTTGTGAAAAAAGTTCGGTTTGGCGGTGAATCAATAATAAATGAAGACGAGGGAGGTGAGTTGGGTGAGTCTGGGGAGTTAATTCCGAGTTCATCAGGTCAGGTTGTGGAAAAGGCGACCCAAGTACTGGATTGTCATAGTAAGGCTGAGAATAGAACAAGTGGTGGTGAAGTCAAGTTGGAGGGTCTGGTGGCGTTGAAGAGGCGATTGGATGAGCGACGGGCAAAGGTGATCGCTCTGATTGTTGAGTTGCGTGGGGAGGAAGGTGGAGAGATGAGCACTGAGGAGCAGATGGCTCAGGTTATTGATAGGCAGAGTGTTGAGTTGGAGAATGAGAGAAAGAGGACGTTCGAGTTGGTGATGGAGTTAAATGTTCGCAAGATTCAAATTTCAGGTTCATATGCGGCATATGCCGCCGGTGTTGCTGCTGCTAGTACTGCTGCTGATTGAAGATTGTGTATTTCTATTCTAATAAAACAATTTTCTGTATGGTGATCATTTGATTCTCGCTAGTAGATTTGAGCATTATGTTGTACGTCTCGTCACTTTTCTAACCCTAAATAAGAACAAATCCACAATCAAGAACTTTAAAATTTAAAATCTAGAGCTCACTTTCATATATTGATTTAATTTTTCAAAGGAAAAATAAATGAAAAAAAAAAAAAAAAACCCGCAATTTGCAACACGAAAGGCGGTGCAAGGTAATTTGTTCGTATCTTAATATACTATAAGATAAATTTTTTTTTTTTATCTTAAACGCAACTTGAACTCACTCTGCTCTCGTCTCATGGTTATTACTTCTTCTTCGTGTGATTTTCAATCCAGTTTGTTTATGTCCTAGTCATACACAATTGATTCAATTCCCCACTAACTGATTAAGAGAGAATTAACGGCCAGCCTCTTCCAGAACAGAATAATATATGTAAGTTGTTTAGATCCCACCGGTCTCCCTTTTCCATGTTTCCCTCATCTGAATTAAAAATAAAAAACAAATAAAATAAAAAAGCCCACATGTCTAACCGTCTCTCTTTTTCAACTCGCACCAGAAAACCGCTAAATTCCCTACTTTTCTTTTTACTCATCCTTTTTGATCATAACATATATAGAGAAAGAGAGAGATCATCGTTTTGCAGCTCTCAATAGTCCGCCATATCCAAGAAATAAACCCTGTAAAACAAATCTAAGAAACCCATCAAAGATCATCCGTACGTGCTTTTCATGGCTCACGAAGAAAAAGAGCCTAAAAGGGATGTCCAATACCCATTGGACTTGGATTCCTACGCGATTCTCGATGAAGTTGGTGTTGGTGCTAGCACTGTTGTTTTACAAGGCCGCATGCCCATGAACTCCACGGTGGTGGCAATCAAAGCCATCAATCTTGATCAAGCATGGTGGTGGCAATCAGAGCCACCGCCTTTGTCCCATCCAAATGTCCTCAACGCTCTCTGTTCCTTCACAGCTGATCAACGCTTTTGGGTGGTGATGCCATTCATGTCCGCCGGTTCTTTGCAATCCATAATATCCTCTTCCTTCCCCGACGGCCTATCCGAGCCATGCATCGCCATAATTCTCAAAGAAACTCTAAACGCCTTGTCCCATCTTCACAGCCAAGAACACATTCACAGAGACATCAAGGCCGGTAACATCCTCGTTGACTCGAATGGGTCCGTGAAGCTTTCATACTTTGGACTCTTGGCCTCACTCTACCAGGCTTTGAGTTCAACTCGTCAAGGATGGTCCTCATCACCTGCGGACGCTCCTTATTGGCGGGCTCCAGAGGTAATACATTCGCAACAAGGGTACACTGTAAAGGCTGATATATGGTCCGTTGGGATCACTGCATTAGAATTGGCTCACGGACGCCCTCCTTTGTCTTCAAAGCACAAGAATTTCTCCAAGGCTTTCAAAGAAATGCTGACTTCGTGCCTCCATCAAGACCCATCAAAGAGGCCCTCGGTGGAGACATTGTTGAAGCATTCCTTCTTCGAGAATTGCGAGGGTTTGGATTTTCTTGTAAAGAATGTCTTGCAGGGGCTACCTAGTGTTGAAGAAAGGTTCAAGGAAAGCAAGATCAATATACGTGCGCGGCTGACGAGCAAGAACGGCGATGATGATGAGGGTGAGTCATCTGCGAAGCAGAGTATAAAACAGAGAAGGATCAGCAGTTGGAGCTTCAACGAGGACGGGTTTGAACTCGACCCAGTACTGTACCCAATCGAGTCCACCGATGATTCAGCTGTGAAAAAAGTTCGGTTTGGCGGTGAATCTAAAATAAATGAAGACGAGGGAGGTGAGTCGGGTGAGTCTGGCGGGTTAACTCCGAGTTCACCGGGTCAGGTTTTGGAAAAGGCGACCCCAGTGGATTTTTACAGTGAGGCTGCGAATATAAATGAAGACGAGGGAGGTGAGTCGGGTGGTTCATATGCCGCCAGTGTTGTTGCTGCTACTGCTACTGCTGCTGATTGAAGATTGTGTATTTCTATTCTAACAATAGAGACCTGAAAATAATTTTCTCTAGCTAATAAAACAAGTTGGTTACGTACTCAGTCTCAAATCTTTTCACCCTTGTTACCCAATGAGATTTGGCTCTCTACGACTCTACCATTATGTTATACATCTCTGTCACTTTTATAACCCTAAACAAGCACAAATTCGCAATCAAGAACCCTAAAATTTAAAATTTATAGCTTACTTTCTCACACTACAAAAAATCTATTTTTTCTTGATGTGTCGTTTTTTACGTGTGTTGAACATTAAAAACGTAGTAAATTTTAAAAATTATTAAAAAATAATCATTTTTCTTTTTTTAAATTTTTTCTGGAATTTTTTTTTCCAATGAAAATATTTATTAATTTAAGTTATTTTTCAATTGAAATTATTTTCACCATCATCATCTCTTTCTCTCTCTCTCTCCCTTCGTTTATCCATTCTCTCCTTTTCTCACTCTCTCCCTCTTCTTTTCTCCAAAATCTTTCACTAATGCCTGAATTTCCAAGAATCCCCTGAAAGATTTGAGCTCAAAATCAACATGCAGAAAAATCAAACCAAACCAACCCAAAAAATCTTCAAAAACCCAAACCCATCAACAAATAAAACATCAAAATCAGACCCACAATCTTCTTCTTCTATTCTCCTTTCCTTCTTCTTCTTCCCATCTGAGAGAAGAGGGAGCTGGGGGTTGGAGAGAGAGAGAGAGCGTGGGGCTCTTCTCTTTTTCTTCTTATCTTCTCTTCTGCTTCTCTTCTCCGTTTCTTTTTCTTCTCGGCCATATGAGAGAAGAGGAAGCTTGAGAGAGGAGAGAGAGAGATTTCTGTGTGGGGGACGATCGACAAAGGAGAAGAGGGAAAAAGTTGAACGTCCCGATCATTTTCTGAATGCAAGTTAATATTAAGGTTTAAAAATTAAGTATATTTAAATATATGATTAAAATATTTTTTATATAATTTAATTATTGACATGACATTCTGACACGTCAATAAATATCAACCCATAAAAAATGTCACGTTAATAATTATTGACATGTCAATAGTTATTGACACGTTAAAAATGACACGTCAATATTTATAGACATATCATTTTGACATGTCAATATTTCTTGAATGGCACGTCAAGAATTAGCAACGTGTCACATTTTGACACATCACTAAAATATATAAATAAATATTTTTTAATTTAAACGAATTTTAAATTTAGCAATGTGCCAATATTTGACATGTTACTATTTCTTGACGTGTTAATTAAAATTGCCACATTTTTTGCTACGTCACTAATTAGTGATGTGGCAAAAAGTAGGTTACTATAGACACGTAAAAAAAAGTCTCATTTTTTTTTTGTAGTGTTATATTGATTTAATTTTTCAAACGAAAAATAAATAAATAAATGTAATTTGCAAACATAGAAGCAATGCTTTTATCTTAATATTCTATAAGATAATTTTTTTTATCTTAAACGCAACTTGGACTCACTATGTTCTCGTCTCAGTTATTGCATTTTTTTGTGTGATTTTCAATCTAGGTCTTTAATTTTTTAGGAAACTTCACTAAAGACCCTTGAATTTCTACCCGTTTCGAAATATTCTCCTAAACTTTAAAACTCTCAATTTAGTCCCTTGAAGTTTTAATTGCTCTCAATTTAAACCCTTTGTCAAATTTTAAAGTTTAAACATTATATGGTGTTTATAACCCCGACTTTTGTATAAAATTCTAACTTCCAAAACATTTTTTTTTTAGTTTTTTTAACAAATAAAAATTATGGATATTTTGGTCTTTTTTATATTTTTAACGGCTAAAATTGACGGAGTGATCCAAATTGAGAGCAATTAAAAGTTTAGATGACTAAATTAAGAATTTTTTAAATTTAGGAGAGTATTTCAAAACAAATGAAAATTCGAAAGTCTAAGTTTTCCCTTAATTTTTTTCCTTTTTTCTTTCTTTCTTTCTTCTAGTTTATGTCCTGGTCATTCAAAATGATTCAATTCCCTATTCTTCCCTGTTCCCACTAACAAAGTCGTTAACTTTTTCAGAGAGAATTAACGGCCAGCCACGTACATCATCCTCTTTCATAACAGAATGATAATTTGATATAATTTCTTTTAGAGTTATTCTAAATATCATATGGCTTTCAAAATTATTGTTGAATTTAAAATATGATTTATTAATTTTTGATTATTGATAATTTTAAAAGTCATACCATATTTGAAATGACTATAAGAAAACTCTTAAGAAAAATATATATATAAGCTGTTGAGAGCCAACCGGTCTTCCTTTTCCCTGTTTCCCTCATCTGGATTAAAAATAAATAAATAAGAAGCCCACCGGTCTAACCGTCTCTCTTTCAACTCGCACCAGAAAACCGCTAAATTCCCTACTTCTCTTTTTACTCATCCTTTTCATAACATATATATATATATATATAGATCATCGTCTCGCAGCTCTCAATAGTCCGCCATATCCAAGAAATAAACCCTGTAAAAAAAATCTAAGAAACCCATCAAAGATCATTAGTACGTGTTTTTCATGGCTCACGAAGAAGAAGAGCCTAAAAGGGTCGTCCAATACCCACTGGGCTTGGTCTCCTACGCGATTCTCGATGAAATTGGTGCTGGTGCTAGCGCTGTTGTTTACAAGGCCGCATGCGTCCCCATGAACTCCACGGTGGTGGCAATCAAAGCCATCAATCTTAATCAAGCATGGTGGTGGCAATCAAAGCCACCGCCTTTGTCCCATCCAAATGTCCTCAACGCTCTCTGTTCCTTCACAGGTGATCGACGCCATTGGGTGGTGATGCCATTCATGTCTGCCGGTTCTTTACAATCCATAATATCTTCTTCCTTCCCAGACGGCCTATCCGAGCCATGCATCGCCATCATTCTCAAAGAAACTCTAAGCGCCTTGTCCTATCTTCACAGCCAAGAACACATTCACAGAGACATCAAGGCCGGTAACATCCTCATTGACTCAAATGGGTCCGTGAAGCTTTCATACTTTGGACTCTTGGCCTCAATCTACCAGGCTTTGAGTTCAGCTCGTCAAGGATGGTCCTCATCACCTGCGGACGCTCCTTATTGGCGGGCTCCAGAGGTAATACAATCGCAACAAGGGTACACTGTAAAGTCTGATATATGGTCCGTTGGGATCACTGCATTAGAATTGGCTCACGGACGCCCTCCTTTGTCTTCAAAGCACAAGAATTTCTCCAAGGCTTTCAAAGAAATGGTGACTTCGTGTCTCCATCAAGACCCATCAAAGAGGCCCTCGGCGGAGACATTGTTGAAGCATTCCTTCTTCGAGAATTGCGAGGGTTTGGATTTTCTTGTAAAGAATGTCTTGCAGGGGCTGCCTAGTCTTGAAGAAAGGTTCAAGGAAATTAGCAAGATTAATATACATTCGGCGCTGAGGAGCAAGAAAGGCGATTATGATGAGGGTGGCCGGTGTGAGAGGCAGAGTATCAAACAGAAGAGGATCAGCAGTTGGAGCTTCAACGAGGACGGGTTTGCACTCGACCCAGTGTACCCAACCGACGATGAACTCCCCCCAGTGTACCCAAACAGAGAAGGATCAGCGCTGAGGAGCAAGAAAGGCGATGATGATGAGGGTGGCTGGTCTGAGAGGCAGAGTATCAAAGAGAGAAGGATCAGCAGATGGAGCTTCAACGAGGACGGGTTTGACCTCGACCCATTGTACCCAACCGAGCCCACCAACGATTTCGTTGTGGAAAAAGTTCGGTTTGGCGGTGAATCTATAATAAATGAAGACGAGGGAGGTGACTCGGGTGAGTCTGGCGGGTTAACTCCGAGTTCACCGGGTCAGGTTGTGGAAAAGGCGACCCCAGTGGATTTTTACAGTGAGGCTGCGAATATAATAAGTGGTGTTGAAGTCATTGTGGAGGCTCATCTGGTGCCGTTGATGAGGAGATTGGATGTGCATAGGGCAACGGTGACCAATCTGATGGTTCAGTGGTGTGGAGAGGAAGGTGGGGAGGTGAGCAATGAGGAGCAGATGATGGCTCAGGTTATTGAGAGGCAGAGTGATGAGTTGGAGAAGGAGAGAAAGAACAGGCTCGAGTTGGAGAAGGAGTTACATGATCTCAAACTTCAAGCTGGTTCATATGACGATCGTAGTTGTGGTGCTGATTGAAGATCGACATTTCTAATAAGAGAAAGCTGAAAATTTTGTTTATTTTGGTACAACTCTGTTGCATGCCTTTGTATGGAGGGAGATAATTTTTGTCCATCTGGTGTTACAATAGAGATAGTCTTGTAGTTGTGGTGATCATTTGATTCTAATAAAACAAGTTTCCCTTTCTCAGACCTTCAGATTTATGGTGTTTGACAGTAATGACGATGCCAATTAAATATGAAGATTTAGCATCTTAAAAATTTGTGGGTTTTCTCTTGGTGCAACACTGCATGTTGCCTTTGTGTATAGTGAGATAATGTGCTTTGTACATGAATAAGGATTTTTTTTTTTTTTGTGGGCCCTACGGCCCTTACCCAACTAATTTTTTTTTTTGTTTGAAGTTTTTTTATATTTGTTTTCCAAATTATATTGGAAATAATTAAGCAATATTTGAGTATGGATTTCATGCCCCAAACACCCAGAATGGGTCCCTAAGAGGTAGTTCAATCAATTAGGATTACGCTTAATGAAGTAGAAGTCACTAATTCGAATCTCTCTCCCCCTATTGTGCAAACATGTCAAAAAAAAAACACCCAGGATTAGGGCGTCACCATCCTGCGTACAATGACAACCATGCTTTCCTTGGATAAATACCTGTAACCAATATTGGATTTTTTTTTTTTCTATTCACATTGGATTTAAATTTGAACTTCGATGACTAATTAAAGAAATTGTTTTAACAAAAATATTGAGTACTATAGAATTAATAAATATCAATATTTTGTGGCCTGCTAAAGAAGAATATGTTTGACAAAAAAAAAACTAGTTTTTGTAATTATTAAAATTTACAACTAGGGGTGTTAATAGAAAACCGTCCACTAACCGTTAACCGTTATAACCGCTAACCACTTAATTGATTAACTGTCTTAAACTAACCGCTTAACTGATATAACCGCCTAGCCGTTAGAAGTTATTGGGGTTACTAACCGTAACCGCCTTTTAATATAATATATTTTTATAATTATAATTATAATAATATTTATACATATAACATAATCAATTGATCATTAAATCACAAATTTTATTTTGAGATAATTAAATCACAATTTAAGTATTAATGTATTATCACTATAATTTATAAGATTATATCACATGATGAATTGATCATTAAATCATTTTATTATATAATAACAAATTATACATATATAATATGACATAACTTATAAGTCATAAGTATGCAAGTTCATACTAATACAACAATTAAGTATCTAAAGACGTAGTTCCAATGTAGGTTATAAACTTATAAGTCCATATATGTTATAAATTATAATTATAAATATTGAATAATATAAATGTATAAGATAAATACTTAATCATATGATTCAATAACAATTAAAATACTTATTAAAGTTAATCATATTATTAATGTACAATAATAATTTGATTTGTATAATATTAAATCATATACGGAACAATCGGTGGGTCACAAATGTACATGATATTGATAGTTAAATATTTTTGATTTTTTAATATGGGCTCTTTTTATAGCAATTTGGCCTAAGAAGACACTAAAAATGCAAAAAAAAAAAAAACAAAAAAACAAATGAGGGTAAAAAAAGCCCAAAACTGAAAATTGGTTATATGTTTATCTTGAGAAAACCTAGAAAGCCCAAAACGCCCAATTTTGAAAAGTGGTTATAGTGAGTGGGTACTTGTTTTACTAATCGTTAACTAGCGGTTAGTAACTAACTGTTAACCATAACCACATAAATTAACACCCATATTTCATCTATCTAACTTTGGTCAAGACAAGTCCCTCTAATATAAAATACTACAAAATAATTGGATCGAGCAAGAAATAATGAGAAGTGCATACATTTAAACCAAGATAAATGCTAAAGGGATTAGCTCTTAAATTAAAGCACAAAATAGAAATGAGGGGGCCGGTATAGGCCATGCCCCCCATCCCAACAATTCTTTAGGAAAAAAAAATTAAGGTCAAAATTTTAGTTTTTAGTCAATTGGTCATTGCCCAAGCTAGAAAAAATAAAAACCGGCCCTACCCACAAATTTTTTTACCCTACCTGTTAAATTTTTTTAGCCTTACCCAATAAAAATTTTGGTCCCACCCACTAAATTATTTTGCCCTATTTACTTGTACCCAAAAAGATCTTTTGGGCCATATCCTTTAAAAATTTTAAACATATAAGCTTGTTACTCATTCTCAAATATTTTGACTTTCACTTATTAAAAATTGTCGTAACCCTACTTTTGGTCCTAACCCATTAAGCTAAAGCTAGTTACCCATTTGAAATTTGGCCATCACTAATTTTTATCTCTCAAGCATTTTGTTGTATGTCTCATTGCTTTTTTAACCCCGAACAAGCATAAGTCCACAATCAAGAGCATCAAAATTTGAAATTTAGAGCTTAATTTCCTATAGTGATTTAATTTTTCAAACAAAAAATAAATAATAAATGCAATTTGCAACATGAAAGCCAGCGAGGTAATTTGTTTTATCTTAAATCTTCTTTGATGGTTGTTGCTTCTTCTTCGTGTGATTTTCAATTTAGGTCTTTATAAGTTTTTCTATCATGTGATTTTCAATTTAGGCCTGTATAAGTTTTTCTTTCTTTCTTTCTTTCTTCTAGCTTATGCCCTAGTGTGTATCTAACCACTTTGGGGAAAAAAAAACAAAAATTGAGTCATTGAACTACCACTTTAGATGATAAATAAATTTTTAAAAAAAAAAAATTAAATTTATGCCTTGGTGGCTTGGCACTTTATTGCCTATAATACTTACTTTGATGTGTCCACACAAAAGAAGAGAAAAGATGATTCAAACTTGTAACCTCCACTTTATTAAGTATAATTCACAATCAATTGAATTATCTATAAAACTTACTTACTATCGTGAGTGAAAGTGATAGTTGTAACACCTAACTAGGAATAGAGATTGATACAAGGTACGCGCGTAGCATGGATACACAGTTGATTCAAGCCCCTTCTCTTCCCCCTTCTCCCTTCCCCACTAGCAAAGTCAACCGATTTTGAGAGAATTAACTGCCTGCCACGTCAGCCTCATCCTTTCATAATATATATATATTATTAAATTCCCTACATTTCTTTTTCCTCATCCTTTTCATAACATCTATAAATATAGATCATCGTCCTGCAGCTCTCAATAGTCCGCCATATCCAAGAAATAAACCCAGTCAAACAAATCTAAGGAACCCATCCAAGATCATCAGTACGTGCTTTCATGGCTCACGAAGAAGAAGAGCCGAAAAGGGTCGTCCAATACCCATTGGACTTGGAGTCCTACAAGATTCTCGATAAAGTTGGTGTTGATGCTAACGCTGTTGTTTACAAGGCCGTATGCGTGCCCATGAACTCCACGGTGGTGGCAATCAAAGCCATCAATCTTGATCAAGCATGGTGGTGGCAATCAAAGCCACCGCCTTTGTCCCACGACTCCCACCCAAATGTCCTCAACGCTCTCTGTTCCTTCACAGCTGATCAACGCTTTTGGGTGGTGATGCCATTCATGTCCGCCGGTTCTTTGCAATCCATAATATCCTCTTCCTTCCCCGACGGCCTACCCGAGCCATGCATCGCCATAATTCTCAAAGAAACTCTAACCGCCTTGTCCTATCTTCACAGCCAACAACAAATTCACAGAGACATCAAGGCCGGTAACATCCTCATTGACTCAAATGGGTCCGTGAAGCTTTCATACTTTGGACTGTCAGCCTCAATCTCGCAGGCTCTGAGATCAACTCGTCAAGGATGGTCCCCATCACTTGCGTCGGACGCCCCATATTGGCAGGCCCCAGAGGTAATACAATCGCAACAAGGGTACACTGTAAAGGCTGATATATGGTCCTTTGGGATCACTGCATTAGAATTGGCCCACGGACGCCCTCCTTTGTCTTCAAAGCACAAGAATTTCTCCAAGGCTTTCAAAGGCATGGTGGCTTCGTGTCTCCATCAAGACCCATCAAAGAGGCCCTCGGCAGAGACATTGTTGAAGCATTCCTTCTTCGAGAACTGCGAGGGTTTGGATTTTCTTGTAAAGAATGTCTTGCAGGGGCTGCCTAGTCTTGAAGAAAGGTTCGAGGAAATTAGCAAGATTAATATACATGCGCCGCTGAGGATCAAGAAAGTCGATGATAATGAGGGTGTCTGGTCTGAGAGGCAGAGTATAAAACAGAGAAGGATCAGCAGTTGGAGCTTCAACGAGGACGGGTTTGAACTCGATCCAGTGTACCCAACCGAGCCCACCAACGATTTCGTTGTGAAAAAAGTTCGGTTTGGCGGTGAATCTTTAGTAATTGAGACTGGCGAGTTAGTTCCGAGTCCATCGCGTCAGGTGTTGGAAAAGGCGACCCAAGCGGATTATTACAGTGAGGCTGCGAATATAATGAGTAGAGTTGAAGTCATGGTGGAGACTCTGGTGGAGACATTGAGGAGCTTGGATGTGCAAAGGGCAACGGTGACGGCTCTGATGGTTCAGTTGTGTGGGGAGGAAGGTCGGGAGCTGAGCAATGAGGAGAAGATGGCTCAGGTTATTGAGAGGCAGAGGGCTGAGTTGGAGAAGGAGAGAAAGAGCAGGCTCGAGTTGGAGATGGAGTTACTTACTCTCAAGCTTCAAGCTGGTTCATATAAGAGAAAGCTGATTGAAGACTGACATTTCTAATAAGAGAAAGCTTAAAATTTTGTTTCTTTTGGTAAAACTCTGTTGCATGCCTTTATATGGAGTGACATAATTTGCTCTGTACATGAATGGGCCTATTTTCTTGTAGTTGTGGTGATCATTTGATTCTAATAAAACAAGTTTCCCTTCTCTCTTCTCACTTCTCAGCCTTTAGATTTCTGGTGTTTAATAGTAAATTAGTAATGATGATGCCGATTAAAGAAGAAGATTTGTATATCGTGAGATAATATGCTTGTATGTACATGAATTAGGATTTTTTTTTTTTGTGTGTGTTTGAGCCCTATGGCCCTTACCCAACTAAAATGTTGGCCCAAGGCCCCAACCCATTATATACATTTGGGATTTCATGCGTCTATTTTTAAGGTGCAAGGACAACGTCAAGTCCAGTCACAATGAATTTAGTGGAAGCAAGAGGCGTACAAGGGGGGAAAGGCCTACCAACAAATTAATGGTGATTAAGAAGCAACTAATTAAAATCATTTGAAAGAGCATTGCATTTGCCCAAGGAGTTACAGACGAGTCAAATCAAATCAAGCACTCTAATTAAAGACAAGAGATGTCAAAGAGTAGTTGGTGTTACACAAAAGTTGTTCGTTCAAGCCATTCGAGATGTAAACTCATCAACTAGCTAGTTAGATCATCAAATTCAATTACTTAGAAAGAACACAAAAACCCCTATATCTATACTGAAGTGGATATAAATTGCCAATAGACTCCAATAATGCATGTGCAGAACTTAACAATATCATATACCTCTAAGCCCATCATGTGCGTGGCAAGCATATAAGGGACCATTTTCATCTTCTGTTTCATAGAAAGGGGCACACATCCCTAGACAGGCACAGTTACAATTATAATTTTTTTTTTTTTTTGAAAGGAGTTACAATTATAATTAATGGTGAAAAGGTGGTCACTAATTGTTAACTGTACTAACCGTTAATTACTTTTGAAAGCAGTTACGATTAGTGATTTTAGGCTTTGAAAAAATTGCTAATTACTAACCGCCTTTATGTATATTTTATAATATATTATATTTATATAAATATATATATATGAAACAATGTTGTTTTTGTGTTTAAATATATATATTTAGAAATGATGTGTGTAGTAAGTTATTGTCATATTATCGTAAAAACGACGTCATTTTGGTGTTTAGTTGTTTTTCTGTTATTTTTAAGATGTATTTTCGTTTCTTTGCTTGTGTTTTTTGTTGGTTTTTTGTGGGTTTTATCGCCAGTGATTGTCCTTCAATAGATCCAATTGAGTTACCTGCAGTGCATGTCCTGCAACAACCATTTAATGGTGCTTGTTGCTTTTACTGCAACAGACTCTTTACCAAGTTTGTTCGTAATTATCACCGCTTTGTGCAACCTAGGAAAAGGCCCAACTCTTATGTTATTGCCTACTTGTTTGGTCTTTTTGGACCAAATTCATAATTTGCTCTTAAATTTATGTTGCATTTACATTTTGGGCATTGTTGTTGTGATAAAATTGGTCATATAACCCACTTTCTCTTATTTGTTAAAAAAAAAAAAAACTTGGAGATTACAACAAATCTTTGTCGCTGAACAACCAATGCAAAGATTTAAAAGAGACTTGAAAGTGGTTGGATACTGTGGGGTGGGCGGCCGTACATATTATAAAGCAAGTTGCAACCGTTGATTTTTGGACTTTTTGACTCTTCTTTTTCTCAAGTCAACAAAAGCGGGCTTTCGGTAAAGACGTAAAGTCTACCTCTCCCACATGAATCAATATTTTGACTGGTCACCGTTCATACTACTATTGCACGGAAATCATTATCCTTCAAATTAATCACTCTTTCAACTTTCTTGGCGTGTTTAGGACAATTCTAAAAACAATAGTCAACCGTACTCCTTTCAATTATTATTCCATTGATAAAATATTTCCTCTAAATTTTAAATTGGGAAAATGACTTATCAAATTATCAAAAAAAATGTTGTGTTAAAAATATTCTTCATAAAATTTTAAAAAATATTAAAATAAGGAAAAAAAAACCCAACGCTACTTTCAAGATAGTCGAACCACCCCAGCAAATACTTCGGGTGGTGGCCGAACCACTTCTAAGTGTGGTTTGGGCCCTTCAGGGTGGCTTGCTTGAACCACTCACCCCACCCCCAACTGTTGTTTGGGGGTGACCAAGCCTCTGCCATCTAAGGGTGGTCTTCTTTTTTTAAAAAAATATATTTTTTATTTTATTTTATTTGGAATTTATAGGATTTTTTTTTGTATTGAAAAATATGATCATTTTAAATTTTTATAGCCTTGGGAGAGACCTTTTGAAAAAAAAAAAAAAAATAAGAGTATATTGTCGCAATCTAAAGTTTGAAATGGCATTGTCAATTAAAAAGTTATTTAAAAGGAATATGTGAACTTAAAACAAAAAACCTAAAACCACGTCCAAAGTCCTATATAAGACCAATTAATTGGCACATCATGTTCTTCTTCATCCAGGCAAGGCATTAATCCTAGGTGAGTTGAATGGAGGTGACATCTTTGTTTGGATCCTTCTAGCTAGCATCAAATTTGGTCATGCTAAATGGCATGCACACATGGTGACTGCAGTGATGCGGTCGTGCTTCTTCTTCTTCATTTCTTAGGGTTTTTGGATTCAGATGTTGGCTTTGGTGATGTAACTGTAAGGTTACATAGGAGAGTCCCATTCATGGTGATTTGGGGCCACTGATGATCATCAGAAAGAGAGTTTAGGGCATGAATAAGACGTTTGATCCGAAAACTACCTTCCAAATCAACCATGTCCACATGTTCCAATTCACTCTTATCCTTCCTAGCTAGAGGGTCAACGTCAAAAATTGGAAGTATACATGTTTTCCATTTCCTTTTTTTTCTTTCTGATTTTTGAGAACCTTCCAGAGCAAGTGGGAAGAGAATTAATTAATAATGGGACAAGAAATGGGGAAGTGGGATATATGCAATTATTTTGGGCTGGACAAGATAAGAAATGAGGAGGTGTATTATATATGTGTAATCAACTTTCATCACCATATGTATGATTATAACTTGACTGCGTGTGCGCAATAATCTCATAGATTTATATTATGAAATATTTAAATCACAAACCAACACATGTACACTAAGCTTCTAAAATCTAAGTGAGTTCCTTAAACTAATGCATGCCTTGGGAGTCTTTGCATTTTACAAATTGTTTGTATAGAAACATTTAGTTATGGCTGAAAGTGTTAAATCATCGCTTATCTCAAAAGTTAAAAGCTGATAGCTAGAAATGAATAAATTTAATCATTTAATTAAAAAAACACTATGCAAACTCCAAATACCAATTTATCACAATTTATGCGGAATTAATAATATGAAGCAATAAACAATTTAATCACCAAAATATATAAAACATTAAATCATGCAAACACATATATTTTGATAACGAAGATGAAACCTTTTACAAAATGCTCTAAAAGTAAAACATTTACAGGGCAACCAAACCCAGAAGGAAATTATTATCAAAAGATTATCCAGAGATTACAGAAACTAAGAACACTTACAACCCTTCATGTTTCTTGAAACAATTCACAAAACACATCAAGGCATACGTTGAACAAGAATAACACAAACACTAGATCACATATAAACGAAAAATGCATGAAGTTTAATGTAGATCATGGAGGCACATCAACATAAACTCCCCCTCAATGTATGACTCATTTATCAACAAGAAAAACATGTTTCTCCCCCTCAAAAGTCAAATGAAAACAAATGATACACACAATAGAGACTCATGTATTTCAGTAATGAATATCCCAAGCATGCTCCAAATATGCAAAATATACATGAAACTTGAAATGACAAGAAAATCATTTTGTTTAACCCAAGTAAAGAAAAATGTTTTATTCAACACATGCTTGTGTGTTGTGTGCATAAGCCAACCAATGAGAAAAATTACAAACATTAATTAGTACTTTAACACTACTCCATCTTATGTGTGGACTCAAACTCTCTTTTAATATATAAATCAATATCGACTCTTATACTATGTTAAAGTACTACTATTGCAAAAGCTTAAGCGAATAGGAATTAGTAAACTAATCATTTAATCAATATTAAAAAATATTATACATATGTCTTTATTTGTGCGCAGTGAGAAAAAAACCCCAATACTAAGTTAGGTAGGAAATAAACCTAACAAGAGCTCTAAATCAATCATAATATAGAAAATATTACAATAGCTTATGTTCAATTTTATAGATCTAATAGTACTATATATATCATCACAAAATTAGCTTAGATGATGAAAAAAACACACATATATAAAACATATATATAACAATAAACCTTTGAAGATCGATTTGATTACAGTATAATTAGTATTTTCTTTTCTTTTGGTGGGGGGATATATTTAATGAAGTAATTAATTAAGCTGCATTAAGAGCCATATATAGGCTAATAATAAAGACATGCATTTATATTTTTCACAGAATCTTATTGAACCGGCCGCCAACCGGTTAGACAAGTCATGGACGGTTGAGGGTATAATTTAATAAGGTCGTTGTTCGATTTTCTTGGTGGATGTAAAGACTCGTGCGTGGCTGTGTTCTATTACAAGTACTGAAACAGCTACTCCAATCTGCATGATACCCGTCCCCGACATCATTTGTTGTATTTTGCGGATATGGGAATAAATATAATTGTGCAAGCTAGATAGACCCTGCTGATTCAGAACAAGGCAGGGCATGGGCAGCCGTCCCAAAATCAGCCATACATGATTCCATCAAATCAATGGAGTTTGGGATTGAAAACAGCAGCAACATTAATTAACGATGATGAAAGGTGTTTTGTTTTTTATTTTTTTCTTACAAAAACAAATTAATCACGGATTCTGTTGATCGAAAGACATCGAAATTGATGATATATATATATAGATTTGATTTGAGTGATATCTTGAATCTGAGCACAAACACAAGACTTAGCACATCGTGTATAGTTGTCATCTGAGTTGTAGATGATATGAGATAAGATTGCAAAAGCGTTATAAATGAAACCAACTGCTCCCTCCTTGCATGTGGTATTCACTGGAACATTATTTCAATTCATTCTCTTATCTTACATATGACATTGACAAATATGAATATATAAATGGCTCCATTAACAAAAGGAGAGAATAAATAAATAATAAATAAAAAAAGAAGCAAACATTAATAAAAATCCGTTTTCCATTATTTCATGCAACAAATAATGATTTGTTTAAGCATGTACAAGCAGAGCTATTATAACCGTCTAATAATCGTTAACTGCTCATATCCACTAACTATTTTGTAGACGGTTATAAAAATTAACTAACAACCCGCCTTAGGCGATTAGCGGTTTTAGGGGTAAGGGTAGACGGTTAATAACCACTAACGGCCTACCATTATGAGTAATTCTATAAGTCCCTCTTGTGTCACTTTTGTGTCTCTCTAAAAATGAGGTGACTTTTAAAATTATCATTTGATTAAAATCCAATAATAATCAATTATAAGCCCAATGGTGATTTTAAGAGCTACATCATCATTGGAGAGACACAAGAAAGACTTGTAACATTAATATTCTACCTTTAAATGATGATGATGATAATAATAATAATTACTTTGTTAGATAATATAACCATCCAATAATCGCTAACCGCTCAAAACCACTAACTACTTTGTATATGGCTATAAAAATTCACTAACTACCCTACCATAGGCAGTTAGCAGTTTTAGGGGTAAGGATTGGCGGTTAATAACCACTAATAATCTACCGTTAGATTAAATATATAATATAGTATTGTTTAGGTTTTTTTGGGTATATTTTAGATTTATAATGTTTAGGATTTGTATTTGAATTTTCTAATGTTAGTGTTTATTTGGATTTGATTTTCTATAAGTTGGATTTGAAATGTGGGTGTTGTAAGCAAATCACTCATCTTATACTTGTCTACTAGAACACATCACATCTTCCTAGTTGATCACTACAACATCCTAGTTGATTACTTCGCCAAAGTAAGAAAAAATATGCTAGAACAAATGAAAAAGGTATGGCCGTGGTGTATGTTGTACATACATTAAACACAACCTCTAGTGTTTGGAGGGCGCGTATGCTTATATATATGTTAAGCACACTCTTATTATTTACAAAAAATAAAACATTCAATTATTTAAAAAGTCTTAAAAAGAGACACAAAGAAGGCCCAAAATACTATCAAACTTAGCTCATATATAAAAGGCAGTTATCAATCAGCGGTTATTGGTTTAATAACTACTAACCACTAGTTATAAAATATTAAAACCAATAAGTTCTGATTATCAAAATCCAATAACCACAAACACTTGTACACCCCTAAATTTGTACAAGGTATGTTAAAAAAAATAGGTTAGAACAAATAAAAAAAAGGTATGGCTGTGGTGCATGTTGTATATATATTATATACAACCTCTAGTGTTTGGGGTGCATGTATGCTTATATATATGTTAAGCACACCCATATTATTTACAAAAAATAAAAAATCCAGAATTATTTAAAAAGTCCAAAAAAGAGATACAAAGTAGGCCCAAATATAAAAGTAGCTATCAACAGGCAATTATTGGTTTTAATATAAAATATTAAAACCAATAAGTTCCGATTATTAAAATTCAATCACCGTTAACTGCCTAATTAAGCAAAGCAATTATTTTTTTTTTTTGAAATGAAACAAGCAATTATTTAAGCAACACAAACCTCTTTTTTTTTTTTTTGACATGTATACACAAGAAGGGAGAGGAAGTTGAACTAGTAGCATCCGCTCTATAAAGCGTGATCCTAATCAGGGGTGGACCTGTATAGGTCCTTGGAGGAAGAATATCCCCCAAAATTTTAAAACTACCCTTAAAATTTCAAAATTTTACTCATAAAATTTATAAGTTTTTATGAAATATCTCCCCAAAAACTAAATTTTACATTTTGTCCCCCTACTCTTAATTGTCTAGTTATACTCTTAATCTAACATATTGAACTACTTATTGGAGACACAAACAATTTGTTTGGGAATCATGCATATGTGTTTATTTTTTTCTCTTGAAATCAATGGTTTCCCTGGGTTTTGGAATTGTCTATATGAATATATGTTTTCCATTAGTGGGTGTCGAATGTCAATAATAAATATCACTTTTTGAAACGTCTCTATTCAAAACGGCTTATCACTTATCAGATCCAATTTGATTGCATGAGCATCACCACTTTAAATAAATGCATCCGGATCCCCTCATGTTAGAGGAGGAATATGAGATTCTCGTATTACAATTCTGATTGTTTAATTTAATCAACAGTTCAAATTACGCCATGTGTTCTATTCAAAAAAAATATTAAAATATTAATTAATTTTAAAAAAAAAATTAAATTAAAATAATAGAAGAAAAAAGTTGGAATGGTCAACACCCCAATTGAGCCTAGGGATGGTCTGGAGTAGCCGAAGCCACCCCTAGGCTCAACTGCTTGGCCACCCTAAGATTTCATTATTTGATTTTAAATTTTTTATTATTTTAATTTTAATTTTTAAATTAATTAATATTTTGGACAAATTTTTCTCCAAACTGGGTTGGAGGAATTTCCTTCAACCTAGTCTAGAAAAATGACATGTGTTCTTTGAACATGTGATATATACATGTTTTTTTAATAGTAGGAACAAAGTTGGAATAAATTTATTAAAAACCCATACATCTCACATGTTATTAAAAAAATAGACACATATCATTTTTCTAAATTAGGTTGGAAGAAAACTTTGTCCATATTTTAAAATTTAATTTTGAGTATGACATATGTAAATTATTAGATTAAATTGAATGGTCAAGATTATTCCCCCTAGTATGGGGAGATTCCGATCCTAAATAAATATACAACAAGCACGCACCCCAAAAATCACGTGGTCTCAGAATTCCATAAATTCATATTCATCACCACTTCTTTTAAAAAAAAAAAAAAAAAAAAAAGGGACCTTTGTGAAGTGCTGTCAAGAGTCAAAAAAAGCCTCAACGTTCATTGCTGGCTTTTATTTTTAATTACTTGGACAAACCAAATGATTCAGAAAAGCACTGCCACATGCATCATCTATTCATTCATTCCCTGACATTTAAAAAGTTATTATTTTGTCGCTTAATTGATTATGAATCACATTTTAAAAATAAAGTTAAATTACTCTCTTGCTTACGTGCACATGTAAAATAATAATAATAATAACTAATTACTTATATTTACAAAAGCATTTCCATAAAAAATAAAAATAAAAATTGAGACTCATCTTGATTGCTGCCAAAATACCTGTACGGCCATACTAGCTCAAAACCAAACTTCTATATAACACACAAAATCCCCTACCAATACCATACAAAAAATCATATGAAGGAAAATACAAATGCAGCTGCTCCAAGTCTTCATTATCTCCATCCTCCATTATTTCCCACCATGCTAATTTGCTACGGCTACCCCCACCCCACCCAACTAATATTCCTTTTTTTATTATTATTATTTTTTTCACAAAATATCTAATGCCAACAACAATAATTACTCATCACGACCCATTTTGAATAAATTTTTAAAAAAAACCTTGTTCTAAACGGAAGTGGGGGTCGTTGAACGAGGTTCAATTTTCCTCAATTGAATCCCGGGCTTTTGCGAGTCGTCGTCGTCGTCGTGATAAATGTATGCGAACCCACCGTGCCGGGTCATATCCATACCCGCCATCTCGTCCTCGGCCGAGATCCGCAAAAGCTTCAGCTTGTGAAGCGCAAAGAAGAGAGGACCCATGGTGGCGCTGACCCACCCAACGATCACGAGGATCTGGATCACGTGTGCTGCTAGGAGCTTCCCGCCCCCACCCATGAACAACCCGTATGGTCGACCCGGTTTGTCCGGGTACACCTCGTTCACGTACTTCTCGTTGGCGAATAGAGCGGTGAAGATTATCCCCCATGCGCCGCACCCTCCGTGAAGCTGCGCCGCCTCCAATGGGTCGTCGAACTTTAACTTCTCGGCCAACCGGTTGCACGAGATCAAGACCACAGCGGCCACGAAGCCGCAGATGATCGCCGCCCAGGGCTCGACCACGGAGCACCCGGCGGTGATCGCTGCGAACCCGCCGAGCAAGCCGTTGCAGACGTCGGTCACGTTCCAGTGGCCGGAGAGGATTCGCTTGCTGAAGAGAGTGGTGAGAGCGGCGGTGCTCCCGGCTAGAGTCGTCGTCACGGCGGTCCGGCCCACGGCGCTCCATTGGCCGTAGTAGCTACCGGAGCTGTAGGGGCTGAGGATCTTGGTGAAGGAGCCGGGATTGAACCCGTACCAGCCGAACCAGAGGAGGAAAGTGCCGAGGACAACGAGGGATGCGCTGTGGCCCCGGAGCGTGACGGAGCGGCCGGAATGGTCAAACCGGCCGATTCTGGGGCCTTCGATGAGGGCGCCCCATAAGCCCGCCATGCCTCCGACCATGTGGACGACGCCGGAGCCAGCGAAGTCGATGACGCCGGAGCCGAACAAAAGATTACCAGTGTTGAACGCGCTGGCCCAGCCGTCGACGGACCAGAACCAGTGGGAGACAACTGGGTAGACGAAGCCGGTGAGGAAGGAGGAGTAGATAAGATAGGCCACGAACTGGGTGCGCTCGGCGATGGAGCCACTGGTGATTCCGGCGGCGGCGATGGCGAAGGCCCACTGGTAGAGAAACGAGCTGTAGTCAAAGGCCTGCGTCGGGACATCCTTCAGGCCGAAAAAGTGGCGGCCGATGAAACCATTGGAGGGAGTGCCAAAGGCAAAGGCAAAGCCGAAGAGATAATAGAAGAGGCCACCGGCGGCGGCGTCGAGAACGTTGGTGAGCATGATGTTCATGGTGTTCTTGGCGCGGACGGAGCCGGCGCAAAGCATGGCGAAGCCAAGTTGCATGGAGAAGACGAGGTATGCGGAGAAGAGGAGGTAGGTGCTGTCGACGGCGTAGGCGGTGTCGGTGAACTTGTCGGAGATGGTGGAGAATTGGGAGCAAAGGTAGGCTGCGGCGGCGGTGGGGTTGGTGGTGTTGGGGCCCAAGAACTGAGCCAGTTGCTCCGCTGAGCAGGTCAGGGAAGCCATGGATGATGGCTCAGACCCAGACTCAGAGATAGAGAGAGAGAGAGAGAGAGTCGTATAGGCGTAGTAGGCGAAGGGGTGTATGGACTGTTTTTATAGGGGCGAGAAAAGAGCGGAGGGCTATTTATGTAAAGACTTTTCAAACTGTTTCACATTTTGTTGTGAGATTCTACACCTCATTTTTGTCCGATTATTTTTAATTTTTTCCTTTAATTGAATTAATAATCGAAATTGGTGTGTTTTTGTTCTAAGTTTAATTAATTAATGAATTAAGGAACCGTATTTATATATCTTTATAAGTAGTGTTTTCTGTTTTGAAAACATTGATAGTTTTGGAGGTTTGTAGCAGTTAATTAACCATATTACGACAATTATTACGGATTGAGTAAATAAAGGTTCAAGATTATGCTCTTTTAATTCCCATTTCATTTACCCAATAAATATTTATGTTTTTTTTATTATTATTGACATCTTCATTCTATATATATATCACTGTTTGACTAAAAGCAAAAGGAAAGTTGGTTAGAATATGACAAATGGCGTCATAAAAAGCATAAATATATCTATTTCTTTTACTTATAACTTTTTTTTTTCTTTTGTTGGTGGTCGCTTTCATTGTCGTTTCCCAAATCTCTTTTCCTTTTTATATAATCATCTGACAATTGGCTCAAGAAACCAAAGCCTTCTAGAAAATAAAAGGCTTTTCTTCTTTCAAGATTAGCAAAGATTACTTTTTCACGGGGGTATTTACTTTTTTTTTTTGAATTACAACAAATTTTTTATTTGTTTTCATGAACTATCAATTGGGATATCCGATTCATGAACTACTATTTTGTACTAAAAACTCTTTATTTTGTTGATTAAAGATTAATTTTATCAATCAAAAGCGTTAACTCCAGATGGTTAAAGTAATAATGCGTTATAGTTTATGAGAACAAAATAAAAATACGTTGTAATTTATGAGACAAAGTAACAATGAATTATAGTTCATAGAAGTAAAGTGACAAATAGAACATATGAATTAACACTTTTAATTGATAGAAGGGGCCTTTGATTAATGGAATAAGAGTTTTAAACACAAAATAATAATTTATGGGAGTTGAGTGTCACAATTGATAGTTTATATGGAAAAATGTTAAAGCGTTATAGTTGATGAAGTAAAGTAATTACCTTTTTTTTCTTTTTCTTTTTTTGGTTTCAGCAGCAGGCTTTACGCCTTCTTTTCTTCCATGCAGTGGATGGTCACTCGACTTCACACAAAAAATAAGCCTTCACGGAAGAAAGATATACATAGTCAAACTCTTTTTAATTTGACTTTTTTTTTTATGATTTATATATATTTCTTTTTAACTTGCTGGTATTTTTTTTCCTTTTTTTTTTTTTTCTACGCAACCTTGAATAAGTTATCTTGGAATATGATGCACGTACAGAATTCAAATATATCCAGCAGTAAGTACCTAAACCTTTTTTAAAAATATGATTATAATGATTATATAGGATTATTATTATTACCTTAATAATAATAACATAATCCATCCTTGATTCAACAGATCTCTTTCCCCTATAGAATTGAATACTGAGGAGGAAAAACATCACTACTCAGTAAGATTGTTTGTTAACTGATTATTTCATATATATATTTAAATAGGCTTGATATTTTTTTATATATATTAGAAATTCGTGGTGTCTATAAACTTGTTTGTAATGTGTTTGTACTGTTGATCGCACATCAATAGTCTAGTCAAGGAGACCTAGGAAGACAAAATACAGGCAAATATGACTCACTTGAGGTACTAGCAAAAAATATTATGATACTTAAACTAGTTAAAGTATTCAAAAGAGAACCCCATGAAAGGAGAGTAGATGTTCATACCTCATAATATGGACTATATATTGCCTTCATTTTATAGGGTTGTTGTCAATATGGTAAGTAGACTTGATATAACAAGGGCAGAAGGTAAAGTGGGACCAATATGGAATGCGGCATGTACTCATGAGTTGCTTTTTTTCGAGGAATGCTTGAACAACTCATTCCATTTAATATGTTTCCTAACCATGTGTTTATTAGGCAGGTGATCATTGGTCACCAATTCTTGAGTGAGAGTTCATCCATTGAACACAGTCCAATCTGAGGGCCGATGGACTTATCTTGAACCCGAGGGGTAAAGGGTTTTGTTGGGCTTAAATGGGTCTTGTGAGGCCCTAGGTTGCTTCTAGTAATTGATATCACCCGTTGCCTCCTAATTCACATATACCTATGACTAAATATATGAGTGTCACGTGAACAAACCCATTAGCTTAACAACTAACATGAAAAATTGAAACATGTTAAGTGAATTGTGAATGCCAAATTATAATAAAATACGTTGTAGTGCTACCAACCCTCAAGGCAATTCTCTTATCATTTCCCATAAATGTGGGATTAGGTGAGTTCCATTTCTCCAACCAAAGAACCCGTCAACAATTGTCTCCTTAAATTCATCAAATAAACAGGTCTTGACTCTAATCAGGAGGGTCGTATAGGTATAACTATGCCACGTATGTTTTATATATATATTGCTTAATATTTAACAATCTACAGGGGCAACAACCTTCTTGGGTTGAACAAGTTGCTGCTTTCGAAAGCATATTAATGTTGCTTGCTTATTAATTATTAGCATGATAAATCTTATTTGTATATTGAGTTAAATTTATAATTGAATATATATGCCCTGCACAATTCTTCTCAACTGGCTTCATCTGCTAAATTAAGATCGTCCAACCAGCCAGCTCGAATTTCAAAGTGCAACCACCATTCAGTATTCACTTAACCCAATTTTGAACTACCTATCATAACCTCTAGATGATTACATAATTAATGAACATTAATTAATCTCCAGTTTAGCCTGATTCTACTGCTTTATGAATTCTACATTTATAGGGTTAGGCCCGAGACTATAACTAACCAAAAATTACTGGACATTAATTGCTCAACTATTTTTCAACAATCATGCTGATGGAAACTTGTACTCATATCCTTTCATTCATGAAATCATTTCCAAAGTAAGCTCTTAGTTTTATGAATGCAATTAATAATCAAATGGGATGCTGTCATTTGACCGTTGCCCAAAGTGCTTTGAACGGTAGAAGGACAATATATATTGTTTGATTATTCTAAGGGAGAAAAAGTAACAAACATAAACCAAATGGCAATATTATAAAAATTCTCGGTTTCTAATCATGGTATATCATGTGAAAGAAAAGAAAGTGTGGCAATTTTTTTAAGGATAAATGCAAAATCAGCTATGTGCCACATCAACGGCCATAAAATGATGACACGTGTCACTTTTAATAAAAAAATATATATAAATATATAAAATTTTAATAATTAATTAAAGAAAAGGCTCTCTCATCTATTGCTGTCCATTTCTCAATCAGTAGCAAACCGAAGTTGACAATCTTCTTTTTATTTAATAGTTTATTTCCAAGCAGTGACGTATTAAGAATTCCCAATTAATTAAAACCTCTCAACTAAAAGATAATATCAATATCAAGCTGACCTTGAACTTGAAAAGGCTGCAGCTAACGCCAATAGATTCGTTTCTCTTGCACTATTTTGTTCAAACAATAATATCCATCGTCTTGACTCTTGACCTCCTCGTCAATCTCCTCATCAGAAGGGTAACCATATTCTAAAGCAAGCGTAGCCACGCAAGAAAGTTCCTTCGTCGCTGTCACAGGATTGATTACTATGCATGTTCTAATTGTACATACAAGCCTATAACCTATTCCGTGTGCCATTGGGTAACTACAAACTGCTATAATGTTAATAATCAGAAAAAATTGATTCTATCATATTAATATCATGCCCATGTTTACAAGTTCTAGAGTTGTTTATTAACATATGAAATGCTACAAAAGTCCAAAAAAAAAAAATTCACCTTGCTTTTCTACTCCTACAATTTCTCCCATTGTCACACTAGCCGTTTATATTTTGCTTAATCACAACTCTAGACAAAGACAAATCAATGCAATTTGCTCATGATCTTTAGCAGATGCCATCTGTATAATTATGTCAACGGCTCGGTATTTATTCAGAAAATGACAGCTTAAATAAAGTCAAATGGACAACATGAATTCCAAACCCACCTTCACCGACAATATGCCTTTCAAACGTGCCACATAGAAATCTGGCTTCTGCCTTTCACACAATCAGACAGCTCTGAGAAAACAATACGGAAGATGCAACCTGAAAAATATGTGTATATGCGGCTATCTTATGTCCAAGTCATGCCTCTTTTACTTTTCAACTTGTACTTTTGTGTACGAGATGTCCATGCAGACTAGTTCAATGTTTTGTAATGGTATATAGATAATAGATTGATATTATATCTACTAACTTTAAAAGTGAAGGCTTAAACTTTTAAATTATGAGGTAATCCAAAGCTTTCAAGGTCACATTTGACCCAAAATATGAATGAAAATATAAAGATATAAGGCTTTATATTGAATCATATATAAATATAGATAATAGATTGATATTATATCCAGTTAGAAAAGCTACACTACAGAGAGCCACTCTACTCCATCCCCATTTTCAGCCTTTTCTTCTGCTTTCTTCGCTGATCACGCATACCTGGAAGAGGGAAAATAACAATTAAAAATGTCGCCTCCCTCCACCTAGTTGAATAAATACACATGCACAGGAGAATGGAAAATAAAAAATAAGAAAAGAAAGAAAACATAAAGGCTGTAAACTGTAAGGGGTTATACGTTTCTTCTCATCTTTTCTCTTTCTCCTAAGATTATCCACGTTCCTTCGTTTTTCTGCCATCTCTTTCATATCCACGTGCATATGCACCTGTTAGAGATAGACCAAAATATAAAATGCCAGAACTTGGAAGAGGGAGAAGAATGCAAACGGACTGATTTGGCATACTTTTAACATTTAGAATAGTAAAGGAACAACACGGCTTATGAATAAAAGAGGTGACTCAAGAATTGTCTAATTCTACATATGATATGGCCAGAGTTTCCAATGAGAGTTGGATCAATTTTTGTTACTGCCTATATTCATTAGACTACACTCAAGCATGTCAAATATACCAACAAGACAATGGATGTTGGGCCTACAATAACTGCCTATAATTTTTTTATCAAGATCATATGCTGGAATATAAACTGGCTATTTTTTCACACTCATATATCATCCATCGCCCGGAATTTGGCATAATTTTAAACGCTGCCAGTATAAAACTATCTTGATATTATTTTCTGCATTAGTAAATGCAGTAAATAATAATTTAAAACAGTCAAAACATTAAAGCAGTTAGTAAATTTACTTGCAAAATTTCCATTTACACCCCAAACTTCTAAGGTACAGGTTATATGGGATCTTCGGTATGGCATCTTATGTGTGCAAACTCCCATAAGATCTTTTTTCTTTCTGTTGATAACTAAAGTAACCATTAAGGCAAGGGTAAATAACATGAGATATGGAAACTACCTCATGACCGGCACTACGGAGTGCCTGGAGTGGCTCCACACAATCCTGACCAATAACCACCAATTTCCTTCTTTTGTTTTCTCCTGAACCCCCACTGCCACCAAGTTTTTGCCTAGCAAGTTGTTCAAACTGATCTTGCAGGAGAGATGAAACACCAGCCTGAACCAACAAAAAGAGAAAATAAGAAGTAATAATTATAATTCAAAAGTATGTGAGAGTGCGGGGATATAACATAAATAATAAGGTGGGAACAGCGTAATAGGTTATTATTGAAACCAGAGATGATACTCATACCATAAAATTAGATCTATAACCCACATTCTTAAATTGACCTCTAAACTACAACTCACCACAACTTAGACCTATAAACTGCCACAATGTCTCAAGTTGCTCCCTATGTCAAATTTGGCTGCTCTTTGGTATGACAAACCATTAGCACATCTATTTAGAGGCGCGACCACGCGGCTATTCCTCACCTTTTCAAGAGGGGGCGGCCACCTAACACAGTTGTTTAGAGGAATGGCAGTGTGACCACCTTAGCATGTAATTGTTAAAATAATAAATATGCGGAATATGAAGAATAAGAGAAGAGAGAGCGGAAACAAATGTAAGGACTACATTGCTTCTATTTTCTATATCTCTAAGATGATTACATAGACCTCAATATATAGTGAGGTTAAGAGTGATAGACAAGAAACCCTAAACTAATTAAGGTAGGAAATAAACCTTAATAGGAAAGACAATAAATATAGAGAATAATATATGAAATATTCTATTCTAACATCCCCCCTCAAACTCAAGGTGGAATATTCTGCAACCTTGAGTTTGAAATCTGAAATTATGATGACGGCGGTGGCGGAGGTGGGGAATGGTCCATAGATGGTGGAGACTGCCAGAGAAGATAGAGGCCAACAAGTGGCCAACGACGGCGGCAGGTAGCTGCTGAATGCAGATTTAAAAGGGCCAACAATGGGCCAAACTCCAAAAGGGGCCGACAACCGGCCAAAATCCAAAAGAGGCCAACAACGGGCTGAAATCCAAGAGAGGCCAACAACGGGCCAAAATCCAAGAGGGCCGACAATGGGCCGAAATCCAAAAGAGGCCGACAACGGGCCGAAATCCAAGAGGAAACAGCAAGAGAAAACTTCACCGGAGCATCGCCGGAAAATGCAGAGCTTCGTCGGAGCTTTAACACTGGCCGAAACCACATAGAACAGGCCGACAGTACCCAAAAACAGAAGTAAAACATTGAAAAAACAGAACAAAACAGTAACTGGAGGCTCGCCGGAGACCATCGGAACTTGCCGGAGAAGACAGAAACCTCCGGCCAATACAAAAACAGCAACAACAGAAGCAATAGAGGGCCACAGAGTAACTTTTCAACAACCCAAAATATTGCAGGCATCTTTTCTTTTTTTTCTTTTTTTCTTTTTTTCTTTTCTCGATGGCCGCTGCACTCCGGCATCCACCATATACCATCCACTACAGACAACGCTGGCAACCACAGAACAGGCCAGCCAACATCACAAAACACCAAAACACAACCAAAATCTCTCTTCTTTTTTTTTTTTTTTCACCAGAAAAGTGTTCTGGTCACCAAGAAACAAGAAAAAGAAATTGCTCTAGAGAGCTCTTCGAGGGTACTGCCCTTGTGGGCATTATGCCCACATGGGCGGTGCTGCCACCAGAAAAACCCTCAACAAAAAAACACAAATAGAGCAAAAAAAATACTACTACCAAGGATTCAAACCCTAAGGCTCTGATACCATTTGTTGGGAGATTAAAGTGATATGGAGTTTTTACCAAGAGCACATTAATATACATAGTTGAACACAATTCTAGCCCAAAAGCTTAAGCTAATAGGCTAAGGTCCACTTAGGTATATTAAGTACTCTCTTCTTTTATATTTTTTCAATGTGGGACACAACACTCACAAGTGCACTCACAACAATCTCCCCCTCACTTGTGAGTCTCTTCACATTGACCAATCTCCCCCTCACTTGTGAGTCTTTCTACATTCCAAGAATGTCTCACGTCAAGAGTTGCGGAAAGGGACACAACTCCAAACCCGACGTGTCCAGACACCCGTCCCAGGAAAGTAACCATGGCTCTGATACCATGTTAAAATAATAAATATGCGGAATATGAAGAATAAGAGAAGAGAGAGCGGAAACAAATGTAAGGACTACATTGCTTCTATTTTCTATATCTCTAAGATGATTACATAAACCTCAATATATAGTGAGGTTAAGAGTAATAGACAAGAAACCCTAGACTAATTAAGGTAGGAAATAAACCTTAATAGGAGAGACAATAAATATAGAGAATAATATATGAAATATTCTATTCTAACAGTAATGACCCAAAAAAAAAGCACTAGCCACATCTGCGGTACCACCGCAAAATGACTAGTCAATTTAGAACTTTTCTAAAGTCACATATAAAGCTTTGTTTCACCTAATAAATAAGCAATGTGAGACTTACACTCATGAGTGTCTTTATAAACCACTCACTCTACGTGAACCGAGATGTTACACAAAGGTGGCACCCTTTGCTGTGGTAGGGGGTAGCCACACGGCCACCCCTGTGTAATCTTTATCCCTTTTTTTTAATGCAATTTTGTAAGTCAAGCACACAAACAAGGCACGTGCTAAATTTTCCATCCCAAATAACAGTCAAGTTTGACACAAGGGGCAACTCAAATTCTTGTGGTAGTTTATAGGCCCAAGTTGTTCCTCCACCACTGTGAACCCTAGTTAGATTCAAGCATGATACACTCTTTTAGGTCAATTTAAGAATGTAGTAGTAGTTTGGGAAGGGAGAAGGGGAGTGTATTTTACCCTAGAAAGTATCAAAAACCTACACAATATTGAATGATCTATAATGTATCACTGAGATTTAAAACAAGACTAAACTAAAGTAATAATTGAATCTTTAGCATCTGACCCTAAGAAACAATAGATGAGTGGCCTGGTCGTTATATAAAATCTATAAGCTTGCTCACTAAATTACAAAGCTCTGAAAAGCTGAGAATATTGATTATGCCAACAAGTAACTTCAGCAGCTAATTTAGGAATATTTACCATCACTGGAGTATTTTTTTACTGCCTTAATCTGACTAAAAAAGTTACAAATCTTGACCTTCAGAATGACTTATGGACAGTGAACCCCGCATCAGAACTCAGTTTCTTTACCTGAGCATGCTCCCAAAGATGCTCACATGAATTCTCTTACAGAAATTGCTGCTTGCAAAACGTGATAGCCTTTGTTTTGTATTTCAGACTAGTACATAACTACATGCATTCCATAATAAGAAAATCTAGACCTCAATAAATTAAAAACAGCACTCTAACTTGTACTCCCATCTTCAGACTCCGTTTTACCCAGTGACCAGGTCACTAAGCTCATGTTATATCTATTAACACTTTTGGTATCACTGAAAAGAAAAGGCTTCAGCATCAACAAATATATTTTCTGCCAGGAGTGACAGTAGTATAGAAAGAGCAACTAAGTAAATAAGAAAGGTTTCATAAATGGTACCCCCGCCAAATAACGACGTGAAAATGTTCTAGGTTGCAATGGGCGTGACAAAAGCATATTGAGCTCCTGCAATTTGAAAGAAAATATAATGAGCTCATGCAAGATTATTTTCTTTAGGATAATGAATTGGCCAAACTTCTAGATTATTTGTAAGTTTAACTGTGGCAGGTAGATGGTTAAAAGGAAAACATCCAAGGAAAGAGGAAACCTGCTGCAACTTCTTTAATTGCATGGAAGTAGTTTTCTTTTGCTTGAAATTGCTCACTATTTCCTCCTCGCTATCATAATTATCCATTACTAATTCCACTGACTCTGCACTTCGCTCTAACCAGCTTTTATTTGCCTTCTCCTACAAATACAGGCATGCACTCACAATTTACAAATGAAATAAATGTACATAGCAAAATATAAGGCTGAAAAGTACTTGGTTTTTTATGAGAGAAATTAACCTGTACACAGAATTAGGAGAGTTGTAGCCACAGATGTTAATACTTCTTTTACACAACAAAATTGAATTTTGAAGATAAATTATCTTGAAACATTAAGGCTTTAGAATAATCAATGACATCATGATAGATTAATGAAGAAACCGATGTTGACCAGTGCAAAGGCCCAGGCCAACCCGACCCAAAGCTACAGTGGCATGTAAGAACTCAAAATTATATCAGTATTTAAATATATCACAAGATAGATCAAAAGTAAACACCTGGGAGTCCTTCCGCAAAATTTTGTCTATTTGACGTGCAAGAGATAATCGTTTTTGGACTTCTGGTATGTATGCATTCTCTAAAGGAAATCGCCGAAAACTTTCCTGAGGAAAGGGGAAAAGGCCATGCATGTAAGCCACAATCCAATGCTATATTAAGGTAATAACAAAGAACTAAGAATGAAAAGTGCTACTGTTAATTTATAGATTTAAACAAAGTAGAACCTACCACCTGATTCCCCAAAGCCATAATTAGTACTTGATTTTTATTTTCGTTTTCCTTTTAGTTCAGGTATAATTCAACCAGGAAAACACCAAGGCATCTTATGTGAATCATGCATTCAAGTCTAAAGAGGCATTAAAAGCACACTTTTCAGAAGAAATACCTTGGAAAATGATTTGCACAATGAAGCAAATTTCGATGTCTCGTTTGCAGCGATTAGTGCAATACTGCACCCATCAGCAAAAGCTCTAGCAGTTCTTCCACTTCTATGAACATAAACCTAACAAAAGCATATTTAACAGATAGCTAAAACCAAGGGAAGAATTTTAAAGAAACAAATCAAAAAGCATCCTAATATTAACTTACTTCAGCTGAATGTGGCAGTTGATAGTGAACAACAGTTCGAACACCAGCAATATCAAGGCCTCTTGCTGCTATATCAGTTGCAACAAGTATACCGTGTTCATTTCCACGAAAACGATCAATTGCCTGCATTTAACACGAGGGTTAAAAGGGAAGGCAATGAACAAGAAAACAGAAATTAATGTATAAACTTGACCACATGGTGACAAAAGGAAATTGGTAAGATAATCAAGCAATTTAGCTATTCACCATGGTTTTCTCAAAATGCTGCCTTACTAAAAGAAGAATGGAAAAAGTCAAAGTTTAAACAAATGTCTCTAAAGAGCTCCAACAAATATGATAAGAGAGTTCATGTACTGAGTGGACTCAACCTTTTTGGCATTTGTAACCCTTAAAAACTATCTGCACTATGTTTTCTATCCTATCTTCAGAAAGAAGAATAAAAGCTAAGACCCCATCTTACCCCACCCCACTCATTTACCATCTGAGCTAAGGCACCACGGCCTAGATACAGATTTATGTTCCACACAAACAATAAAGCCTTATAACCATGCTAACTGGCAACAAGAATCTCTCTCTCAATTTGCTTGCTCTAGTGTTTGGTTCTAAATAAACACAGAGAAGAGACTATATTCTTCCAATGCAGCAGTGTCTCAGACTCCAATATCAGCATTCTCATCATTTACTAATGACTAAGAGCCTATGAATGCAAGCACTGCTTTGATACATCATATATCATGTCTAAATACTTTAAACAGTTTTTAATTCTTCTTTTGGAGTTATTTCAACAACCAATTACAGATTTAGAAATATGTTACTAGCAGTAAACAGAAGCTATACCATCAAGTATGCCCTATTAAGTGTAAGCTAGTTGTGAGACAAGCTTAAGCAGAGTAATTTTTACCACCATTTATAAACTGTACTTGAATCAATTACCTTATTAATCAATTTTTTTTTTAATAAGTAAACGAAAATTCATTAAAAACATAGAAAGACTAACTTAAGTACACAGGAAGTATAAAAGAGATACACCTAGCCCAAAAAAAAAAGGCTCAAGTAAATCATGAAAGTTAGAAATATATATATATTTTTTATAAATAGTGTTGTATATACCAGTGTGCCCAAAACCCTTTTAACTCCAAGGGGTTGGCCTAGTGGTTGAAGCTTGTGGTCGTAAGGAGTATCACACCATAGATCCCAAGTTCAAGACTTGCTAGGTGCAAACTCCTCCTTGGATTCACCCTGATCCATGTAGGAAAACTTCATAGGATACAATACACGGGTTCGAGGTTTACTTTTGCAGGGGTGGGTCCGAAGGGTCCTACCTTGTCAAGGTTCCCGTCATAAATAAATAAATAAAGCGCAGAGGAACGCAACCTTAGTACACAGGGCATATACAAGAGAACGCCTAAGAAGAAGAAGAAAAAAGTACAAGAAACTCAGGAAAGTTAATCACTAATGGAGCTAAATAAGCAGCTGTCCAAGTAAATAGGGAGAAGAAAAAAAAATGACTTAAGCTCCTCCAAAGACCTCTCAAGATCCTCAAAACATCTCGCATTTCTCTCCCTCCACAAACATCACAACAAGCATAAAGGGACCATCTTCCACACCATAGCACTCTAAGAACGACCTCCCATCCACCAACAAGCAAACAAATCAGCCACCCTATTAGGCTTATAACCCAATACAATCCAAAACGGCTGAAAATGGCATACCATAGTGCCCTAGCAACCTCACAACGTAGAAAGAGATGATCAACTGTCTGCCCATCTGATTTGCACATGCAACATCTATTGATCAGGATAAGTTGTCTCTTCTGAGGTTGTCCAATGTAAGAACCTTCCCTAGCATCGCCATCCAAACGAAAAAACCACTCTCGAAGGAGCCTTTGTTCACCAAATACTCTTCCAAGGAAAAAGAAATTTCTCATTACAAGTAAGGGTCTTATAAAAATAACTCACATCAAACTTAAAGTAGTCAAAGGCAATGTCCAATTGTAAAGAGTATTAAAGAAAAAAGTCTCTAGTTCCACCACCATATTTCCGCAGTCTTCAAAATTTTGATCATTTCTTTCCCCTCAAAAAGACTCACACACAAGGCAGAACAAAACCATATTCCACATTGTTGCACTATGAAATAGGTATGTCACTCATCTAGGCATAACCCAAACTAGCCCAAGACGACTGAATATAGTATTCCATAAGGTGTGGAATAAACCAAAATATTCATAGTAAGCAAAGCTCGCTAAGATGCAGGGTGCTAATAGTGTCCATAAAGAAATAAACACTGCTTTGGTGTCATAGAGATGGACAAGAGCCACATTATAAGCTATACGAGACCCTAGGAAAACCAAATGCTTACATAAACAGAAATATTGGTGCAGCAGCAAAACTAGCATCACATCAGCCTTCTCATGTGCATAGAGGTAAGCAATTAGATATGAATGCTGCTAACAATTAAGGAAAAACCAACCTTCAACCGAGCACGCTGCTGCATTTGAGCATGTAATGTCCAAACATTGATGCCAAGAATACGCAGAAGGGAAGAGATATGGCGCAAAGCTGCAATTGATGTACAGAACACAATTGTGCGTCCATGTCCATGAACACTCAAAATATAATACAAATAGGCATCTTTATCTTCTTCCCTGCATCTGCAAGCCATTAAAATTAATAGTATTCCATTGAAGGCATTCCACTTAAAAGATAAGGTTTTTAACAGTTAAGTCTAATTTCAAATAACTATGGTAGAAGTCCTGGGGCATATCTGAGAAGGCCACTACTTTATGGTAGAGGTGTAGTTTATGTACTTGACACACTACAGCCCAAAATGAAAGTCACTACACTCCATATGTAAAAACCTTCTAAACATCTACAACCTTTCACTAGGCTCCATATATACACACAAATCTTCCCACCTGGAACATGAATATGTATCGATAATAGGCAAAGCATAGAAGGTGAAACTAACAAAATAGATGTACACTACATTAAGATATCAAGCACCTTAGGAATATCAGAGATTTAAATGAAGACTTCAATTTTATGAATGGTCATAAAGCCCAAATTATTACACCTCAAATGAATGTATTTGCCAAAGCATGAAGTGGTTCAGAGTATTCAGAGACTTGTACCAATTCAAACAGAGTATAACCCCAAATTACACCAACGGGAAACGATAATAATAAAACAGTAGATAAGTAAACAAAAATCAAATGCGTACTAGTTTTGATCAGACACGCAGTTAATTTGAATGAGTGTTTGGACAATCAACTTACATAGTTACATGAATGTATATAAAAACCTGACATTAGCAAATTCAGTAGAAAAATAGAAAAATCAATATGGTATGATAGAGGATGATTTAATTGGTAAAGTGAGCTGGAAGTTTTGAAGAAAATATTTCCAGATACCAGATAAAAATTACATACTCAATAAAAGATTCCTCAAGCTTATCTGCCATAATGGATGCATTCGTCAGATCAATGATGGCAACATTAGCTTTCATTCCGGCTCGCTCAGAGAGCGTTTCTATAGAATTTAACCCATCAGTCAATGACTGTTTTGGTTTTAGAGTACCACGCTTTAGCTTCTTACGAAAATCAGCAGATAGCGCTATGGTAGCAGAAAAAACAAATGTCTGTCTTTTCTTTCTCTGGAAGCTTGAAACTGTGACACAGTCTTGTGTATTTTGAGAATGACCTTCAATCGAGCCATTGGTCATAGGAAGCATGTCAATTATTGACTGCAACTCACGAAAATGTCCATTTTCAATCATTCGATCAGCCTCATCCAGCACAAAAAAGGACAATGAATGTAACTGCAAAGCAAAAAATAGTGAGTCAAACAACATGTGTTTGATCAATTTAGTACATCAACGAATAAAGCACCAGAAGACAGGATATGAACTATCCAACACTTTTGATAAGAATCTACACATAAATCCAAGAATATGACTCTGATAGAAAATGGAATTGAACTATGAAATCTAAATTCTATTGTTTGGAATTACAAACTTTACAGCTTGGAAGACTACACCGCTTGATGGAGCTCAGTGGTACAAATCAAAAACAAAAATGGTGGAGGACAGTGGTACTGGAATGAACATGAAAAGATTGCGGCAGTGACAGAAATGCCCTTTGTTGTTTGAATATTTGTTTTGTAGCTCACATGCAACATCGTGTTGGGTTAAGTCTTAGATGGTTTTGAAGGTCAAGCCATTACGAGTAGAATTAAAATATGTTTTAATATGGGTTTGTGACTAATGAGAAATGGTTAGTTTTGTAATCGTAGGCACATATGTAATTTTGGCAATTGTTGTGGATTAATGTTTTTTTTGGTATTGAGTCAAGTCTAAACTTTTTTAGAAGATTCTAGGTATCTTAGTTTATTTTGTTTCAGTCCCAGTTCACCTTCTATTGGGTTTTATTAACTCTTTTGATTAATAGTTAAACTGGGATCCTACGCCATGTCTGTCAACCGTTTTCAAAAATGGTTCTCTTCTTGAAAATGGAAACACTTGGCAAAAATTATTATTCATAGTCTAGTAAATAAACATAATTGCAATTGAACAATAAAAAGGTAAAACCAATTATCATATGGAATACTGAAATGAACTCCCGTGCATGCAATCTACAAAATGTATCAATTACTACCTCAACAAGATGCTTTTCTCCTCCTGATGCAAGTTCCCACAACCTCCCTGGAGTTCCAACAATAATCTCAGGCCTCTTTTAAGAGTCTCTCCTGTTTCTCCGTTGACATTCCACCAACAATAGAAACCACTCTAATATCTGTTCCATTGGCTACTGCCTTGAGATGATCAGTGACCTGAAATCGAAGTAAAACAGGGGGGAGGGAGCGTGAACAGATTGAAGATTCAATTTCATTTCAATGCTAAAAACCATCTGATCTAAAGGATGCAAAAGCACTAAAATAGACAAACATGGACTCTGGAGCTATCAGCATATTTTTTTGATAAGTAAACGTAATTTATAAAAGAAGTGCAAAAGGTACAACCCACGTACACAAGAAGTATACAAGAGAAACACCAAACTAGAAGAAGAAGAAAAGCTCAAGAAAAACACAACAACTAGAAATATTAGAGCCAAATGCAGTTGTCCATTCACAGTTTTCAAAACATCGATCATTTCTTTCCCTCCAAATACACATAAGGCACAGCAAAACCATCTTCCACATAGTAGCAGCCCAAAACCTACCATAGAGCCAAATGCAGTTGTCCAGAGATAGAGAACCTTAAAGAAAATATCCTTTAGATTCCCCATTGTCCATTCACAGTTTTCAAAACATCGATCATTTCTTTCCCTCCAAATACACATAAGGCGCAACAGAACCATCTTCCACATAGTAGCATCCCAAAACCTACCACAATGACCTTTCCAGCAAATGAAAAGGTATACTACTTGATTAGGCATAACCCAAGCCAACCCTACAAAGGCTCAAAATGGTATTCCATGGGGCATTATCCATCTCACGATGGAGTAACAGGTGGTCCACTGACTCCGCTCTTCTTACACATACAACACCAGTCAACCAAGACATCACTTTCTAAGATTATCAATGTAGATCTTCCCCAAAGCAACTGTCCAAGCAAAGAACATCACTCTCAAAGAGGCCTTATTCTGCCAAGGAAAATGAGTGCTATTATGGGAAACAAGGTATCTAACTCATCTGGCCAACTATCTTAGTTTCACCAACCCCAAGAGTGAATGCAGCAGTGATGTATAGTTAATTCAAACTAGTAGGAATATTACTCCTTCCCACAATGAGCGTACTGCTTTTCTTTTATGTTTGTCCCAACATGAGTTTCTGTCATCCAAGAGTTTTTTTTTTTTTAATTATTATTTCCTTTCCCGTCAAACCTGTTATTCATTTGGTACTCTTCACCATCAAAGTCAGGGGTAATTTTAGAAAACAATACTGAAAGGTGAAGGGTCAACACATTTATTGTTTCTCCTTAATGAATCTGCCTTTCACAAAGAAGATACTCACTTAGGAACAATGGAGTAGGCATGCATGTCTCTTTGAGAGTTTGTCTACAAAGGTTCAGGTAGCTTTCCCACTAAAACATGTTAGCTAACTACATATACTTGCTACTTCATAACCCCAAGGGGTTGGCCCAAGTGGTGGAGGCCTTAGTCTTAAGGTTTGTTCTCTTCAAGGTCCAAGGTTCAACACCTCATGGATGCAAACAATCTCTTAGGGCCATACCCTCTGGTGAAAAGCCAGCGATTTAACCAATTCGTGTAGGGAAACTTCCAAGGGTGCGGTGCACGGGATCGGGGTTTACTCTATAAGGTGGGTCCGAAGGACCCTGCCTTGGAGAGGTTCCCCAACATCAAAATATATATATACACTTGCTACTTCACAAAGAAGCCAGAAATGCTGCAACAAACCATATCTCATTTCCAAAGATGAAACAAAGCAAACAGATGACCAGAAAATTAAGCAGATTCAAGCTCAGTAAAGGAACATGACTTCATTTAGCAGCTTGCTAGCTCTAGCTAAGAGAAGGCATATGGGCCCATATTTCTACAGCAACTATTGGACTAAACACTAGACCATAATTTTTTTTTTTTATGAATAATAAGTTTATTGTACTAGATCACATTTACTGGTTCACAGGCTTGATTTTATTGTATTGAAGGAATCAAGTAGCTTTACATACAAAATTAAGTTGGAACTCATTCAGCACAGTTTGTGTTCAGTATGAATTCAAATTCATTCCATATAATTTGGACCCCAATCAGCGTACTTAAACTTAATTAAATTAAGTATTCATATGAATCCTTAACAAAGTATCAAACCTAGTCATGGCAGATTTGCTCTTACTGATCTACTTGAATGACCATTTTTTACTAGATTCCAAAAATATCCCTACTTTTTCCATATACGTGAATACCGAACAGATCAATAGTTCCTGTTCGGTATTCACGTCTGTCGGGCTATTGCATATACAATGTTCTGATTAATCTTTTCTTAAAGAGTTAAAGAGAGGTTTGTGCCTTCAAATTTTACAGTAGCTGATATCATTGTAGGGCATCCAAGCATGCTCTTGCTTATTACAACAAGATAGAACAAGATAGGGTGATAAGAAATTTATCCATGCACGTGTATGTATGTTTAGGTGATTGTATGTAAAGTCACTGTGTCTAAAACCTATGTAAAGTCATTCTGTCTAAACCCAATGCAAGAAGCCCATAATTAATGCTATCTAGGCTCCAATAGTGCAGATCAGGCTCTCTAACACTGTTCATGCACAACTGAGAGATGACGTAAACAGAAGCAATACCTAAAGCATTTGAGTACCTGAAGTGCAAGTTCCCTTGTAGGAGTAATAATTAGAGCCCGTAAAAAGCCTTTTGGAGCATATTTTTCTGCTTCCTCCCCCTTTTTCTCAAGCATCTTTCCAGCCTTTTCTTGTTCCTCCAAGAGACGCTGCAAAATGGGCAAACCAAAAGCAAGTGTTTTGCCAGACCCTGTCTCTGCAGCACCAACAACATCCTGTCGAATAAACAAATAAAAAGACTTAAACTTACTGTCATTAACACCCATGCACCACCTTAAGCAAGAACCTAAACCAACCTTTCCTTGATGAGCAGCAGCAGGAATACAAGCTTTCTGTATTGGAGTTGGTTCCTTGAACTCAAGCCTGTATATTGACTTCATGAGCAGGGGATGGAGCCTCATCTCATTCCATGCATAATATTCAGCTTCATCGACCAACTCTTCTTCAATATCTTCCTTGACATTGCTAACTACAATAAAAGTTGTGCAATTCATGGAAAGCATCTCTTTTAGTTTCACATAAACATTTCACTACAATCCTTCACTACAATCCTACAAATATTAGGTTGTATGCTTCAAACCTTACACAGTCTGACTACACACATGACTCACAAAAAAGATTTGAGTTCAACAATAAATCATTGACATATATAGAAATTAAAGCATACACAAAGGGATGGTGTTTCTGAAACAGAAATTGCTGGGTGTGGGTAGTTTAGTATAAAGAAAGGTGTCAATCCTGGTACTATGCCAATAAGAATTTTCACCCTTTGCCAAGTCAATTTTCAAATTACTACATTATCAACATGACAATTACACAATCATATATATTATATAAATAAATAAAATAAAAATAAAAATATGCATCACGAAATATCAAGCAGGTTTTAACTGAACAAAAAATTTAGAATTCACCTAAGGATTAGCACATACATTGATAAAAAAAAAAATTACTGAAACTAACCTCAATTCTGATCACTTCCTAACCCAAACTATCAGGGCATTTGCAATGTCCTCCTAAAAGTAATTCCTAAACTGTGATTAGTCACAATGTCCCTCCACTACTAAAATTTCACCAATTTCCATCATATTTACCTTTAATTTCTAGATGCTTATCAAGTGATCACCAAAAAAAAAAGTGATCATGTGAATAATGTAATAAGCATATGAATTATAAGGTTTATGGCAAGAAAATGTAATTTATCCCCAAAAAAAGTATAGATATCAAAGATACATCAAGCAGAGTTTGACAATGCCACAAGTATTGATAAATTACCAAAGCATAACACATTAAGAGATCAAAAATGTGTATACTATATATACTGAATATATACTGACCCAGAAATTTATATGTTAACAAACATTGACAAATTTGCGGTCACCAATACCCAATTAAGTTTAAAATGTAAACTATGAATTAAGGAATGTCCAAACAAAACATATACAGAAATCAAAATGAACCAAACTAAAACCCTCATGACGGACCAATTCAGAAATTGATGAAATATGAAACCATTAACATGGCGAGAAGTCAAAAACTACTGAACTTAAATTGATATGTTACCCTTTCACTAAAATATGCAGATCTCACAATGTAACAAATATAGTTATGTTGACCCACCAATTATAGTGGAAAAACTACCAACTATTCATTGTGCACAGGGATTAGTGTATTAAACTGTGTTTAACATTAAGCCAGATACTGACCAGCTTGGAGTTCCTCGTTTCTTTGGGTTTCATTTTCCTTTTGGTTCGCCTTCTTCTTTTCTTTCTTCTTCTTCTTTTCTTCTTAGTCTTCACATTCTCATCCTTCCGCATTTTTTCTTCAACTTTGGCCTCCTCCATCCTCTCTTCAACTTTAGCATCACCAGAACTGCCATCATCATCACTGCGCTTCCGTTTATTTGATTTCGTACTTGGATTAGCTTTTTTCTCCTTCCTATTTCCTACCTCAGTTTGAGGAATTTCTAAACTGTACTTGGCCTCATCAATCTCTTCGAGTGAAAGAAACCCTACATGCATTTAACATTACAAATTACAATCAACCACGGACAAACTCAAACCCCTATAAACCATAATCCTCGGTTTGCTCACTAAGAAAATTTAGGGAACTGATTTAACTTCAGAATTTTCAGAACCGACTCAGCTCGAAATCAACCCATTGCGTAATTTAAACCGAACTTTAGAGCGTTTATATACAACCAAGACCAAAATCATGAACCATGAACAAACTTAAACCCTAATTTTCTGTTCGCTTTCTAATAAAATGTAGGAAAGCATATCATTGTACACCGGACAATTTTAGAAGTCCAGAAGCAAGAAAGGAACAAAAATTGGAAATCTTTCATTTATTTTCCTCCGTTTTCGCGCCAACCAAACAGAAAAATCATACATTTTGGAGAACATTAATGTGCGCTCATCTGAGCCTAACTACAAATATTCACTTGGTTGAGTTGAATTTTCTAGTTATTCCAAATAAAGAGAAATCTCAAAAACATAAAACATAAACTCAAAAAAACTTCTTTTGTTTTTCTTTTCTTTTCTTCTCTATTACTCTTCCTTTTTCTCGGAATCCAAACAGAGCAAGTAATTAAATCGACGAACGAGGCCGAACCTCCTTCGAGTTCGTTGGTGCCAACGACCATAGAGAAGGAGTCGTCGTTGGGGAGAGAGGAGCTCCATGGGAGTGATTCGAACCGCTCGAGCTCTGAGTCCTGTGCAGTTCGTTTTCTCCAGTGCTTTCTTTTTGAAGGTTGAGATGAGAGGGGTGGGGGTTCGGCGGCCATGGCGAAAGAGTTCGCTCACTGCTTGCCAACACGCCAACAGCGAGTTTTAGGGCGGGTTCTTTAGGCCCAGTAGGAATAACGTGCATTTGGAGTGGACAGTGGGGCAAAAATAGAAATACCGCTAAGAGGTAAGCACCAAACTCTCTCATAGAGCTCTTTTGTTCCTACCTTATTGTTATTTTTATTAATTATTTGAGAGTACCCTTTGTAAGGATATGATGTAATACTCTTTCTTACAACCTTTAATACAAATTTAACACATAAGTCAAATCATCGAATATAAAGAAGATGAAAATATTATATTTTTAATTCAAATCAATCTTATAAACTTTTTCATTTATTATAACCCAACATCAACTCTCGAACCCTCCACCTATTTCTAAGTCCTAATACCAGAGTCTTCAAAACTATTAAAGTAATGATTAAGTGATTAAATATACCCTATTTTTATCTGTTTAAACTTTTAGAATAACTTAATTTAACAAGGTATCAAAGTCAAAGGTACTGAAATCAAATATTGACTTTGTCAATTCACTCCATTTAAATTAAATATTTTATGTATTAGGCATCACCTATTAAAACAGAGTTTGAGTCCACACGTGAGGGGTGTTAAAGTAATGATTAAGTGATTAAATTTATATCTTCCTATCAACTTAAGTTTTTAAATAATTGGTAATTTAACAAAAATAACCAAGATGCTTAAGTGGTTTTGTCTATTGGTATTTTGTCTATTAGGTAATTTGTCAAAAAATTAAAATTATTAGGTGTGAATTATTATATTATTTTTTAGTGTTTCAAGCTGGAGTGTGCTTCCTATTGAATAGTACAAAACACTTAATTTACATCATGACCTAATTGAAATTATTCTCTAATTATTCTAATCATCACTAATAAATAAGTTATACATCAATTTGTTATTCATCTCTCCTTACAAAATTTGATATCCACGGTAGTTCTTAGTAAACAAGTCATTCACTTCAAAAAATAATAATAATAAATAAACAACTCCTTCTTGAACCCAGTTGGATATACATATATATATATAAAGTATACTTTACCCCCCTAAAATTTGAGATGATTTTCAATTTGATATCCAATGTTTCAATTTTTGCAATGCACCCTCCCAAATTTCTAATTTTTTGCAATTTAAACAATTTTATCCCAAACTTTTCATGTTGCCCCTAATTTTTATTTTTTATAAAAAAAATTTTAAAAAATCTAGGTGGCCAACCACCCCTTTGGCCATCTAGCCTTTCTTGCACCCTCAATTATTATTTTTTATATAAAAATAATAAATAAATTATGGGCAATATGAAAATTTTGAGATGAAATTTGTTGAATTGCAAAATTTGAAAGTTTGGGAGTAAAGTGTAATTTTTACATATATATATATATAGAGAGAGAGAGAGACGTACACACATAAACATAAATCAAACTTGCAAAGGGGGGTCTTTGTCACACCCCAAAGAATAAAAATGGGGAAACGTGAACTAATGAACCGTAAATAATTAAAGAAAATATTAGACACATCAAGGCAAAAATAAGAGAGACAGCTAGGATAATAAAACTTTAATATATATATATAAACTATTATTTTAATACAAATAACCTGAGATTCCCAAACAAAAGAATCAAACCTAATCAAGGAGGTACAACAAAAAAATAGAAGGGACTTCTACAAGAAATTATATCAATCCCAAAGTCAGAGCCCTCCTAGAAAAAAAAAAAAAAACCCATACAATCTACCAAAAACAAAAACACTGCATTGTCAAGGCATGATCTAACTATCTACGGGGAAATCCTAGGTTTTGCAGCTCCTATGGGTCTACAAGCAGTATGTGAAGAAATGCCAATTATATGGCCTATATGTCTGGGTCCGTTATCCCAAAGACTGCTATCAGGAGTCCTGCTTTCAAAAGTACTATAAACAGAGCCATCTGAAAAAAAAAACAAAAGGGAAGATGGGTGAATTCAACAACTCAATAAATAGTCACAACACCAAAAATGCAATAAAATATGTCATGCAAATTTTTGATATCATAACTCAATAAACAAGAATAATAAGTAATTAATAATTAATGCAAGAATAGCCATTAAAAATAAGCTAGCACTTCCTTTTTATTTTATTTTCTTAATGTTTTTACCCTTTGACCCATCACTGCAAGTTTATTATGAGCGATGTACATTTGGTTTGTCCCGTAAGACTCCTCGGCTCATCTTGTTGTCACAAGGGAGAGCTATCAAGTTAGTAACTCCCCCTAGATAGAGGCCACATGTCCGTTAGCACACACATTTTCTTAATCGTCCTTCGGTATACTTGTCATACTACCCTTGCGATCCAATACCAACTATTGCTTTAGTGCCTCGGGTTAAACATTTTATTATCCTGAAAGCATACATATATTTATTTTATCATTTCATAAACTTGTTTGTAATATACCATGAAACATTGAGAGCTAATTTTTATTCACAGTCATTAGTCACAATCGTGTAAAAATTTAAGGTAATCAAATAAACAATAAAAATTAAGAAGTGCATTTTAAATCATATAATGGATAATTTATAAAATTCCCAACATTTTCTTTCAATGATTTATAATGAAATCTATTGGAGTTTTTGACATTGTGTCCTCTTACCTTGATTTGATATTTGTCGTTGAGTTATCCTTTTACTTAAATAAATTACGAAGATGAATTTAAAGAAGTATTTAAAAAAATTAATTAAAGGTACCTTATATATATATAAACCGGCCCCAAAGTCTGAACCTGAAAGAAGACATCTCCCAGTAAAAGTCTCTATATATATATATATATATATATATATATATATAATCCAACCAACATAAATATATATATAGAGAGAGAGAACTTGGCCATAGATTAGAAATTTAGAGTTAAAAGAAACAAGGGGTTAAAAAGGGCATCAACAAAAGCTCACCCTCCTATTCGGTAAACACAGTTTCAGCAACAACACCAAACACAACCAAAATATAAACTCATCTTGAGCCATAACAACTAAAACATCAAAGTTTCTTCAATTAGGGGTTTTTGCCACCCTTTAAGCCATCAATCGAAAGGGAATAAAGTCCATAACTGCCTCCCCATTTGACATAACAACACAAAAAAATCTAATTAGCAAACAATCCTATTCAATAATCTACGGCAATCACACACCATTAAACACCTCAACCAAAAAATAGTACCAACAACCAAACTTCAAAATCAAAATGAAAACTAAGACTTAACCTTAGATAGATATATATATATATATATATATATATATATATATATATGAACAGGTCTATTGGAATTTCACACTTATTACCTCCATGGACACAGATAATTAACCCAGAACAATATTTATAAATAAAACTAGATTGATCCCAAAATAAGACCTTTACAGATTATACTCAAAATCTAAGAACCAACAATACCTATAAAAATAAACTAATTTTCCAAACCTAAAAAACAAAAACGTGAGCTAGAAGAAGATTTATAGCATTTCTTGCTTAAATTAGCTGTCGTGAAGTTTGAAGAAAGCTAGAGGAATTTTCTATGATGTGAGAAAAAAAAACAGAGGTTGCGATTTATATATTAGAGGAAAAGTGTAAGCAGAATAATAGCCGTCAAGAAAGGAATATTGGAAGAGATGCCAAAGGAAATGTGTGTAACAAGTGGTTTTTAATAGAAATAGGTTTGGGCCTTACTCAACTCAAAAGCTAGCTCAAGAGTTGAAGTTTACCCTTAACCTTATAAATGGCCCATTTTCTTAATATCCAAGCAATGTGGGACTTCTAATACGCCCCCTCACGTGTGGTCGGAGGACATCCAAGCCAACACGTGCAACAGATGGGTGACGGTGGGCCACAACCAATTGGGCCTGGCTCTGATACCATAATAGAAATAGGTTTGGGCCTTACTCAACTCAAAAGCTAGTTTAAGAGTTGAGGTTTATCCTTAACCTTATAAATGGCCCATCTCCTTAATACCCAAACAATGTGAGACTTTCAACAGTTTCAAACTAATTGATGGGCTGGACATGTGTGTAACAGGTGTCCAAATGAGGAAGAAGAGCTTGCTGGTTTTTTCTTCTCATATACTGTGGGCTCCGCAGGTTTTGGTAGTTAGAAGGAATTAACTCTCTTTTTCTCCTTTTTTTTTTCTCCAAGCTACAACATGACGAGACTCATAACACACACATATATAAGTATATGTAATAATAATAAAATAATAATTTATCTATAATATTGATAGCACATATGATATATATATATATATATATAAAAGTTTTAAATTATATTTTAAATTTATAAAATTTATAGGACATCACATTCTCCCTCTTTATAAAAATAAGGGTTAAATACTTCATTAGTCCTTAGGATTTTAAAACTTTATTTTTTCTTCTTGGGTTTAAAAAATGACTAAATTAGATTGTAGTTTGAAAAGTAAATTAATCGTTATATGGGTTATTGGTTAGTTAAACTTAGCAGTGATATATTGAATTACAATGATGACACGTGATACTAATTAAATTTTTTATTTTTATTTAAAAGAAAAATAAAAAAATGTTGGGTGGCCATAGGCCATTTTCTCGCTCCATGGGAGCGTCGACGCCTAAGATCTCATGTGGTAGAAGGATCGGGATAGCTGCAAGGGAATTTCTCTCCTCACGAGCGTCGACGCCGTACATTTCATGTGGGAGGAGGAAAGCGAAGGATTTTTTCTCCCTGCGATTGTGAGCATCGGGACTGAAATCAGATTTCATTGGAGAATTTGCCGACTCAAACATCCTTGCAAGATTGATTGATTTCTTTCTGTGTTGTTTGTCTTCTTTGGCTCAACTCTGATTATATATATAGTGAGTATAACAAATCAAAACACTGCAAGTGTCGGATGGGGGTGGCTCAAGGTGCCAAGGCTACCCCAAAATTTTTTTTTTTTTGAACAAATAGTCAAATATTTAAAAATTAAAATTTAATACGTCGATTAATTAAGTCATTAACGTCGATTAATGGAATAACTAATTTGATCACTTTTCAAAATCACAATGACTAATTTAATCACTTTTCAAATTTTAAGGATAAAAAAATAAAGTTTTGAAATCTAAGGACTAATGGGGTATTTAACCCTAAAAATAATAATAAATATATATTAATTGTACTGTAATTTTCTTTTGGGTCTATTATGAGATAACTCATCCTTTTTTTAGTGTTTTAGTATCTGCACCTTTATCTTATTTGCTCAAAAAAAAAAAAAAAAAAGAAAAAGGGAAAAAAGAAAAAGCAATTTCACTTCTTCCACACGACCCTTTCTTGAACCAAACATGAATCTTTCGATTCATTTGGCTCTCGCCATTCATGCAAATAATATTCAAATACCAAATTCAACCTTCCCATCATGCGTGAGTTGACATAAAATTTACCTGTTCGTATAAGTAATCGGGTGACCTATGAGTTAAAATAATCTAAACAGAAAATTATTAGAAATACCCGTCCATGAGGAATAAGATCCTCTCTATTTTTAATGAATTCAAAAATATTGAATTAATTATATTTTATAGGTATTTTTATTTTTTTTAATGGACAAAAATAGAGGATAGTCTCATCCTAGTTAGCAACAAGATTCCCTCTCCAGCAACAGTACGTTTGCTTCGTCATAATTGTTTTCTCGTACAAGATAATGTCAGTATCCAGCTCTAATCACTGTAGCAAAGTCCACCAGTGCGATTCTCTTTTTTTCCATTCAATTACTCCGCTCCTTTTCCCACCAACCAAACATGACCAACGTTCCGATACCAGCATGACGCCACTCACGGTTTCTCGTCAGACCAAATGTCCCTCAAACCCAACCTGGGCACACTCACCACCACTATCTCCTCCCTTTGTCCTCATCCCCGCATAAATCCCGGGCCCATTATTATTAATACCCAATGCCTTTGTCATCCTTATCCAAATCCCTCCTCTTCCTGCACCCGAAACGCCCATTTCACATGGCCAATCGCACCACTCCAAGGGCCCGCCTTCGGGGCGTCGTCTTCGACATGGACGGAACCCTAACCGTCCCCGCCATCGATTTCGCCGCAATGTACAAGGCCGTGCTCGGCGACGATGAGTTCCGGCGGATCAAGGCTGAGAACCCGTCCGGGATTGACATCTTGCACCACATTGAGAACTGGAGCCCCGACAAGCAGCTCAAGGCCTACGAGACCATCGCCGACTACGAGCGCCAGGGCCTTGATCGCCTCCAGATCATGCCCGGTCAGCCATTTTTATTATATTCATATACATCAAATGGTTTTATTTGCTCGTGTTGTCAACTCAGTTTGGTTTTTTGTAGACTCATGCTTTTTTGTTGGTAAGATTATTGGGTTTGCTTGATTGAAAATTGTAATGCAAGATTAGAAGTAATGTTTGGGGTTTTTCATAATTTTTCATTGATTGGGCTCAAATTCAAGTTTTATTCAATTTATACTTTATCTTTGTTTTTAATAATTTCAGCCAAATGGCCCTTTTGCTGTGGATGTTACGAATTGACGAAATATATGTTTTTACAGCAATTACGCATTAAAGCGTATAACAGGGTTTTAGGATTTAATACATTATTTTCATTAAGTTTTACTAACAAATAGATTCATTAGGCTTTATTGGTGTTGAGCCCGAAATAGGAATTAATGTATAGAAACCCAACATTGAGACGTCTTTTAAAAAATTTAAATAATATTAAATGTTTATTGACAGTATTAGAAAATACAAAAACTTAAAAAAAAAATTGATTTCATTTGGAATAAAGAGGATCTTGTCAACCCTGCTCTCTCTCTTACTTTTCTTTTTTTTACCTCTATTATTTTTAACCTACGCGATAACTGATTAACTGACATAACTTACAGTATTTTTGGTCAACTCTAATGCAGGTGCAGCAGAGCTTTGTGGGTTTCTTAATTCAAAGAAAATAAGGTGAATTCAGCATAGTGTCCGGCTTTTCGCTTTTCCTTTAGTTGTTTATAATTATCATGTGTCTGCCGATAAATATTTAATCCGTGGCTGCTTAAGTTTGTGTCCTTTCAGCTAAAATTTTGGTTGGGGTGTGAGTTTACGTTTTATGCATTCCATTTCCATGTGCAGTATCCAATAAGCATTTTTTTAGGCAAATTTTTATGGGACTGTTTTACATTTACTTGAGTGCATGCGGTTCAGTTTGACATTCTAAATAACTGCTGAAATTCTATTTGGCCCGGATGACTTATGAATTTGACCAATTGCCTTCAATTAGTTATATCTGTCATTTTCAAGGATCAGTTCTGTTAACATTTCCCTTTTTGCAACATTCTGGATTTGATTAGGAGATTGTAATTAGGCACTGTATGCATGTAGTCCTACCAATTTTCCATTTTCCAAAACCTACTTAATAGACACTTATGTGGAGTGCACTGCTCAATGCGTTTGTGAGCAATAAAGTTAATGGCTTTGGCATGTTTTTGGCCTAAACTAGATGTAGCTCTTTCTAAGCTTGTTTAGTGGTGACTACCACAGTCTATCGAGTGTAGTAGTCAATTTCCGTTTGGTTCTATGTTGTAATTATGTTTTTCTTTCAAGCTACAGCTAGATTTGTTTGATTACTGTTTATATTAATTTTCAGAAGGGGATTAATTACAGCAATGTTAAGGCATCTGTTGATTTGTTCCATCAACGGTTTGGGGTAAGTTTATCCAAGTGGAATCTAATGTTTATTTTAATGTTGTCTTCTTTTTTCAATATGTCTCATTACAACTGACTCCATGAGAAATGTACGTGAAACTGCTTTTTCTTAAAAAAGAAAAAAAGGGGTATGGAGGGTCTGGCATTCTTAGTGGTCTGTTGTATAGTTAACCACTTGTACAGTAAGGCTGACCAGTTTTTGTGGTAAACATGACAGTTTCTGAACAAATTATTTTGATTCTCCCTTGTTAAATATGATCTCATTTTAAGGAAGGGAATTTTCAAGTTTTTTATGTAATATGTGCTTGTTCTAGTCTCCCTGGGCTTGAATGCCTCCTTTGACCTACTTACTTATCAGATGTCAATTCTGGCAAGAAAGAAGAAGGTTGTTTTGCATTAAGTTGACTACCATGAAGTTTTGAGTTCCAAAACACCAAAACCACATGTAGGATCCATTTTGTACAAGTTCAGGCATAACTTAAATAATTGTAGGAAAGCAATCATGGCAAATGCATCAAATTGGCAAATATGTAGAAAGCAATTTTTTCAAATAAACTTGTCTTCTGGGGTTGCTGTAAACTGGTCATAAATGAAAAGCAGTGGACCCTCACCCCAAAAACACTTTTTACCCCCAAAACTTACCCTATTTTGCACATATTAGTCTGTCTTCTTTTCTTTCTTCTTCTTTTTTTTTTTTTTTTTTCTTCTTTATTTATTTATTTATTTATTTATTTTGCATATATAATCTTGATAAGCTAATTTTTTGATGAGATAAAACTGTGTTACTACCCAAAGGGAGCTGTGTTGAATTTTATTGGTCAACTAAATCTCTCTCCCCTCCCAAGTGTGCATACTTTGCTCTGAAGTAGATTTTTTTTTTCTTTCTTCTCACTCGTCCTTCTCAATTGGGTTTTCCTTATGAGTGGTGCACTATGATATCCTTTGAAATATTTGTATTAATGCAGATGAAGTTTCAACCAGCACTAAGCAGGGAATTCCGTCCTTACAAACCAGACCCAGCACCCCTACTACATATCTGTTCAGCTTGGGAAGTTCTACCAAATGAAGTAATGATGGTGGGCGATAGCCTTAAAGATGATGTGAGTTCTTTCTTTCTTTCTTTTTTTGGGTAAGAATTAATTGTCATTATCTTCTTGTTGCTTAGTAAAGTGCTTTCTTTTTTTCTTTTCTTGTTTAGATAAAATTGCTAAATTGGTCTCCATGGTTTGACCTTTTAACAAATAAATTTGTGTGATTTCAAAATGAGCTTATAAATTCTTGTGCTATGGTTTGTAACAAAATGATCCCACCCTACAAATTTCTGCAATTGGAGTGTTTTGGCCACCCTTCGGCTGGTTTTTGGGGTAGTCAAAGGGACTGAAGTTGGTTCTGAGGTGGCTGAATCACCCACATTGGGATAGTCAAACCAGCCTCATTGCCCTTTGGAGGTGGCTGGTTCTAGGTGGTTGGCTACCACCCACAAACCTAGCGTTTTTTTTTTTTTTTCAAATTTATCCTTACTGCCCTTCATATTTGCTTGTTAATGAGAATTTACCTCAAATCTGTAAATACATATATGTTATGTTTGTATATAGGTACATGTGTGAGTGAGAATAGTACAAATGTAATTCAATGAAGATAAGATCATTGCATTTAAGACCATCCGATTGTTCACAGCACATGCTTTGAGTTCTGACGTTGATGAGTTGCTATAAACTTTGGTTGCTTGTATTTTCAATATTATCTTGGGTTATAAAGAACTTCCTATGAATAATTATTAACTGTCCTAAATGAAGAGGAATTGGTTGCTAATACCCAACTTTTACAGGTGGTCTGTGGGAAGCGAGCAGGAGCATTTACATGCTTGCTTGATGAAACAGGGAGGTATGACTCACCTGATTATGCTGCCGTAAATCTAAAGCCAGATTTCAAGGTGTCTTCCCTGGCTGAAGTTCACTCTCTATTGGAAGAACATTTCGACCTAGCACCATGATCTCCAAACCTGTTGACCACAAAGGCTTTGAGCCTTCAAAAAGAGAAGCATTTGTTTGTGCTTTATGCTGGGAAGATGTAGGTTAGAATACTTTTTGGATGGCTTGTTCTTGTTCTCAGAATGAGCTTGAAAAGGTCAAGATGAAGAAGATAAGAGGATATCAAGAAAAGCAGCATTAAGCAAAAAGATAAGAGTCTCGTTCTTCAGTCTAAATCTGCCTTCTATCTTTTGGGTCGATGGAAAGCAAATCGATATTTGCAGTTGCTAGAACAACTTTCAAAGACATTGTTAATGCAAGACTGGGATTCACTTCCATGGCTGTGGTTGAATCAATATTATATATATATATATAAGGTCTGGTCTCATTGGTAACAGATCGTGTTCAGGTTCGAATGGGCTTCATGTTCTAATGTCTATCTAAAGCAAGCAAAAAAGAAGAAGAGATACAAAAGATAAAAATAAGACAGGAAAACTTTTAACTGGTTGAAAACCATACTAAATTTTAATTACATACATTTGAAAGAATATTGAACAATTTTCTGTGTAAGATATTATAATCGGTCATAACAACCAACCTAAGACAATTGTTCGACAACAAACTTCTTGATCATGTGTCAAAACGATCACTGGAAGAGAAACAACAAAAAGAAAAGCGCCCACCGTGGGGCTCGAACCCACGACCACAAGGTTAAGAGCCTTGCGCTCTACCAACTGAGCTAGACGGGCTTGCTTGTTGGATCGTTTAGAATCATTTTATTTAGATCAAAATAACGTTAGGCTCCGTCCGCCTCCCAACCCATCCGTACAGTCTAACCCCATGATATAAAAACCCACGCCATTGCCCCCTTCAAAATCAGAATTAGAATATTTTTCCCTCCATTTTTCTGGAACAAGAACAAGAGAGGCCTACGCATAAAAGATAGAGCCCGAGAGCTCCGATCCAGAGGAAACAAAAGAAAGAAGGAAAGATTACCGGAAATGAGTTATCCCAATAGCAATAACAATCAAGAAGTGATGCAGCCGAACCCAGAGGACCTCCAAGACTCGGTGGAGCCGCCCTTCGCCTTGCTCCGCCTCAACAACTTCAACTCCAACAACCACCAACCCTGCACCACTTGCGGCTGCTCTGGCTGCAACCCCATGAAACGGCGATCTCCCTCGTCGTCTTCCTCTTTCCAAGACCCACTCCACCCTGAACCCTCCCGCTCAGAACCCAATCCCAAGAGGCTCTACTTCGAGCCAGACGACCTCACCCTCCGTGGCTTCTCCAAGCTCTCCCTCCCCACCACCCCCGTTTCCTCTTCTCCTCTCCGCCGCAGCGTTTCTGGCCCGCCCTCCGCCAACGCTTTTGTCTCCCCTCCGATGGCCCCTTTCGCCGATGCCTCGGTTTTCAGGTCCAGAACCCGAACCCGAACGCTCCTCAGTCGCCGGAGCAAGCGAGGACTGGCGTTATCCCCGTGACGCCGCCGTCGAACACCGGGTTACCGCCTCTTCCGCCTTCTCTGCGTCGGTCGGCGTCTGACCCTATTCCGTCGCCGGCGAAGGCCATTTCACGGTCGTCGAGTTCTGGGGATGTAGGTGCGGGTTTGACCAAGAAAGAGACTTCCGATTACAAGGTTTATACTTCACTTTCTTTTGGGGTTCGATTGGTAAAAATGGTTCTTGAATTTAATCTCGAGTCGTAAATCTTTTTCATTTTTTGTTGCAATGGAAATGGTGTTGGGTAATAGAAGAGACTGAGAAGGATGAAGGCCTGTATGAGAGAGATAAGCAAGTGGTGTAATGAAGTCTCGCGTGAACCGAACGAAGAAGTTGCAGGAGAAGTCAATAATGCCGCAACAAAGGTTTTTTTTTTTTCCTCAATGTCTCTGCTTGGATGCCTAGAAAATGTGAGAAAATGAAGATGAAAAGAAACCCGCGTTTCATGTCGTTTTGTCTCGAGAAAATGAGAATTTCTACCAGGTCAGTCGGCGAGAAATGAGGTTCTTGTTCTTGGTGGTAATTTCTTTTATCTATTTGACTATTTTCCCACATTTTCTCAGTCACCAAGCAGAGTATACATATGTTTTCTTTCGCCTATTTCTTTTATATAGCAAAAGAAATTGATGAGAATTATGTTGTGGGTAACAAGCATTTGCTAACCATTTTTGTTGCAGGTTGAGTCTGTGGCAGAGATTGAGGAATCTGTGTTTGTGGAGAAGGTGGGAGAGGCCCTGACCGTCAATTTCAAGTGCCCCTGTGGCAAAGGCTATCAGATTCTTCTCGCAGGAAGCGACTGTTTCTACAAACTGATGTAGATTGCTCTGCTATTTTTCCATTTGATTCTTTACAGATCACCTGCTCAGTCTACATCAGTTGCAGTTCTCAACATTCTCATTGGTCAGATGTTTTTGGGTCTCAATATTCTTACAGATAATTGATTGTGGTAGGCGAATTACCAATTATCTGGTTGGCTTCTGTCTGTCTTTTTCTTTTCAATGTAGAAGAATATGTGAAATCCATGAACATGATGATGAATTGTACTTCATTGGAAATCTCATGCTAATATTTTTGATGGTACGTAACAATCCATGATAAAAATGTAAGATTTGATGGAGGAAAAACAATATAAAAACACAACAAATCTTGATTCCGTGGATGGTTGAATATAGCGATCGAAGAGTATGTTAAATATATTGCTGAATATGTTGTGGAGAGCGAAAATATATAATAGGCTACATTATATTGAGTCTGATAATAATAATAAATACAAAGGCCTCTATTTATAGAGAAAGTATGAGTGATAGAAAAGTAATCTAGTAGACCTAAAATACCTAAAAGAGTAAATAATTCTAAAATAATATTCTAAACATAGTAAAACAACCATGGACACTAGATTAAGATATACATAGTGGCTCTAGATCGAAGTATCAAGCTTAGCCAAGCGGGGAACAAACAGGTGGGCAAAATGGGCAATTTTTTTTTATGATGGAGGAGGATGAGATGTTGATTGAGAATTTTGTTTTACGTACTCTTGAATTTTTCAGTGGTTAATGAGTGCTTCTATGCCTTTTATGCAAGCCGTTGCTGTCTAGTTTGATCACCTCACCTGTTTGATGTTTCACCACATGTTAATTAATTTGAATCTTGAGACATCCTTACTGATGGTGATTAGCGAAAAGGAATTCAAAATTGACATTTTCATTAATAATTATGGGTGTTGAAACTAAAAATTATGAGAATTATTTTTGTGATCATAGTGGGTAAACACTCATTGCTAATAATCCAATCTTTAATTTGCACTTGGAACCAAAAGTTTTGGCGTTTTAATAAAGCTATAAAGGACTTGGCTCCTTGTGCAGTTAATTAATAAGGTTAATCCAAGCGAATCCAAAACTTTAATCATTGGAAGATGCAAGTTGTATATATATGGTGTTATATGTGGCCAAGTTGAAGCATTCATTTATATCCGGTTTAGTAATTTTTTTTTTTTTTTTCTATTTTAGTTAAAAATTTACATTTTTATATTTTAACTATCTACTTTTTTAAAGTATTTACATTAGACTTTTTTATTTTAGCTATCAACTTATGAGAGCAGAGATCATAAGTTTAAGCATCGACATCCGTTATTTACATTACATTTCAATTTAAATATTTTACGTGTTAGGACCTAATTATCTATTAAAAAAGAAATTTTAGTACACATGTAAGTGTGAATATTAAAGTATTAGATTAAATTTATCATTCTTATCATTAACTTAAACTTTTGGAATAATTAATAATTTAATATTTAGTTTTAAAGCTCTTTTTGCTTCTATTTTATCATCTCGGCTAGCCAAACTTAATAAAATGAACAACAAATTAAAGGTTAGATATATATATGTTCCATATTTTAGACTTGTTTGATTAAACCCCATGTTAAGCAAACATGGTTTTAAGCAAAATGGTATAAAAACTCGATATTAACTGATATTTAGCTAATTTTAGACCATTTATCAAGTCCAAACATGCAAAATAGACAGTAAAATTCACAACCTCTAAATAATTACTGTAGCAGAATGTAAGAATATTGTATTCCTTCTCAGCCTTATTTTTTTCGTTCTTCATTCCCCACCTCTTCTCTCTCTCTCTCTCTCTCTCTCTAGAGTCGGTCATCTTCTCTCTCTCCCTCTAGTAGCAAATTGATGTCCATCAATGAAACAGTAAATAGCCAAAGGTTTCAGTAACTATCTGAGCCTACCACGGCGGGCGGGACGCCGTTAAACTTGTAATCCAAGAAAGGCATTAATGCAACGTGGCTAAACCCAAGTTTTCGGATCAAAACTTTGCGTCTCCATGGACCCTAACATCATGGAATCCTGTACAATCAAGTGCACGTGAACAGCTTGAGGCGGCTGTCGAATAATCCAACACCTGTACGGCTGTACTCATTAAATACAAACCAACGGTGGAAAATGCCTGGCCTCTCTTATACTATTCAATGTATTCATTAAGGGAGATGGAGTAGTCGTAGTCCCACGCGCTTGGCTCGCCGACCTCCAGTCACAAGGCCACTTCCCCTTCCCCTCACTTCTGGCCCGAACGTGAAGAAACTGCGCGCGTGGACCCCGAATAGACACTTCCAGCGTCCAATGTGGGTGTCACTAGTCACCATCATCCTCTAATCATCGCAGAAAAATTGACCCATTACCCCATTAGTCATTACCATTGCCAGTCCCAATCTCCTCCGACATTGGGCGCGTGGGTGGGCGTTTTAACCTGGCGGGGCCTTCAAAATCCTCCACAAGGAAAGAAACAAAACAGTGGGACAACCCCCAACCTCAGAGAACAAGATCCGCTGGAGCCCCCTACGTTCTGCAATGCCTTTCCAATTGCAAAGCCCTTCCCCCTACACTCTTCTGGATCTCTCTCCTCGTCTCTTGTTTCCTAATTTAATATATTCTTTCTTTGCCTCTGAGCAATTCACGGGTGAGAGGTCAGGTGGGTGATCAACTCACGTTATAATGTCTTTTGTACATCATAATTCACAAGTCTTTGTTTTCCCATTTCTCTGGTCAAATAGACTCACTACTCCATAAAACCCTCATAAGCAAGTATTATCTCTGTTTTTCTTTTTCTTGATTAGCAGGTTTTAAGGTCTTGCTCTCGGTCTAAATCCGAATACCCAAAACCATGATTTACCCATCTATTTCTTCTCAAAACCCATTTGCAACAGTGATGCCAAAGTTCTATATTTTCCCACCAAAGCTATCTCTCTCCAACTCCAAGCCCATTCTCTGCTTCCGCCATCAAAACTCCAGCAACATCATCAACGAACCCCCACAACCCGGAACCCGTTTCAGAAATCCCATCACGGTGAGCCCAAGTCAATTATATCATAAGAAAATCAAGAAACAGAGGGCATATGAGGAGAGAGGAGGCGTTTCCCCTGCGGGTACCCGGCAAATGTTGCTTTTGTGTGGACTTGGGTATTGGGTTCAGGGTTTCAGATGTTTCCCATGGCTGGCTCTTAGCTTCCACATGGCCCACAATCTTAACTTGAGCCCTTCAACATTGCAGCTGGTGCAGAACTTCGGTAACCTTCCTATGGTGGCTAAGCCTCTGTATGGAGTGTTTTCTGATGCTTTATATGTTGGTGGCGCTCGAAGAATACCTTTTGTATCCATTGGAGGTTAGTTACCATCTCTTTGCCGTGTCTCCATTATGCATTTTTAGTTCTATTTAAGACATGTATTTCCAAGTTCTTTCATGTTCATTTGCTCTTCTTTTCTTTTCCAATTTTAATTTGTGTTCTGCTCCCAAATTTGTTGCCAGTTTTAATTTTGATGTGTCTTCTTATTGTGAATTGATGTTGTTGATGCTTCCCGTGTTGTTTCGACAAATTCTTCTAGCTCAAGGTGGTGGTGGTGGTTTATGAGTTTTATCTTTTGCTCTTTTATTCTTTCCTTTAATTCGATTTGTCTGCTTCCTTATTCAAAACATTTTCAATAGAGAATAAGGTGAGATGACTGAAAATTTTCTGATTCCTTGTAATTAAAAAATTGTTTGGGTGCATTTGAGTTGTGAAAGGCTAATCTAAACTTAAAAGATGGATGAGGCAATAGAAGTGAAAAATCATATTAATATCTCAAAATTTCTGGGATTCTAATGCATGCCATACTCTAATCCTATTTTCTTTTCAGATGATAGTAATTACTGTGTAATCTTCTGAGAATTCTACAAGCAATGAAAATTGACCCTTCAACTTGGACTCGAACCCATTACAGCCAGTTAATCAGGAAGTCCTATAGACGACACTGATAGAATCCCAAAATTTTCAGTTCTTTTGCAGATTTTGTCTTGGGGACCATTAGCACTGATCCCTCTTGCTGGTGAATCACTTCCAACCCTTATGGCTTGTGTTCTTCTCAGTAACCTTGGAGCATCCATTACAGAAGTCGCAAAAGATGCTCTTGTTGCAGAGTATGGCCAAAAACACAGAATCAAGGGCCTTCAGTCTTATCCATTCATGGCTTTAGCTGCTGGTGGAATCCTAGGAAACTTAATAGGTGGATACTTCTTACTGAAAGCACCATCTAGAACCATGTTTCTTGTGTTTGCAATTCTACTTTCTCATCAACTGGCAATTTCGGTGACAACAAGGGAGGAATCTCTCGGTTTATCACAGCTATCAAATAACAGTCTTGCAAGGAAATCTATCTCAGAAAGTATCAGAAAACAGTTCTCTGATCTTGTTACTGCTATTAGTGAAGAGAGCATCTGCCGCCCCCTTGCTTGGATTGTAGCTTCTATTGCTGTTGTCCCAATTCTTTCAGGTTCAATCTTTTGCTATCAAACACAGTGTCTACATCTTGATGCGTCAGTCATTGGGATGTCTCGAGTTATTAGCCAGTTGGTGCTTCTTTCAATGGCTGTACTTTATGATCGTTATTGGAAAAAAGTTCCCATGAGGAAACTGATCGGTGCAGTGCAGATTTTGTATGCTTTTTCCCTTCTTCTTGACCTTGCTATAGTAAAACAGATTAATCTTAAATTAGGGATTCCCAACGAGGTGTTTGCTCTCTGTTTTTCGGGTTTAGCAGAAACTCTTGCGCAATTTAAGCTCCTTCCTTTTGCGGTGTTATTAGTGAGTTTGTGTCCTCGGGGTTGTGAAGGATCTCTCACTTCTTTCTTAGCATCAGCACTCTGTTTATCATCGATAATAAGTGGATTTTTGGGTATTGGATTGGCATCTATTCTTGGAATAACATCTGGGGATTACTCAAGGCTGCCAGTGGGAATTTTGATTCAGTTCCTTGCAGCTTTATTTCCCTTAGGGTGGATTTGTTGCATACCCATGTCACAAGCTGTTGCTGACGAGGAAAGGAAGAGAGGTGCAAGTAAAAGAACTCGAAGAAGTAGAAGGGTAGGAAGAGTAGGTTTTAGTTCAGTTTATGCTTACCGGCGTGAAAGAGAATCCGAGCCACAGAGTTGAGGAAGCTAAAATGTTCTACAGTTACTTTCATTTTTTTTCTAGAGAACATTGTGGAAGAGAGGAAGACTAGGATTGCTCGAGTTCCATTTGTGGTGTTCATGCTCTTGAACCGAAGCCTTATATACAAGGCTTCATCTCATGATACTGGCTCTGAGTTCTGACTGACTAACTTGTTTCCATCACGAAGGTAAGATGTTTCCCCATGTTTAAGGGGCCCCTATAAGAGGCAATCATTTTGTTCTATCAGAATTTCTGTTTCAGAAATGTGTAGTTTTTAGTTCTGACTTCTGAGCAGCTAATCTCACAAGGAGTTCCTCATTTGTTACCCTTTCCCAGGGAATAACACCAATATGTTCAGAACTTGGTGGTTAAACTTTACTGCAGTGATAATGCCTTAAGAGAGATCCTGCACAAAAGGTAAAAGGAAGTGATTATTGTTATTTTTTTTTTTTGACATGTCTGCAAAAGAGGGGAGGAGATTCGAACTAGTAACATCTGCTTTATTAGCGTAATCCTAGTCAATTGAGTTAACTCTTAAAGACTAAAAGGAAGTGATTATGGATTATGAATATATAAAACTGCAACGTTCTTGATGCCACTATACATAATCAACTATCGGGCAAGGCCAATTGATATTTTTATTTGAATCTACAGGTACTCAGTGCGGATGCTGTGAAATGGACATGATCCTATTCCCTATACATGTGCCGTGAGTCAACAAAATCTGTAGCTTTTTTTTTAAAATTTTGGTAGTTTTCCCATGTAATGAAATGTAGGACTAAACATCTATCAGAAACCTACTCCCATTGTTAACATTTCATTGGAAACTAAATATTTGGTTAACATGGAAAATCTTTTCATACTATTTCATTGGAAACTATCAGAAACCTACTCCCCAGAGGAAAATGAATGATATTATTACCAAATACACAAGCAACCACTTCAACTATACTTCCAGATCTTGATCCATATATCAGTGGGAAGCATGGCCAAAGACGCTATTTAGGCTCTAACCTCCACTAGGTTCTCTAAGTTCTCTTTGTTCTACACCAGCCTCAGAAGCAGGGTAATTTGAGTTCTCCTTACCTCAGAGATCAATGATTTGGACGGATTCATTGGTTGTCACCACCAAGGTGAAAACCAATGGCGATGGAACTCCATTTGGGTGGTGAAAACCAAGGAGTATTAACATACAAATCGAGAGAAGGAAGAAGAAAGAATTGGACATAACGATAATTCCAGGATCTTATCAACATAACCATCCTCCCACAAGGAGCTAATTAAGATGTAACCTACAATACAAGCCAAATCTTGAATACAAACGTTAAGATCAGGAATCATTATTACAATTTCTATAACTAAATTAGTTAACCACCTAAGATGTTGACTAGGCATGCATAGAAGATACCAGCCAAGAAAGAGGCCTAAACGACCCAGTCGTTAAATTGGGGAATACATGAACAGAAGTACCAATGGGAGGACTGAACACGCCTTCATTCCATTGCATTATAGGCATAGACGTGACATTTTATTTCCAATGTGAAATGAATCCAACTAAATTTTTGACAGTTAATCATTGTTTGATGGGAAAAATAAAAAATAAAAAAGGATTGAAACCGTAGAAGAAATTGTAAATGGTAGCATAAGATTAGAGGTGGCAATTCGTGTTTGCATGTCGGGTTTGGATCATGTCGAAATATAAATATAAGACTAAGTCAATCCTAACTTGACACACTGATTTCGTGTTGGAGTCGTGTTGAATTCACGAGTCGTTTCAAAAAATTTGAATCCTCCATAAGATAGACCCGAATATAAAATCTGAGTGTATTGCCCATGAGTGCCAACCCCATAGTTTGACTTCTGGGTTGAAGCTGACAGTTGCCGTATAAGGACCTGCATTGAGCGCTAACACGTTTTTCCAGCCCATACAATCCTACCTCTGCTTACAGGGGCTTTCAAGGGTATGTCTCAAGCCTTTCAGCCCACAAGGCAAGTGACTGAGATCCAATCATCAGATTACAGAGTACCATCTTCCGCGCTGTATAACTCAGTCAAGATGCCCCTCAAAACATCTTGGAATCCATGAAATGGCCTATTTATCCATCAAATATTCAAATGCCAACGCATCTATACCATATATTCAATATCAGGAGAATAACCAGATCCCTTCATTATCGGAACAAGGTAATCAAGCATCTCGTAGACTGAATTGGAGCAAGGATGTACTTTATCAGCAACATAGAAACAATGAGTCTTGCTGTTAATGCTAATCCAACTGCAGCCCGGAGCCTTCCTCAAACCTCTTTCTCTCATCATTGTTCTTACTTCAGCTACAACATCCCATCTCCTCGAAGAAGCATATAAATTTGATAGTGATATAAAATTTGAGGGGTTCTTTGGTTCTAGCTGAATAAGAAACCTGTAAGCCAGATGTTGCATCTCAGAATTCCCGTGCATTATAGAGGAATTAACAAGAGCCCCCCAAACACTGGGACCAGGTTCCACTGGCATTGATTTAATAAAATCTAAAGCTTGATTAAGCTGGCCTGATCTGCCAAACAAATCAACCACGCAAGCACAAATTTCAACTGTTGGTTTAATTCCATACACATTTATTACTGAGCTATAGATATTAAGGCCTTCAGTCACCAACCCGGACCGTCCGCATGCAGAAAGAACCACTACTATCGTTATCATGTCTGGTTTGATCCCATGCTGAAGCATCTTCTCATACAAAAAGATGGCTTCCTTGCCCCTTCCATGTAATCCATACCCAGAAATTATTGAACTCCAAGAGATTGCATCTTTACAAAAGGAATCATCCTCAAAAACTCTCCTTGCGCAATCCAAGCTCCCACATTTGGAATACATATCAATCAAAGCATTACATAAAGATACATCATGATTCAATTCCTTTCTGATTGCAAACCCATGAATTTGTTTCCCCCCTATTAAGCCACCATGTGAGCTACAAGCAGGAAGGATGCTAACAAGTGACACTCTGTTGGGCTCTACTCCATCTTTCACCTGCATTTCATGAAAAAGAATCAATGCTTTGTCCGACGTTCCATCTTGCACATAACCATTGATCATTGCTGTCCAAGCATAAACATTTCTACATCTCATTCTGTCAAACACCCGTCTACCCACAACAACTTTATTACTCCTTGAGTACATATCAATCAAACAACACCCCAAATGAACATCTGATCCCAAACCCAAATCCAATCCATTCTTCACAATATAACAATGAAGCTCCCTCCCATAATCCCATCTCCCACTGTCACCGCTAAAAAGAGACAGCAGACTCGAAACTGTAAATCCATCGGGTTTCACCCCATCATTCTGCATATATTTTACTACCTGCCACAATTCCTTATCAAAACTGCAACCCCTGGAGGTCGCATAGCCTGCTATTATTACATTCCAGGAACTTGAATTTCTCTTCGCCATTTCATCAAACAATTTCCGGGATTCACTAAATTCACCGCATTTACAGTACATCGACATCAACGAATTAGCAACAACCGTATCCAAAACAAACCCAATTCGTAAACTCTTCCCGTGAATCAATTTCCCAGCAACTGAGTCTCCAATCTCGCCGGATGCTTTCGCAAGCGTCGCGAGCGTATAGTCATCCGGCATTTCATCACTACAGCACATTTCATTGAATGAATCAAAAGCCAAATTATAGACACGATTTTTCACATACCCATTAATCAAAGAGTTCCATAGGTACACATTCTTGAGCTCAACCGAGTCAAAAACAAGCCGTGACCGAGCTGGGCTTCGACATATAGCGTACACAGAGATGAGCTTCGTGGCGAGGAAAGGGTTTTGTCCGAGCCCATGAGTGAGGATTTGAGCGTGGCATTCTAGGCCGAGGCTCAGAGATTGGTGGTCTATAGCAAACTGAAGAGAATGGAGGGGATGGAAAGGCGTGTGGAGCACAGTGGCAGAAGCGTAATAGCGGGAGGTTACAAGGGCAAATGTCTTGCGTGCAGAGAAGATGGTCATCCCAGTGAGCATGAGATATGAATTTGGCGGGTGTGCGAAGGTGTGTGCTATTCAGAGCTCAGGATATAAATGGAATTTTACTTTTGTAGGGGGTAATAAGGGCAGTGTCGTTAGAGGAAAAGACAAAGGGCAACTCCATCCAACGAGTACAATTTAAGAGAACTCTCAAATATTTTAAGAACGGGGAAAAATTTAAAGGAGCTTTTTTTTCTTTTTTTTAGTTTGTTTGTTCTTTGAATGGTCCAAATTTAATCGGCCATGAAAAAAATTACAGAAATGTTTTTTTACTGCTTTTAAGACTATTTTTTTTCTTCATATTTCCGGTCTTGAGTGTATAAAAAATAAATGTGGCATAGCTTTCTGAAAAGACAATCAAGAATGGATCAAATAAATGACTTAGCCCATCAAACAAACAGAAATGGCCAATAAATGATGTAATAAATGACAGGATTCTGTAAACGGAACAAAACCCGTCAGGGTTTTCATCATGACCATCTTGAGTATTCTTTGTAAACAGAACAAAACCCGTCAAGGTTTTCATTACAACTGTCTTGAGTATTCTCTTGAATCAGGCAAATGCCAATACTTTCCTTCCTAGTTTTATGAATAAAAAAATGTTTTTTACTCCTGGTATTTATATGAGAATCCGTAGATATAAAATTATTTTTATTTATTGCAAAATTTAATTTTTCCTACATCATTGCATCAAGTCCATACAGAAATTGGCTACAAACATAGCTTAATATACTTTTTTTTTTTTTTTGAGCACCTTCTAAATGATGGTATATATTGATCACTTCTAGCATATATATATATATATATAACAAGTAACTATTTATGAGTAGTACCCGTTAAATTATCATTCATGAACAGTCCTGTCACTAACAATCATAGACAAATTTTCTTTTTTATTTAAGGGAAGTCTTCAAAGAGTTTAGGCATTGCCAAAAATACTCTTCAAAACTTAAATTTAATTTTCCTACATCATTGCATCAAGTCCATACAGAAATTGGCTACAAACATAGCTTAATATACTTTTTTTTTTTTTTTGAGCACCTTCTAAATGATGGTATATATTGATCACTTCTAGCATATATATATATATATATAACAAGTAACTATTTATGAGTAGTACCCGTTAAATTATCATTCATGAACAGTCCTGTCACCAACAATCATAGACAAATTTTCTTTTTTATTTAAAGGAAGTCTTCAAAGAGTTTTAGGCATTGCCAAAAAATACTCTTCAAAAACTTTCTTAGATATTTTCATGTATGTACTCCATTCAAATTCAAGTTTCTTGTAATTTGTAAGTATTTTAAGTATCCAAAAGTTTATTACAATGTCTTCTTCAATTCAATTTCAATATTTAGTTTACATATTCATACATCACTTATTATCTTTCGAGTTGCTAATGGTATCAAAGCCACTTCAACCATATTAGTTATTTAAAAGATATTCTGATTGTAACACCGAAGATAACTACTCCACCCATGATTTCCTACTTGAAATCTAGTTAAATCCATAACTTGTTTTTGAGCACAAGATTTGACACAACATTTAGCTAAAGCCATAATTTTCTTGCTAGCACAAAATCAGACACATCACAGTACCTAGCTAAGGCCATACTCCACCACACAACAATTCTCATACCTAATCTTCACAAAAACCTAGCTCTCAACATTTCCTAATTTTTTTTAGCTGAAGTATCATAGAGTTCTCTCGCCATCAACTCCCAGCAAGTCTTTGCTTGTCTTGCAAGCTAGTATTTATCGATTAAACTTGATCGTATGATCAACTATATCAACAATATATATTATATATATAGGAAATTTAAAGCATGCCCTTTAATTTTAGGTATTTAAAATTTGGTTCGTGATACTTCAAAAACGTCTACTTTCCAATATAATTTAGAAGCTTCTCTCAAAATGATAATAATAATAATTTAGAACCTTTTTTTAAAAAATTGACTGATATAGAAGTGAAAAGGGGGGAAAAAAAGATATAGCACTCAATCAGTATAGATACTCCTAGAATGCCAAAAGAACATATTTATATGTTAATCATAAGCTTAAAGCATGAGGACTTTAAAATGAAAAAATAAAAAGAAGATTCAGGAAATAAATTAATAAATTAAAAAAGGCAAGATTTGAAATATATATATATATATCCTCAACTTAATTAGAGAATCTAATGCTAATCTTAAGACAAGATTAACAATTCAATTAGAGAATGAGTACTGTTTATATAGCAGTCGAGCCGGCCCTGCACAAAATAATGAGCTGTACGGACGGACGGTTGTAAAAGTATGTAGTATATGCTTTATTTATTTATTTCTTCTTGGATGCTCTAATGAGAGTTGTACGAGCGTAAAGTATGCAGTAATCATATGCTTTTAATATATATATAAATTATGCACTAATGGCATGCTGTGATTAATTAAAGAAGCTAAGCTTTCATTCTAAAGGACACCGGTTAATTACTTGGTTCCTTTCATTTATACTGTAAAAAGTACGAGCTGAAAAGGAAAAGCAAAATAATAAAAATGGTAAAATTCAGTTTATCCCCCTAAAGTTGCAGGGATTTTTTAATTCGAACCCCAAAATTTTAAAATTGACAGTTTACCCCCTGAAGTTTCAAAAGTAAGCAATTTAAACATTTTGTTAAATTTTTTCATTAAAATTGACATAAATTTTTTAAAAAAAACATAAGGGTCGTTTTGTCATTTCATAGTTTTCCATCCAATTTAACGAAAAAAGTTGACGGAAGGTTTAAATTTCCACTTTTTGAAACTTCAGGGGGTAAACTGCTAATTTTAAAACTTTGGAATTCAAATTGAAAAATCTATGAAATTTAAGGAGGATAAACTGAATTTTTCCCTAATAAAAAAATGTTGAGAAAGTAAAAAAATGAAGGCCTTATTTTCTTTGTATTTATCTTGTACTTTAAAGAGAATCAAGCAAAGCATGAGTGAGCACTAGCAGCACGGTGCCGGGTTGCCATAAGGTAAACAATTTTTAACACGAATTTAATACAAAATTAGTTTTCATTATGCGAACAAAGCTGATATATATATAACATATGCAGTTTCTCGAGAGCTTGTCGATCTAATAATGGACAACAATTAAAAGCAGCCCTAAATGAAGTTAACTGGTTACACGCGTCGTTTTTGGACCACTTTATTGACAAAATACATCATGGAATTCGGTCCCGGATGGATTGCATCATTAACAACCCGGCCAAGCTTGAGACATGTTTGTCAATCCGAGGCAAGCTCATAGTTAAGGGCATTCTCATTTGATGATAAGTTGTTATATAGGGCTAAGAAAATTGAAACTGATGAAATTTTAACAAAGGGGAACTAGATTGTGCAGAGTAGCTTTGGCTGTGGAGCTGGCTGCGATATTGAAATTGCCGTGGACATGTACATCATCCATCCACAGTCCATCCCATATAATGTCCTCGTTTGTGGCCTCAGGCACGTTGCTGTTGAGCAAGGAATAAAAATAGCTTTCCTCCTCAGAGGTGTTGGGATAAACGGCACTGTCCATTTCTTGCCTGATCACTTGGGGTAGGGGCGTGGCCATGATCCTGTTCATGTCCATTTGATTCAGCAGCACTTGTTGCTGCTGCTGCTGCTGCAGCAGCTGCAGCTGCTGTTGCTGCTGTTGTTTCTGCTGCTGCTGATGAAATTGCTGCCGCCTCAGGAGGCGGGTCTTTGTCTTTTCAGAGGCATCAGAAGGGCCTTTGGCTTTTTTCTTGAAATGGGTCCTCCAGTAGTTCTTGATCTCATTGTCAGTTCTTCCTGGCAAGCTTCTTGCAATTGTAGACCACCTAATGAATTGTGGGTTAGTAAACAAACGATTAGAATACAAGTTTTTTTTTTTAAAAAAAAAGATATATAATTAAACCTTGGTTTAAAGAAAGTTACCTGTTTCCCCACCTAGCATGTAGCTCTAGAATTACGCTCTCTTCATTAGGGGTTATCTGCCCCCTCTTGAGGTCTGGTCTTAAATAATTCACCCACCTCAATCTACAGCTCTTCCCATTCCTTTTTAACCCTGCACAGGCAAAAACACAGAAATATATCATTCTTCAATCCAAAAGATAGAAAAATCAGCCTAGATAGTTGCATTACAACAACAACAACAATTAGAAAGAGAAGCCATTTTCCACATGTTTCATTGCTTCAACTAGGCTGTCTATTTTCTGCTTAACCTCATTTACCTTCATAGAGTTTTTGTGACAAAAACATACCCAATATATATACATGTATGCAAGGGAGAAGTGAGAGAATATGAGGTATATCAATGGAGGTGTACTATATATATATATATATTACCTGCAAGCCTAGCAACAGAGTTCCATCTTCCTTCACCATGCAGCCTGACATACTCAATAAGCAATCTATCTTCCTCAGCAGTCCAAGGACCCTTCCTCCAGCCCTCTTCTTCTATTATACCCCAACCCAAATGGCCTGCCATGACACCCCAATTCATGTAGAAAAAAAGGCAAAAGCTTTGTACTACTCTGTAATGTTTTGCCTTCCAAATTCTATGGCGCTTTGGTCTAGTGCTTGTGGCATATTTATATATGCCCCAAACCCCTTTACTTCATTCCATCAGTCAATTTTAAGTCCTTTTCAACTACTGTTGAAGGTACGGTGATCAATGAGAATGCCATCATCAATTGTAAAGTTCACAAAATACCCCCACCCACAATTTATTCTTCTTGATTTTGATTGCAAGGGCCATAGACTGTAGGATTTGCACACAAGGGTCAGTTTAGGAATCCAAAGATCTGCTTAGGGATTGGGTGACATGCTCTGGTACTAATTACAAATGCTGATGCTAAAGTGAGACAAAAGAGAAACAGGAATCTCATTGCATTAGGCCACGTATGGGTAGTGCTTATGCATCTACACTCTATAATAATTAAAATGGGGCCATAAAATAGGAGTGGGTGGGGGTAATTTTTAACTTAAAAAATACGACAAGGCCAATGGGTATTCCCCATCTGTTGGATTTGCTTACTTCTTAAGGAGGTTGATTCATGAAATCTCGATTAAATGTAAATAAAATAAAATTTGTTGGATGCCATTTTGGGTATTGGGGTATTAAAATATTGAGGGTATTGATGATTTTGGCACGTAACATTGGGACACGCGTCACCTTTCGGTCATAGCTCATAATTAAAGCTATAGATTTTCCTTGCTCTTGAGCATAGATAGCCACATGATGTAAAAGACTACTATGACGAACAAGTGAACGGTTCCAAATCTGTTCGGACAGGCGATTTTATAAGAATTGTTTTATATTTATTGTTTGAATGGTTAGTATGTAAGAGGTAGTTCAGTCGGTTAGGATCATGTTTAATGAAGTAGAGGTCATTAGTTTGAATTCTCATCTCTATTTATATGGACATGTAATAAAAAAAATAATTAGTAATTCGGACACACAGAGGAGGTTAAAAGAGTCAAGTGGAAGTGAAAGGTTTGTGGTTTGGTGAGTTAATGGGGGGCGTTTAGGGTATATTAGAAGAGGTTCATGTCAACAGAAAAAAAAAAAAAAAAAAAAGTTCATGTTGATGATATTCATGTTTAATTGCTTACACGGTCCATTATTGAATTGTAAACGCGTATGGATGGATGATGATGCATCATCCACGGCATCAGCAGTAAGTTTTCTTAATTACTCCGTTGAAGCAAAAATCACGAATTAATTCCTTTGAATTTAGAGCTCACTCATAATTTAAAAATTAAAAGAAAAAGAAAAGAAATAGAAAAATATTAGGAAAAGTTTCACTTTGACCCTCTAAACTTTTACGCGATTTTACAAACCTCTCAAACTTTAAAATCTCTCATTTTGGACTCCTAAACTTTTAATTACTTTTAATTAGAACAATTTTCATTAATTTTACCCGTAAAAATATAAAAAAGACTAAAATATCTTTGATTTTCGTTTTTTTTTTAAGTTTAAAAAGTTAAAATTTTATATACAAGTCAATAGTATAAACATCATATAACATTTAAAATATGAAAATGTCTACATTAAGAGCAATTAAAATTCAAAAGTCCAAAATGATAAATTTTAAAATTTGTGAAGGGTTTATTAACTTGCATAAAAATTCAAGATACAAAGTAAAGATTCTTCAAAATATTAACATTGTAAAATTTTTTGTGTTTCGAGAAACTCTGCCGTAAGAGATCCAATGTGATGACTCATATGCTTTTCGTCACTTATCTAGGGACTAGCTAGTGAGTATTTTAATTAAATGGTGGATTTTTAACCTTTTTAAAAAAGAATTGATTCTTAAACCATTTCTGAGATATTTTGATCATACTAATTAAACACGTACGCTTCTTTTCTAATAGAGAAATTAACTGCACTGTGTTTCTTTTGTTTTTGTTCTTTTTTTCGCTTTTACAACCAATGGAAAAATCTATTAAGCTTTAAAGTTTGACTCTAAATATTAGACAATATTAGGAGGATAAACCATATTAGAAAAATCTGATAAGTTAGACTCTAAATATTCTCCTAATAAAATGGGAGGAGAAACCCATTTAATATTATATTTTCATATAATATGAGAAGCTGTGAGGAAGAGAGACGGTGAATATGAGTACAAAGGAAGAGAGTGTGAGACGTAGGATTGAGATTCAATGTAATAGTCTGCCTATATTGCTTACAATTTTGACAATCAATTGTGAGAGGACTCTTGTAAAACCTACTTGCTCGAGCAGGTGTTTTGGCAAATATTTGCTTAGGCAAGTACGTCTCATAGAAGACCCTCTTACACTAGCTTCTTTGAGCGGCAAAAAAATAGTTTATATAGATTAGAAGCGTACATTATTTTACGCCTAATAAATGTTACTTTCTTTGGTTAACTGAAATTATTTTAAGTTGACCAATATTTTACACTGTACAAAATGCTATATGTATACTTTCCAAAAATTATTTTATGCTAAAAGAAACGGGACTAACCTCTATGATTTTTTTTTTTGAAGTGAATTAAGCACCATTCTATTCAATAATATCAATAAGAAAACTCTTACTCAGCAAGTACAATAGTTTGGATAAAATTAGGGTTATCCTCCATCCAAACTTGTTATGTAGGTTAATAGTGAGCTGCTTTCGAAAGGCCTCCCTCTAGACATGCCCTACAAACCAAAATTGGAGACTATTTAGATGGGCTCGAGTATCCTCGATCAATTGTTCGTACTGACTCCAAATAAATCCTTCTTAGTGCATAGCTTTCACGATTTTAACCACAATTTCAACTACAGTTAGATCAATAATAAAAGGCCCTTAAGTACACATCATTTCGAACTATAAACCCTACACCCATCTTCTTTTTTCAAACATCAATAACTACATCCCAATTTACTTTGTCCACCCTTGAGGAGGCTTTCTTCCACCGTTGTGCCTAGGCAAGTGGCTTGAAATTTAGGTTGGTTAATGGTTATGAATTTGTGAATAGTAGATGGACTGTACAAAGCCCCCCTTGTAAGGGAAAAAAAAACACTTTGACCAGTCATATCTGGTGCCTTAAATTCAAATTAATTAAAGATAATTATTTCCCTTGTCTTCTTCCAAACGTGTCCCAAATAAATAAACCTCCCCAACATTCTTCTAATTAAAATAATTATTTTCTTTTGGAGCCATGAGCCATCCCCCCAACCTAGCTAATTGCACGGAAGCTTCGTACGCTCATGGCCATATGCTTACAACGGATAAGCAAGAAATTAAGTGTTAACAATAAAAAAATACTCGTACTAAACAACCTTGTTAACAGCTAAGCATGTGTGTCCAAAGACACATGATACACGCAAGATCTCATGCTTCCTTTTCTATTCCCCCTGTTTTGTTTTTCCTTTTGAAAGTCTTTTCAGAAGAGATTGGGATGGGGTTTGTGGGATGCTGTGGGGTTATCAGGAGCATTTATTAACTAGTTTCTCTTCTTCTTCTTTGTTTTTTTTCTTCTTTTTTAATGTTAATTGGAAAGGGATGCCCTGCTACGTCGACATCGTTTTCTAGAAACATTTCCTGTCACGTCATATATATATATATATATATATATATATATATATATGGCTCGATATTTATGTTGAGTCAGAATGTCACTAGGAAGCCCAGCCATTGTTGTTGTGCTACTTTTCGTTGTTTAATGAGGATGAAAATAGAAATTATGCTGGAAATAGTATGATTTCATGATCTTAATTATAGGATTTGATCTACACATAAGATCTGTTTTAATGGAAAATTTTGATCCTTAGAGCAAGAATAATTGATATGGAATCCGTGGTAGTTGCCTGCCTCTAATCCTCTAATTAATTATTGCTTATTCTCAGATTCATCGGATTGCAAACAGCAAACTTACTCTAATTTATAATCTATCTTTTGTTATTAAATAGGCTTCAACAAAGAGAAGAACTTTTGGTGTGAATAATTGAAAATATGTATGGTTCTCAAAAGGTAGCTTAATCAGTTATGAACCACGTTTTATAAAGCGGATATCACTAGTTCGAATCCTCCTCCCTCCCCTTTTTTTTGTGTAGACATATAAAAAAACTTTAAAAAAAAAAAAATGTATGGGTTGTTTTTGTTTTATATTCTTTACATTAACAAACATTTTAAAATATAAAACATCAATTATTATTTCATTCCACCCTTGATAGAGGAGTACTGGTGGCAGACAAAGTTATGGCCCTTATGGGATTGTTGAAAATACTAGCGTCATAAAAAAACGACACTAGAAAAGAATTGGAGAAGATGTCAGAATAAAAAAAAAAAAAAAAATGAGAATGATGATTCAGAACCTGTATACTAATATCATATTAAGAATAATGTTGTATATTAAATCACACAAAATACTATACACAAGCCGCTTATATATACAGACCAATAACACAAATAGATACATACATATATAACCCTTTGGAACAAACACTACATATAATTTAACATTAACAAACATACACACTAATTTTTCTTTCTTTCTTGAAGTTGAAGAAGCCCAATAAATCAATATATGTTCTTAGAATATGTAATTTTTATATATGTTATTAATAAGATTAACATATCATGTAATTCTCGCAAATCTTAAATTGCATGTGAGAATCTGGCTGCTTGGATCAACAACGAAAGCATATCACCAAAATCTATTAAACTAATTGTAGATTAATAAGAATTAGTCTTATAAAGCAGCTTTATCTTTCTCGCAGTCAGTAAAGTGCAGCGTACGGGCAAAATCTCTGAGACTAATCGTAGTACAGGCAATCTTTGGTTGGAATTTGGATGGCTAATTAACCTTTGTCCTAACACGCTTTCTAGAAGCCAATAATTAACGTGCCAAGTGCCAAATGCCAATTGCTAACCTTTTGTTGATTAGTCGGGACAAAACTAGATAATAAACCCAGAAATTAGCATGCTTACAAGATCTTAAAATTATATATATATATATAATTATTTCTAGCTATGCTCAAGATAAGAATAAAAACTACACGGTTATATCTATTTTCAAGATTTGCTTCATGAATGGAAATGGTGAAGAGATTTGATCATCATCTCAGCTGCTAGAAAAGATCAATTCAGTGAAAAGATTCTGGCCCCATTAGAAAATTTTCTAGATACGGGATCCATGCATAATAGTTATCCGGCCACTAAAGTCTTACCCTAATAGTAAATAGATCAACATGTTTAGGGGTGCACCTCAAAGCTTATGAATACTAATTGCTTTCATTCTTTGGGTATGAAGAAAAGTAACATTCGAATGCTACGTATTGAGATTGATTATCATTTTATCTGTCATTGTCTTCTTCAGAGTTCACTACAGCTTCATAATATCATGTCTCATGATCAATTCGCCGACCTCTTCACAAAGTTACTTTCTTAAGAGTGATTTTGCAATCTTGTCTTCAAACTCAAATTGGTCTCTTGCACTCCACCTTGAGTTTAAGGGAACTGTTAGATTAGATCTAACACAATTCATTATACAACCTTTTGTACGGTATTCAGTGTGATTCAATATACAACCTTATTCTCAACACAATTCATTAGATGGACAAAACTTTGAGTAAATTCTTATGGCTAATTAGGTTCTCATATATTAAAAAAAAAAAAAATTAACCCAAATGGCTAAAGCAAATCATAGGGTAAACCTTATTTGCTCATGAGCTCAAATCTTATCTCTATTATTCATCTCATATTTTAATTAAACAATTCACGTGTTGAGTTTCATGCGCCTATTTAGAAGGTATATTAGAATATAAAGTAAATAATTATAGCGGTGATTTAGCATTGATTATGGATGTTGAAGATGACTTTCTATGTGACTAGACATCCAATCAAACAACCCCTTTGTGAAAGAAACAATCCTTCTTGTTTGAAATTGAGTTTAACTGCAAGCATTTGAAGGGGATGGAAGTGAGATATTTATTGTTGGTGTTGGATGTTAGGTAAGCCGGATTTGGATTAGTGATCTCATGGCTGTACTGCAGAAAATGAAACCTTTTTGAACTGCAAACTTTGACTCCACGTTGACCGTAGCTATCAAGGCCGGTTAAAAGGAAATGAAAAAAACATTATTGAATAATTAAAGATAAGAAAAAGATGAGGATTTTAATTAATATTTATATGATTCGCTTTAGCCAGCCAGTCAGAAAATGAATGGGTCAACTTAATTTTCTTTGACCGCACCCGTCATTCATATATTAATTAATAATGCCACACAAAAACAAAATTACTATTGAGGACCTAATTTTGTTACAAAGATTGATTGATTGCCTTAATATATATGAGTAGTGATATTTATAACATTGGCGTGAGTAAACAGTATTCAATGGTGTTAAAAAAATATTTCTTTTACTACTGTTTAAATTTTTTTAAATAATATTTTATGTTATAAATAACACCAACGTAAATACTGTTTACTCATGCTCACGTTAGTGTTATTTATATCACTATATATATATATATATATATATATATATAGGAGAATGAAAGCATTGACAACGGTCTGAACATGCATTATGAGTCTATGACCGAACCACTAACTTCACCCTTTTTTTTTTGAGATAAACGTACTCCACCCTTAATCCCTTATTACAACATAAAAAACAGCATTTGCCCCTTTGCACGGCCGACCCTATAAGGTTGTAGGTTAATGATTAAATGCTTTTTTTTTTTTATCGGTTTTCTAAGTTTTTAGAATAAATTATTAAATTATGATTTAACATATATATATTATGAGAGTAAAGTTTATGGGTTTAAATATTGTCTTTTTCCCGTCTACTGTCATCCCATTGGACCTGATTGGGTTTTTAGATCTATTTTCTTCAAAATCAGATCTAGTTAATTTTCTCCATCAATTTCGTCCATTCACGCTACCGCTCACTGACTACTCTTTTTCTAGCCATCGACCTTCATGCACCAATTTGTCGGCCAAGCGCTAGCGTGTCAGTGACGTTGTCACTAATACAACCTCAGTTCATCAAATCCACTTCTCCATAGTCCCAAGCACTGGTCTGACAGCAGCAATCACTGATCCAATTTTTATGTCACCACAGGGAGTGTGAGTGTGGTGTTTTATGTTTTATATATATATATATATGTATTTTCGTTTTTGCTCTTGGCCTTTGAGCTGGGGAATGATAGTTTCGGTGTGATGGGTTATATCTTACAACTGGTAAAATAAAGTTTTAAGGAAATGTGGGCTACCCATGTCTTAGCTCTAATTTGGTTTTGGAAGCTGGAGCAGATATGTTTCATAAGAGAAGTTATTATGCATGGGTTAGTAGAAGTTAATGCATGTCATAGACAGTTTTGTGAAATTTTACTGATTGTACCTATGACGTGTTATTAACATAGCTTTGAGCTATGTTATGTAAGAGCATTATACTCTAGGTTGTTAGTGTTGTTATACTCTAAATCTTATTTTAAATGAAATATGAAAGATTTTTTGTTAAAAAAAAGAAGATATTCTACGTGTTAGGCTAGCAGTTTGATTCTACGTGAGTGAAAATGTATAACAAATTCTTCATTTCCTATTAGATTAAGTTTTGTGATAAATCTAAAGTGGTATTAAAGCAGATGTTTCGAGTCCAAACTATATTTTTTAAATTTATTTTAATTAAATATTTTATGTGTTGAAATGTTGAACATATATATATATATATGCAATAACTAAAGTTTAATCTGTTCCTAAAGAACCTTCCCCAACAAAACTAAATATAAATTCTGATTTTCTATAAAAAAGAACACAAATGAATAAACGATAAGCGTTACGTACAAGCCGGAAGGGATAAGGATATGAGAAAGAGCAAATTAATCTCCTGATTCTGCAAGATTTACAGAGCATGTCGTTCCATTTTTTTTTTCTTTTGCAAAATTAAAATATATTTTTTCAACTTGTTACACCTTGTGAAAATTAGAATACCTCAATCTAAGTAATAAAAAAGATCTTGACATATATAACAAGTAATAGGTCTAAATGGTATAACATGATTTGGCTTAAGTGCTATAAAAATAAAAATAAAATAAAATACTAATTTTTTAAATGATTAAGATTCTATTTAATTTTTTTATGAAAAAGATCGAGAAAGAGTAAAACTAAATTTAGACCGTCAAAAAATTACAGCATACATTCAAATTCCTAACAATAGCTACATCCTATACATACATCAATAACCTCATAGCTTGGTGAGGACAAGCTTGAACCTAAAGACACATAGTCGATATAGAGTTTAGTTTTATCTAGTAAGGAATTAATATGGAATTAAGTACCTTTATAATCTATCTATTTAATGTGGATAATTCAACGACAGAGCATAGAACTAACTTTTTAAAAGTGTTAAAAGAGTGTCACATATAAGCTAACCATTTGTATTAAAAAATTGGGTGCACAAAATGACCATCATTTCTTTTCTTTTTCTTAAAATTCAATATGTAATGATTATTGTTATTTTAATACAATTAACTTCACGTCAATAGTTCAAATAAGAAGTCATGCAAAGAAAAGAACAAATACGGATGACTCACGCACTGGTGATGCCAGTGGAAAACACTCTAATACCTAAGTCAGTAGAATGTTTAAGAAAATCTAATAGATAAGAGAGAGAAGAAAAAATTGTGCATACCTCAAAATAGGTTTTGTCACCATCTTTTATAGGACTGTAGTTCTTATGGCAGTTGGGTTTGATATGGCAAGGGTCTAATATGAAAGACGGTGCATCCATTTGCATAAATAGCTTTTTATTTGGAAAACGCTCCAAGGTGTTTTTTTTTTTTAACATATCTGCACAAAGAGTGGAGGGAGATCCGAACTAGTGACCTCCGCTTTATTAAACGTGATTTCCACCGATTAAACTACCTCTTTAGAACACGAGTCATTCTCTTATTGAGACAAGTCTATGGAAATACTTTTCCTTCGATAGCTCTCTTACCATATATTCATCAGGCAGGTGTCAAGAGATTTTTGGTCAATAATTTCTTTGTCAAGAGAACTGACCTGCTAAGCACTTGGTCCATCCCAAGAGTGGATAAACCTTCCTGAGCCGGTGGGATAACTAGCTTCACTGAACTTGAGTGGGCCCTTAAAGACTTGTAATAAATGGTATCATCAACAACTAATATTATTCTAGTAATTAATTGAGGTCATATATACACATACCATCTACATCAAAAACTTTAGAAACAAAACCCTAACCAAACTTCTTGTCGTCTGTATGACTGTGAATGATCTTCATCAATGCTTTGGCTGTAGACCACTACCGACCAATCCAGGTGATTGTATGACATTATCAGTGAAAAGTAGTAAAGCTCCTAGAGATAGCATTTTTTAATCTTGTTTTTATCCTAATGTCTCACTTAGCACTGCATCTTTGTGAGAGCTCCAAGAGAGCTGAGAGCTGCTATCTATGAATGAGAGGAAACTTTTTGACCCAGAAGCATTAAGCACCGATTGTGCTCCAATTCTGGTCAAGCAGTCAACCCTTTTTAGTTTATCCTCTTCCTCTAGCACGCCTGCAACACGTTTGGGGTAGGCACATTTTGCCATCACCCTCTTTTTGGTAGATACCATTGCCATCATCTTCACCGGCCATTTTAATCAATCCCACCATTATATATACATATATGATATATATATATATATATATATATATATATATATATATATATATGCCTCTTTCTTTCTTTCTTTATTTAATTATTTCTTTTGAGGAGTTAGGATGAAGTTCTATAATTGCTCCCATGACAGATCTAACATTCAAATACAGCCTCACCTGGACATAAGATAACCATGAAAACATTTGTTTCCAAGTCTATATAAATCTCAAGTCCAAATTTGTTTAGGGAAAAATATTTTACTTTTCTCTTCTTGTTATGAATTTTTATTTACATTATATGGTTGGTGGATAACTAAAGCTATTAAATAAATTTTCAAATGAAAAATCGTTGCCAACGGTCAAAAGTAATGAAATTTGCAAAATGTTGGTATCGGTTGCATTCAAAAATTAGGATGGGATCTCTTACAATTATTTATACAAATTGAACATAATTCAGAGAGGCTCGTAAAGATGAGACTATTTAGATAAGTAGACCTCGTAACCCTAGTTTAAACAATGCAATTATAGGGAATTCGATCCTTTTATCTAACTCATCATGTCATTACATTGGCCATTATAATTGGGATATATATGAGTATTACCCATCAATATAGACCATTCAAAATGTATTAATCATTAAACAATTAATGTATGGGAATCTTTGACAATGATAAAATCAAATTCGAGAATAATTCTTCTCTCTGGTGTGACTAATCACTAAAAATGTTTACTTTTACTTTTTACTTTTTTAAATAAAAAAATTACTTCTCTTTCTTTTGTTTTTGGTAAGTAGAACCCCACTAACATATTGGCTTCAGTCCAAAAAGCCTGTAGAACAGTAGAAGCATCTAGCAAATATCATTTTCACCACCTTTAAGCATGATGTCAACAGTTAATGTGCTTTGATCATTTTAATATATAATTAAGAACTGGCAACTTTGAACCTCCCACATTGTGACTGATATCATCGTGGAGTACTATAAGAAACCAATGAAAATATATTATGAGAATAAATAGTTAATATAATACGATTGAACCTGAGTTTATTAGCTTAAATTTTTGGATTGAGTAGTGTTCTAATGTATTATGTTATAATCTCATTGAAAGAAGTTTTTCAAGATTAAATCTCATCAATAATGGGGTATCGGAGCTGAGGGTTCAGCAGAACGAGCGTTAAATACCACATCTATATTAGTATGATGGACTCCCATGAAGTTACCTAAGGTAAAGTCGTCTAAAGAAGCACATGGCTTGCATGTATAGTTTTGTGAGGGGTTGAGCTCTTGGTGATGACTCGACACTTGTAAAAAGAACTTTTGTTCAAGGAATACTGTGATTATTAATGTGACAATGAATTCACACATGAAAAAGAGATTTGTAAGTATAAATATATGAGTGAAAAACAATAAGTGGTTAATATATATAGCACAACTGGATCTACATTAGCTTAAACTTTTAAATTGAGTAATGAATAAATTTCTGCAACAAATGTGTTGTTGGGTATGAATAAATTTCTGCAAGATAGTCTCGGATTGGGATTTCTTGGAATTCTATGCCAAAATTTCAAAGAATTTGAACAAAAACAATGAAGGGAGACTTGGGGTGAGGATTGCATGAGCAAGTGAACTCTACACCTCCTCTTTCTCGTTCCGTGTCTGAATTTCAAGAAATCTGAATTCCACCATCTCAAGGACAAGTGAATATGCGTTCCAGTTTCCACATTGTTGGCAGGATTTAAATTTCCAAACTTAATGAACAAACAGTTCAAGCACTCGAGTTTGGAACAGGATCCTCTCCGGTTTAAATGATTTGCTCGCTATCTCAATATGACATTTAATTGCTTTAATTGCTTTGATTGATTGGCTCATTATCTAGAAAAACAAATGTGAATGGGCAAGGAAGGAAGATGCTGGGCTTCAATCTCAGATCCAACTTCAAAAGGAGTTGTTGAACTTGAAACCTCCAGAAAACTTTAAAGCCCATTACACATTGGCATCAACCACAGCCCATGGGCTTTAGTATGCAACACAATTTCATGAACCCAGTCCAAGCTTTATCTAAAACTAATTTGGATTTTTTTTTTCCAAAGAAAAAATGGTAGGCCGGAAAGATCAATTGTGACTATTCTACCTAGACGTGTCAATTGTGACTATTCTACCTGGACATGATCATAGTAGCACATATGCCTTGGCAACCACACAGGAGGGGCTTAGACGGTAAAAATCGTAAGCGCTCCCTCAAGTTCAATTGAGCCATAGCCTAACCCAACCTTACTAGAGTTTCAATTGAAATCAAGGTGGCTAATACTAATTAGCTAATACCCAATCACTTTAAAAAATTTCTCAAACCATTTAACCACTACCTTTAATTATTAATACTAATTTGAATTGCAAGTGCAAGATGGTGCTTCATTTATTGCATTAGATAAGGATATAAATTGTTAAGAAAATATTTAACATTGAAAGTCTCAATAGTATAATTATAAAAAGAGGATTGCAATTTAGCATTTTTTTTCCTGCATTTTCTTAGCATTTATTTTAAAATAAAACCATTTTTGTATATATATATTTTTTAAACGCTTAAAATTTTGATAGTTGTTTTATTATCTCTTAATAAATTCAGCAACCAAATTATCTCGAGATTATTGTTTGGGATAATTTTACTAATTCTCCTCAAATTTTAGCCACTTTTATAAACACCCCCCTAACATTCAAAAACTTTCACTTACTCTTTGAACTTTCAAAAATTCTCACTTGCCCCATCCGTACAAATTAGGGTACAAATTTTTTTAAAAAGACCAAAATACCCCTGTTTTTTATTTTTTAAAAAAATATAAAGTTAGAATTTTATACAAAAGTCATCGTTTAAAATTTACTATTTAAAATATTAACTTCCAAAATGTTTTTTTATTATTTTTTAAATGAAAAATAAAGGGTATTTTGGTCTTTTTAAAATTTTGTGCCATAATTTGTACGGATGGGGGTAAGTGAAAATTTTTGAAAGTTCAAAGGGGTAAGTGAGAGTTTTTGAATATTAAAGGGGTGTTTGTAAAAATTACTAAAGTTTGAGGGGTTAATGAAATTATCCCTTATTGTTTCTTTGCGTTACACCTAAATATTGTCTCAAAACGCATCGTTTTTATACAGCAGAAAAGACAAAAAACACCTAAATTAAAGTCTTCAACCCTTTAGCATCCTGAAAGGGTAAAACGGTAGTTATTGCCTATTTTGATATACCTATAACATTAACAGGTTTCTTCGCGTGCTTTTAGCGCCCCCGTCGATCGCGCCAGTCTCTCTCTCACGGCTTCACCCGAGAACCAACCCACTGGCCACCGTATTTGGCTCTCATTTCAAGCCTCTTCACCGCTATATCCAAGAGGTAATATTCTCAATTTCTTTATTTTTTCCTGAAAATAATTGGTGTGTGAGAAATTTGGGGGCTTTTGGATAGTAATTTGTGAATTTATCTGTTGTTGAAACTTTGAACCAAACATGACTCTGATTTGTCGTAAAAAATGGTTATTTTTCACAGAGAGGGAAAACGCTTTGTTGCTTAATCATATGTTGGATTTTGTTTATGGTGGTTTTTCTTTTTCTTTGGAATTTTGTGAATTATCAGACTGTTTATGGCTAGGAATTTAGGATTACTTTGAAAGAAGAAAAAGATGTTGTTTGATAGGTTTAGCACGAAACCGAGAAAATGAGCGTTGTTTGGGCTACTGTTTATGAATTTTACAGAATGATTAAAAAAAAAAAAATGAAAGATTCAAACTGTAATTATGCTTTCTTTTTTTACTTATCAAAAAAAAATTATGCTTTTTTTTTTCTTTTTTTTTTTAAAAAAAAAAAATGTAGTTATGTGAAATTTGGCAGCTAATTTTTGTGTGTTAAATACTGGAATGTGAATATGTGAGTGATTTGCACTTACTTGAAGGCTGTTTTGAGTAGGTTATTGGGGAAGAGCTATGTTTTGTGATTACAAATTCATAATCTTTGGAGGTAGGTGAAATAGCGGTTGCGGTTAGCGGTTAGTGGCTAAAACCGCTAACACGCTATTCAAGGCGTTAGTAGAATCTACTAACGCACTTTTATTTATTTATTTATTTTTTGCCAGTTTTGGGCTCACTTTAAACTCTTGTTTTGCTCACTTTAAACATTTTTTTTCCTCTTTTATGATCATTTTAGTATTAAAAATTGTTGATTTAAAGTAAACATTATATATTGGACCATTATACCAAAATCTTGTGGTCACCTTCTTCTAATAAAAAAAAATAATAATAAAATATATAATTTTGGAAGAAATGATATGTAGTGCAAAACAACGTTGTTTGCCTTACATATTCATTCTTCCTACCCAAAACGATAATTTTATTGTTATTTATTATATGAAATATATATAATAAATATATATATTATTATATATTTTGATATAATGGTCCAAAATATAAAACCCAAACAAAAGTCAAAGGTGAGGGGAATTAAAATTGAGACTCCTGAGTAAAAGAGGCACACAATAACCACTAGGCTATAATAATTTATTGTTATTTATTATATGAAATATATATAATATAAATATATATTATATTTTAAAAAAAGCGGTTAGCGGTTAACGGTTAGCGGTTAGGCGGTTTTTTAAAATCCACTAACCGCTAACCGCTAACCGCCTAGGTGGTTAGCGGTTTTTACTAACCGCTTTCAAAGCGGTTAGCGGTTAATGCGGATAGCGGTTAGCGGTTAGTGCGGTTAGCGGTTAACGGATGTGGTTAGGCGGTTTTAAATTTCACCCCTACTTTGGAGGTCATTGGCATTCACGAAGTGGAAAGAAAATAGACAAAATTTTAGTTTTTTTTTTTTTTTTTGCTTTTGCTTTGCTTTCAATGAAATTGATTGAGTGGGAATTATGACAATGTGTGTTTATACACAAAAGCTCAAAGGCCCGTTTGGTTCACAGAATAGACTCGTATTTGGTAGGGTCTATATTCCTAGGAATAGTTATTCCCATTCTTAGGAAGAGGAATACTTATTCCTCTAAAAAAAGTAGAAAGAATAACTATTTCTAGAGGAATAAACTACATTTTCCATAAAAACCACCCATACTGTTTTTTACTTTCTTTCAATTTTTTATTTTTATTTTTTTTTTTAAAAAAAAAAAAAAAAAAAAAGCCCTGAACGTGAATATGTACCAGCAGAAGCTTGGGGTGGCCACCCAGGTGGTGCCTTGTGGTGGACCGCATCATGGGTGGCTTGGCCACCTCCAATTGGTTTCAGGGCTGGACATGACCACCCCTGACCATGGGTGGTCGGCTACCACTATATTCTTAAGTTTTTTATTTATTTATAATTTGAGTTTTAAAAATAAAAATAAAGTGTATTTTTTTTAGTAATTTTGATTCAATTCTAATTAGAGCATATATGTTGTCACCAAATTAAAGAGTAGGAATAACTATTTTATTCCACCCTTCATTCTTTGTAATAACTATTCATTTTCCTAATAGAATACTCATACCACGTATCAAACAAGACCCAAGTATTTTGAAGGGATGATACAAATTTACTGCAAGAAGAGCATCTTTTTTGTGGTTTAGCCCCTTTAACCGAGCAAGGCCAATAAGCTTGTTACCTTCCTTTGTTTCCTTTCTAAAATGGTTATTAGAGGAAGGAAATGTATGCAATTTCTTTTTATTTTTTGGTAATCCAGTTTCCTTGCCCTCAAGTTCCCAGTTTTAAATAGATTGTAAACCAGAAAATTCAGAATCTATGTAAATTATGCAATAATGGACTATCTCTCTCTCATTCATTCTTGCACCATTTCAATCACTCTGCAGATGAAGAAAAAGAAGCAAAATCCTGTAACTGATTCCAAACCTGATACTGATTTGAAGTCTATCATTCATCAGCATTCTCTGTTCTTTGACAAGCTAGTTGAGTTAATCCCTGCAAAGTTCTATCTACCCAGTGATGATACGGATAGGCCATGGTTTCAGGGCCTCAGCAAGGCCAAAAAAGCTTCGGCAAAGAAGGAATCAAGGGAGAACATTAAGAAGGCTCGAAGAGATCGTTTGGATCCAGAAAAGTCTACCAAGACAACCCTTGATTTGCTAAAGCAAAGCTTGGAGAAGGAAAAATTGAATGAGAGTGACGATGAGGAAATTGAGATTCAACCTATGTTGTCTGGCCTTAAAGATAATGTTCGGCAGGTGACGTTAGAGGAACTTCGGCATAAACTGCATAAAAAAATCGAAGAGTCCCGAGCAATTCGGAATCCTGAAGTTTCTAACAGAGCAAAGAAGAGGAGTGGGCAAGACAACAACAAAGGAATGCAGCAGAAGAAGCGCAAGAGAGAGTCTGCTTCTGAAGAAATGAAACCACAAACTAGTAGCTCTATAGATAAAGTGGAGAAGGATATAGTAGAAGCTTCAAAGGGACTCGCATTTAGTCATGTCAAACTTGGGAATGAGGAAGAGCATGGAAAGAAGAAAAAGATGAAACTTTCAAAGTTTCAGGAGCTTGAAAGGGCAAAGATGTTGGAAGAAGCGAAGAAAGATCCTGGGAAAGGTGAGATTATCTCAAAGAAGCATTCGTGGAAAGCAGCAACAAGTAGAGCAGCCGGGATGAAGGTTCATGATGATCCCAGCCTGTTGAAAAAGAGCATAAAGAAGGAGAAGAAGAGGCATCAGAAGAATGCTGAGAAATGGCAGGACAGGCTGCAGACCACGGTGAAGATTAAAGCAGAGAAGCAGCAAAAGAGATCAGAAAATATAGCACAGAGGATCCAAGACAAGAAAATGCGGCGAATTGCTAAAAGAGAGAAAAAGCTAATGCGTCCAGGATTTGAAGGTCGAAAGGAAGGCTTTATTAATGAAGGTGCCTCCTCCTAAACTTTGTATGAGTTTCTGCCTCTTTTATTGCCTTTTCGCCTTTGCTTTTAATTGGGTTGGCATTAATTCATGGAAAATTACTTTTTGAGGGATGCTGCTGTATTATAGATCCCCCTTCCTTTCCCCTCTTCGCCTCTTTACTAAGTAGATGAATGTTGTTGAAGAAATTTAGTTTCAGTTTGATAGCTGCAAATGTTTTATCACTTCGATGCTAATTACTTCTATTTTTTCGACTGGTTATCTGAAGACATTTTTTGGTACCCATTATTGCAGTCCCTGCAGTTACGCCATGTTGGTCTGTTTCTGCACTTTACCTTGTACTCAAAAGTCCCTTCTTTTTTCTTAAGTTAGTAGCATAAGAAGTTGAATCTTTATCATTTTCTTACCAGAGTATTCTAAATTTAGAGTGGCCAGTTATCGTACACGATGCTGGAATTCCATAATGAAATGTTGTAGCAGCATTAAACATACTAAAATATGCCCAACATAAGGAACCAATTAGATAGGACAAAGTCATCACACAATATGTACATAATGTTGGAAACTGATACACATGAAAAAGACAACATAGAAAAAGTAGACCCACATGAAATCCCCCCAGCCACGACCAAAGTAAATAAGAAGGCGCCCGGACAGTACTATAATTCCACAAAGATAGATGAAATTAGCATAGTAGTAGTATCTTAAAGAAACCGTGAGCTTTTACATTATTAAACCCTAGAACCAGCAACTCCAGTAGCACTACCCTTAGGCTCATGTTCACCCACGGTTGTCGGCCCCATGGCATACTCTCTGTCGCGATAACCGGGGCCGTATTTACTGCTGAACATCCCGGCATGAAGCAACATAACGTACAACAATTGGGTGAACGTTAGAATAATTATGAATGCCCAGTACCTTCAGCCTCCATCCTCTGTATCCTCCTATGTCTATCTCTTTGCACGCCAACCTGCAAGGTTTTAGAAGCATTTGGGTGAGTTCACAGCACTGGTGTAGCATCATGAAAAAGACTACCGAGGATGTCCGGAAAATTTACCCGAAAGCTTAGTGCAGTCACGGCCCATGCCACTACCGACGTTGATGCTGCTGATGCTAGACTGTCGTTCCTCCAAGCTCTGATATGGTTGCCTCCGAGGAACTTTGATACTACGCCTATAACACCAGCCAATAAGGCGAAGATCAAGAAGAACATTGTCGCACCATTGCCCCCAAAACCTGCAAGTTTTTTTGTTAACAAAAAATCAAACGGACTGAAAACCCCATATTAGTTGTGTTTGCGTCACAGAGAGAGAGCATGAACTTACTAGGATGGTTGGTTTGGCCATTGATTAACTTGTTAAGACACCAACTGGCAAAACCAATGACGATAAGGTACATGACCAGGTTTAGAAACAGCAAAGGAGCTGCTATGTTCCTTCCCACTGCCTGAGCCATCTTTCTTCCTCTCCGAATAACCCTCAAGAATAAACAAAGCGTCTCTCTTAGCTAAAAGAAATCACACCCACTTCTCAGAGTTCCCTGAGGTTTTGGTGCTCTCTGATATGAGAAGTGATAGGCTTGGCTGGCGGTGATGGTTTATATGGAAGAAGAGAGGTAACAAGTCTGGGATACGTGTAAGCCAAACCGGTTTTGCATGTCTACTTTTTGGTTACAGGTGGTGGACACTTGTCAAGTTTGATCTTATCTAATGCCATCAAGTCTTTTCATTTTTACTCTGCTCCTGATGTGGATAAACTGCCACGGTTTTGCATTATCCAGAGAATGTCTAGAATACTTCAGCTCCAGGCTCCACCCTGTCCCACCACCCCCTTTGGGCCCACTGATTAAGCGGTGCAAATTCTCTGTGGCTGCTTCGATGAAGATCTTTATCATCTTTTAATGAAAGATCTTACACTTGGATTCTCTTCTTTTCTCTTCTTTTAAATCATGGGAAACTACGGTGATGCATGGTTTTAAAGATCGGATCCTTAAAGATCTACTTCGTTGATGGGAATAACCAAGTAAAAGGGTTGAGTGGGCTCAGCTGAAGGGCCCAAAGTTAACCTCCTAAATCTAAAGTTCGAGCTCACCAAGCGGCTTTCATATCTAAGTACAATGGAACCCTCCCTCTCGCATATGGTCCAAACATATTATCCGCTTATTTAACGACTTATTTACTCCAAACTTGTTCAATAAGTGAGGGAGTTGTTTTACTGCCTTGCCAGTTTCAAGCCCACTTGGATACTTGATAAAGAAAGGAGTGGTGAGAGGTGTCATTCGAAGGGAATTAAATTATGAAAATGCTCTACTTTTCATAATGACTTCTTCGACATACTTGACTTCTTGAGCCCATTCGCAAATTAAAGATGAAAAATATCTTTAAAAGTAAAGCAGTCGACATCACAAGTACAAGTAGGCATCTTTAATCACCCTTCTTGCTTACATACTGTGTATATAGCTTCTTAATTTTACTCTGCTTAACGTAAGCATCTTTACTCGGCTTGCTAATCTGACCCTTTGTCATTTTACATTTGTTGGTGCAATTGTCGGTCCAACGGTTTTCAATTTGTGTTATTTGCACGTTTTTTGAGGTGTCCTTGATCTTCAATCTCCATGCTCTTGCAAGACAATAACCAATTAAGAGAGAACTCCATGTCTGCGGCGGGTCTTACTCGAATGCCTAAGTTAATTCATTTGAAAAAAGTTTATCCAATATACAATAATTAAGTATGAGGTTTATTCTGGTGTAGGGACCTATTTATAAACTAAGTAGAGTCAAACTTGGATTAGGGTTTCTACTTCCCAATTTGACATATGAGTGTTGAGAATTTGAATTGGCTGGGTTCCTACTTCAATTTTGGGCTGAGTATGACTGTTGTGTCATATTCTTCAAGGAGTTCTAATTGGACCCGAATTGAGACTTCTACTCTAATAAGAAAGGGCTTGTCATTGGCCTTGAAGCCCAGGATCTGATGGGCTGATTTGGTGAAATTATTCCTAACAACATTCAACGCTGGTGATCAGCGTATATGTTGTTGATAGTCTGTGTTTGATTAGGAGAAAAAAAAGTAAGATGGGAATTCTGTGTTCTGCACTGGTTTTTGTATAGAGCAGAAGGTTTTGTCTAGAGCTGTTTTTCTATAATGGTCCTTGCCGCTCAATGGCCAGTTTCGGGTCAAAGCGTCAGTTAAGGCCTAGGTACCCATGCCCAACGCATGGGAGTGCCCATACAATGGGCTTGGGTTCGAGTCATGATGCGGGTAAACAAGTGGAGGTGGGCTCGGATCAGATTCTGGTCATGTCAATCTCTTTTTTTTTTTCTTTTTTTTTTTTTATTTATGTTCATACAAAAAAGGAAAAAAGAATTCGAACTAGTGACCACTACTTTATAAAGCGTAGTCTACACCGACTTGAAAACGGATCATGACAATCTTAAACATGAAGACAAAGCAACATTCGAGCTATATTCTATTTTATACATCACTCGATGATACTCTAAGAAAAGATTATTGGTCTTTGTAGAGGAATGAAGGATAAACGGATAAATAAGAAGAGAATTTTACTTTTTATAAAGAATGCTACTTTTCTTTACTTTTGAATAAAATAAAGTTTATTATGGTGGGTCCTTATTTTACTTTTTAATAAAATAAAGTCTATTATCTTTGGAGGTTGGTGGTTTCATTTGATAAGACTTTTAAAAGATGCTTTTTTAATTTTTAGCTAATAAAGTATTTTGATGTGACATAAAGATGAAAATATTCGATGTGTTTTGTTAGTATTTTGGAGTTATTTGTTAATCTTTTACTTTTTGGCTAAAAAGAAAAAAGTTTCCCTATAAATATTAACTTGAGTGTTGTAAATAAATAAAAATTACAACACATTTCTTTTTGTTTTTTTAACGGTCAAAATTTAATTCAAGTTTTATATATGAAAAAGAGTGAAATTGGATTTGAATCATTGAAAGAATTATAGAACGTCTACTGTAATGCTTTTAGGAAAGTGCTATTTTTTTCTCTTACGGTTCTTCTCTCATTCTCCCAGTTATTAAAATTATCATTAAAATCTGTAGGGCCCATAGTGATTTCAAAAGTTGAAGGATATGATAAGGATGAGTAGTGATTAACGTAAGGCTGGCGTGAGTGAATAGTGCTCACGCTAGCCTTATTTTAATAATAAAATATTATTATTTTAATGAGTAAACAGTATTTATAATATTTTATTATTAAAATAAGGCTGATGTGAGCACTATTCACTCACGCCAGCCTTATGCTCATCACTACTCTAAAAAGGATAAAAGCATTAAGAGGAATATATTTGGCGCATCTCATTTTCTCACAGCATTAAGCGTTGTGCCTCTATGTTTCTTACAGATAAACTACAAATAGATTATAAAGCTTCTTGCATAGTTTATCTCGTTATTTTTTCTAATTGATAAGATAACAATATTTATATCATCCAATTAAAATAAAGAGATAAGACTTTGATTGTCTTCGATAGGACACAATGCTTCCATGTATATGATAATAAAGCCAAATTGTACCCAACATCAAGATTTTTCTAGTGGCTATGTCCAAGCAAATCTTCCGGTTTTTTCATTTGATCTGAATTAGATGGAGCTTTGCAATTTAGTAATCATGGATATTGAGCTTTGTTCTGGCATTTAATTGACCCATATCTAATTTCATTGTACCTTTCATTATTTTCTGACTTCTTTATTTTTAAAACTAGTAGAATTAGGTTTGAAGTTATTCAACCTTCCTTTTCTCCTCTCTCTCTCTCTCATTTTTGGTTTATTTTTTAAAAAATAAAATAAAAAATTGACATGTCCACACAAATAAAATGAAGCATTTAATGTACTACCCTCGTTAAAACTTTTAACAATACTACTCTTTGAAATGCACTGAATAAAAAAAAATAAAAAATTTGAAATAGAGATGATCATTTTTTGTCTCTTGGCGATTAAGCCAAGTATTCAATGAGCCAGACCAATCTTTTGGCATATTTTCAGTAGTTATTAGGTACTGTTTTTCTAGCGTTGTAGTATTGAAATTTTTGTTGCGTTGCCCCATCCATATTTGTGTTTTTTATTTGATGTATTTTGCCCCTCCCCTTTTTCCTTGTACTTGATTAGAAAAATTAAATACTTGTTATAAATTATTACTCAAGTTTGAGCCCATAAAACGTGGGTGAGACAAAAATTATTTTAATAATATTAAAATCTACAGTGAAGCTAATGATACATGACAGAAGAAATTGTTTTATTTACAAACTTCACCTTTATAGTACGTATATTTATTTTAATATTTTAGTATTTATTTCAAGATCTTGATTAAAAATTTATGCATTTAATTGTGTACATAATTTTGTATTTTTTTTCCCTAAAAAATTGTATTATTTTTTAAAAATATATATAAAAGAATGCTAACATTAACTTTAAACATACACTATTAAATACAACAACTTTAAATTCTAACAATAAAATAATCAAAAATATTATTTAAAAATTGAGTGAATCCTATTCTTCTGTGAACTTTAAAACCTTTCTTTGAGATCAAGTTGACATAAACTTGTTGAGCTCACGACAAGTTGATGAGCCAACAACTTCTTTATAATAATAATAATAATAATAATATAATATATAATAAAAGAAAGCACATGTCACAAATGGGTATGACACATTGACACCCACTATTGGTGCAGGCGTACATATCAACAATGACGGACCCTCGGATTCTGCATCCGCATGAGCATCCCATGGTCGGCCCGGCCCTTAACTCTATGCTATTTGAACGTTGATTTTAGAGAAATAATATATTTTATTTTTTTTTTAGTTTTTTTTTAGTGAATGGAGAATTTGTTATTAAATTTACGTGGAGTCTACATGAACGTATAGATTTAATAGTTGATATATTCAATTTGTAGGATAAGATAGAAATCAGCATAAGTGATTACATGGGTCACGTAATCATAGTTTCGTCAGATAAGACGACAACGACTATCGAATAGATGGAATTTAAAAAGTTTTAAACTTTAAGAGTGCATTACAAAAATTAAAATATTAAGAACCGAATTAAAAATCGATTAAAAACTTTGAGTGGGTAAAGTGTACTTTTCAAAAAAAAATTTGATGTTAATCACTTTAAGAAAGTAAAAATTAATTTTGAAGGGTCTATTTCAAAAAATAAATAAATAAAACTTGAGTAATTATTTTTTAAATTTATGGGGCACTAGGTCGTGAGTGGTCTACCGACTCTACCCACCCAAATTTCCAACAATCCTACTTACCAAAGAATACACAACTCGCTCATTATGGGAGGTTCCTAATCCAATTAACACTCATCCTTTTCAGCTTAATTTTTAAATATATTTTTGTATCAAACAACTTTATGCACTTGAATAAAGAAACAATAATTAGTATAAATAATTCCTAGAGGACGCCTACAAATAAACCAAACATGAGAATTTTATATTCTGAAATCCTAGCAAATCCCTAATCGTACAAGTTTATTCACATTCCTAAAATTCGAGATTTATTGGTTAAATCATTATCTTTCTCACTTTTATTTTCTGTTTTCATAACAAAAATATTAACAAACAACCTAAAATATAAGAGGCTCAAAACTATTTTCACATTTTCTAAACAAAAATATTAAAATCGGCATATAGGCACACAAATGAAGAAAAAAAAAAAAGGTTGCTCTAAATCTCTTTCCACTCATCCTTATAACTCCATGTAGGACTATGCCAAAAAAAGGGCTTATCCTTGGCTAGTCAAATTCCAATCGACAGCATCCGACCCGCCTAACTGGTGGCCAATAGGCGGTAGGTTTTTTCAATTTCCAACAAAGTCGGTTTGGTATGCATAATAGTTTTTAGAAAGTCTTAGTTAGTGCAGGTGCAAGTATGGGTGAAAAGACGAGCAATTATTACCAACCATTAACTGCTATCCGCCTTAATGCATGAAGTGATGTCATGTGTAGTTATAATACTATCGTATTACCATATAAATGACATTAAAAAAAAAAAAAAGTTAGTGGTTATTAGAGTTATTAACTGTTAACTATCTAAGCGGTTAGCGGAAACGATTAGCAATTTTAGCCAATAACCATTAATCGTAATCGTCTTTTCACCCTTAGGTGCAGTCGATGCAGCCAATGAGTAACTCTCACTCTCAGCCACATACTCACTCAACTAGACCGTTGGTGAGTAGCTCAAATGTCCTTACACACTATATCAGTCAGAACTATAATCATGCCACAGAATAAAAATAAACACACCCGATGACCATATAATGAAAATTGGAAAGGATCTTTCTTCCACTTAAATGTTTCTTTTCTTACAAAATAAGAATAAATAATTCAAAAATATGAAGATTATAAATTTATTGAACAAAATGAATCATATCATGTAGTTATAACTCTAATAGAGACCCAAAAAAAAAAAACTAATTTAGGGGTGTGTTAGTTATGAGGGTGAAATCATATAATCGGTCTTCAAGAAGTAGGTGAATCGACTGAGACCACACCTAATAAAATAGAGGTTATTAGTTTGAATTTTCCTCCCCTTGTTGTGTGAATAGTGGGTTATAAGATTAATTGACAACAAAATGGGTGTGCACTTCAACAACAAAATTCAAAAGGTAAACGTAATACAAAGACAATAATAATAACAAATTTTGAATCAAGTCCAAAAGAATCAAACAGTAGATAATGGTATTGTTGATGGTTTAAAAAAACCATAAATAAGCCGAAACTTTTTCACTGAGTTAGTGAGTTGATAGAATGTTAAATCGATAGAATTTACCGTTAGTTGATAGACTTTTGGGAGTGGACAATTGGGTCCCAATTCCAATCGCTAAGAGTACATCGTCAACTAGCGAATCGTCTTGTCTCAATTGTGACCAAGGCTCAAAAGTAGCTCTTGATCGCTGATGGACTCTCATGGGCTAAACCCTCTTCTTAACCATATAATATAAATTGATTAGGTCTATCATCTAGGCAGAAGAAAGTACAATGATTAGGCTAATTTCTAGTCGAATGAGGGCAATGAAAAATGGACATGAAATAAGTACAAAATTAAGAAATAGTGTAATTAAATTGATTTACAATAATTATGACGAGTCAAAGTATGAAAAGAAATAAGGCATATTCCTCGGAATATTATGATTAAATTTTAACAATATAAATGGTCACAAGGACCTTAAAGTTGATGCAATCCAACTTACAACTCAAGCCCACAAATCTTACAATGAGCGTTCAGCAACCTGCTCTACATAATAAATCCACCCGTTTTGATATTATCCGCTCAAAATTTTAAAAAAAAAACTCATAATTAAGGGTATTGAACTTTCAATTTATTTCAAGTACCACATTCTCTTAGTATTCTCAATTAAGGTGTTTTTTTATATATATAAAAATAAAAAATAATAAGAAGAAGAAGAAGAAGAAGAAGGTATTTTGTGCATTTTGACAAAAACTTAACGGTTTGATTTTTCAACATCAGTCGGTTCGGACCTCGACTTAGTTTCACCCAAGCTTCATCCTGGTCATGGATATATAGATCACCCAGTTTCGAGTTCATAAGGAGAGTATAAGCTATAAAACTCCATTGTTAATGCTAAGTTAAATAAACTTAACACTCTAAATATCACAATTAAGGTTTTTTTTTTTTAATTAAAAAACATTTTTTGATTTTTTTTTAATATAAATATAAGGGTATTTTGGGCATTTTGACAAAAAGTAACAGAAAATTCTAACGGAATAGAGTACTTGAAAGAAATTGAAAGTTTGATACTTTTAATTGAGATTTTTTAAACTTTGAGTGGTACTTTCAAAACGCGTAAAAGTTTATTGAAGTTTTGTGAAGTTTTCTCCTAAAATTTACAAAAAAAAAAAAAAAAGGGTTAAGTAATTTTTTAGTACCTCGGTTTGGACTTTTTTATTTTTTCCCCCTTAGGTTTTCAAAACAGTCAAATATCATACCTCGCTTATGGGAAAATGCAAAATCAATACCTCATTAGTTTTCGTTAGTTCCAATTAACAGAATTCCACATCATCGTCACGTAAATGAGCTGTAAGGCCGACACTTGTTTCTGCTTCCATGTTGACATATGTAACTAGCCACATCATCTAACCAAATTACTCCTAAACCCTGGCCACATCATCTAAACCTGAATCGAGGTCAGGTTTGAAGAATAAGGAGGAGTTTGGTTAAATGATATGACCAATTACATATGTCAATGTGGAACTAGGGACAGATGTCAATCTTACAACTCATTTACATGGCAATGATGTAGAATTCTGTTAATTGGGACTAACGAGATATTGCTTTTGTATTTTTTCGTAAATGAGATAATAGATTTGACTATTTTGGAAACCTAATGGGAAAAAATAAAAAAGTGCAAACCAAAATACTAAAAAATACTTAACTCAAGAGAAATAAAATGGAAAAAGATTTGCAAGAACAAGTTTTAGTATCCCTATAAATATTAAAAAAAAACAAAACAAAACAAAAAAAACCAGCAACAACAACAAAATCCCACTATTATTATAGTGCACATAAGATATAACGGTCATTTAACAAGAAGTTTAACCGAATATTGTGTAAAAACTCTTGCTGAACTGACAACTTAGAAACTTGTTATTTCTCTATTTATTTTTAATCATTCCATGTGTTCTTAAGCGAATCTTATATTTCTTCTTCTACAAACTATCCTTTTTTCTTATGGAGGAGTGTGTTGGATCAATGTACTCTTTTTCTTGTCATCTTAAAATGGAGATTCCCAAACAATTGTTAACGCGATCATAGATTGGCAAATCCTTAACATATATTTAATATTCACATTAATCTTCTTTCCTAGTAGAACATCTAGGTTGTCCAAAAAAATCCACTTGTGTACAAACGAAAGGGCACACACCACCTGGCCAGTGTCCCACTTGGCAATACGCTTCCATGCTCATGCCAATATTCTTATTCACTTATTTTAAAATCAAGATTTAATGTTGATGTATCTAATGATTTATATAATTTTATTTTATTTTTCTCATTGGAATATATTTGGTTTATAAAATTAAAATTATTAACGGAGGAAGAAGAGAAGGATAACATCTCTAATTGTGCCATTAATGTATAACTATTTTTTATTTTATTAATCTATAAACTATTCAAGAAAGAGACGAAGAGCCTTTAATTGAATAAAGGTGGTCCTCACGTTAATTAATCATTTGATTTGAAATGTTTTGGAAAGGAAGATGAGTTGAGCACAAAGGCTTACAATTTCTGCCAAGCTCCCTTTTATTTATTTATTATTATTATTATTTTTTTATTATCAATAACCGGGTAAGGGTAGCGAGGACAATTACGCTAAAATAAGACACATAAAAAAAGGACGGGACAACTCAACAATAAGATAAGTGTGGGTAAACATAAAATAAAAGAGAATGTGTCAAATAATTACATAAGGGCTCTAATTAGGGTGATTTGAGAAAACGTACCAAAAATGACACGATAAGAGACACGAACCTTGAAAATTTACTCAATACTTCTCGAATTTTCTTGGTAACAAGAAGGGCATTGCCAAAGGTCGAAGTAAATCCACTAATGGGAGGCACTAGCACGGTATCTTAAGCAAAAGTCTCTACTGCTAAATTAAACCACATTGATATATGGATGGAAACAAAATCCTCATAAAAAGCACCAACAAAACCAAAAATAAAGAGATAAAACAACATAAATATAACAACACTATAAAATACACCAAAAAACCAACAACATGGACTAAAACAAAAACAAAAAACAGTGATGTCTAAGGACCACGTGCAAGCGCAAGAGGGCATGCATAGGTGCAAGCGGGGCAAATAGGAGGGCGGAGAGAGGTGACGAGAAGCAGAGAGACCAAAGATTGTGGTGGTAAGGCACATCGGTAGGGGAGAATGACGAAACATAACATATTTGGTTTGGAAAAACCAATATATGGTCTTCAAATGATTCCAAGCGCAAACTACCAATAGGAGACAATGGACTGTGAGATAGAGGATGACTAGGCAATTAAAAAAACTCATAATTAAGGGTTCCATTTATTTTAAGTACCACATTCTCTTAGGATTCTCAATTAAGGTGTTTTATTTTTTAATATTAAAAAAAAAGAAGGTATTTTGTGCATTTTGACATAAACTTAATGATTTGATTTTTCAACATCAGTCGGTTCAGACCTCCACTTAGTTTCACTCAAACTTCATCCTGGTCTTGGATATATAGATCACCTAGTTTCAAGTTCATAAGGAGAGTATAAACTATAAGAACCCCATTGTTAATGCTAAGTTAAATAAACTTAACACTCTAAATATCACAATTAAGGTGTTTTTTTTTTAATTTAAAACATTTTTGTTTTTTTTAATATAAAAATAAGGGTATTTTGACAAAAAGTAACAGAAAATTCTAACGGAATAGGGTACTTGAAAGAAATTGAAAGTTTGATACATTTAATTGAGATTTTTAAAACTTTGAGTGGTTCATCAAAGTTTTGTGAAGTTTTCTCCTAAAATTTACAAATGAATAAAGAATTAGGTTAAGTACTTTTTTAGTACCTCAGTTTACACTTTTTTATTTTTTATCCCTTAAGTTTTCAAAACAGTCAAATATAGTACCTCACTTATGGGAAAATATAAAATCAATATCTCATTAGTTTCCGTCAATTCCAATTAACAGAATTCCATGTCATCGTTACATAAATGAGTTGTAAAACTGACATCTGTCACTAGTTCCATGTTGGCACATGTAACTAGCTACATCATCTAACCAGATTCCTCCTAAACCCTGGCCACCTCATCTAAACCCGAATCGAGCTTGAGTTTGAAGAATAAGGAGGAGTCCGGTTAGATGATATGACCAGTTACATGTGCCAATGTAGAACTAGGGACATATATTAGTCTTACGATTCATTTACATGGCGATGATATGAAATTTTGTTTATTGGGACTAACAAAAACTAACGAGGTATTGATTTTGTATTTTTTCATAGGTGAGGTAATAGATTTGACTATTTTGAAAATTTAGTGGAAAAAAATAAAAAGTGCAAACCAAGATACAAAAAAAATACTTAACTCAAGAGAAATTAAATGGAAAAAGATTTGCAAGAACAAGTTTTAGCATCCCTATAAATATTAAAAAAAACACACACACAACAACAACAACTACAAGAAAATCCCACTATTATTCTAGTGCAAATAAGACATAACGGTCATTTAACAAGAAGTTTAACTGAATATTGTGTAAAAACTCTTGCTGAACTGACAACTTAGAAACTTGGTATTTCTTTATTTATTTTTAATCATTCCATGTGTTCTTAAGTGAATCTTATGAGGCCTGCCATGCGGTTGCCAAAGTGAGACATCAATGCATAGGCCTTTTTTTTTTTTTAATGTTTTTTGCATTTTATATGTTTGATGAAATGTTTTGAATTGTATTTTGAGATATTTGAATAATATTAGCTAAATTTTCATGAGCTAATATTTGAGTTCTAATGTCTCAAAACTCATTTCTGGATTCAAAACTAAAACCTAAGGGTGAAAGCCCTTTAGGGATGGCATAACCCTAAAGGGATTCGATTATCCTAAATTTGATGCTAATGCTTCAAAACTCGTTTCTGAATTTAAAATTAAAACCTAAGAATTGAAAGTTAACATTTTAGAGATAGTATGACCATAAAGAAATTTGATCATCTTAAATTTGGTACTAATGCCCTAAAAAGATATCTCAGTTTTACATAGTTTTGTTGATACCAATTTCTGATCAGTGATTCATGGAGGCTAGTGAATTTCATAATACAATTTAATCAATTTTTTATAAATGATTCTCAATTTTAAATTTGGCAAGCACTTTCCTCTTTAACTTTTTTCCTATTCAATTTTTTTTTCTTTTTTTAAAAATGAATGGCAGATGCTAGAGGCAGCTGAAAAGCTTGTTCGAATCTTATATTTCTTCTTCTACAAACTATCTTTTTTTCTTATGGAGGAATGTGTTGGATCAATGTAGTCTTTTTCTTGTCATCTTAAAAAGGAGATTCCCAAACAATTGTTAACGCCATCATAGATCGGCAATTCCTTAACATATATTTAATATTCACATTAATCTTCTTTCCTAGTAGAACATCTAGGTTGTCCAAAAAAATCCACTTGTGTACAAACGAAAGGGCACACACCACCTGGCCAGTGTCCCACTTGGCAATACGGCAATACGCCTCCACGCTCACGCCAATATTCCTATCCACTTATTTTAAAATCAAGATTTAATGTTGATGTATCTAACGATTTATATAATTTTATTTTATTTTTCTCATAAGAATATATTTGGTTTATAAAATTAAAATTATTAACGGAGGAAGAAGAAGGATAACATCTCTAATTGTGCCATTAATGTATAACTATTTTTTTATTTTATTAATATATAAACTATTCAAGAAAGATACGAAGAGGCTTTAATTGAATAAAGGTGGTCCTCATGTTAATTAATCATTTGATTTGAACTGTTTTGGAAAGGAAGCTGAGTTGGGCACAAAGGCTTACCATTTCTGCCAAACTCCCTTTTATTTATTTATTTATTTTTATGATCAATAACCGGGTAAGGGTAGAGAGGACAATTACGCTAAAATAAGAAACATAAAAAAAAAAAAAAGGATGGGACAACTCAACAATAAGATAAGTGTGGGTAAACATAAAATAAAAGAGAATGTGTCAAATAATGACATAAGGGCTCTAATTTAAGTGACATGATAAGAGACATGAACCTTGAAAGTTTACTCAATCCTTCTCGAATTTTCATGGTAACAAGAAGGGCATGAGTAATTTTAGATGTTCCTCTTATGTTATATTAGTATCTTTTTAAAAATGATGTAACTCTTAAAATTACTATTTGATTAAAATTTTATAATAATCAATCATAAATCCAATGATAATTTAAAAGCCACATCATTCATTGAGAGACACAAGAGTAACACAAAAAAGACTTATAATATTACTTAGAAGGGCATTGCCAAAGGTCGGAAAAATCCACTAATGGTTATGGGAGGCACTAGCACGGTATCTTAGGCAAAAGTCTCTACTGCTAAATTAAACCACATTGATGTATGGAGGGAAACAAAATCCTCATAAAAAGCAACAACAAAACCAAAAATACATAGATAAAACAACATAAATATTTTTTTTTTGAAAAGAATTCATTCTCATTTCATAGAATTCAAGAGCAAAAGCTTTTACAATTATAGGGCAAGTCCTGAAGTAATCAGTAGCCTAAGCTACAAAGTCATAAATCGAATCTCATACAAATCAACGAAATTCGAAAACACATCCTTTACCCCATGACTAAAATAACAGGATAAACATTTAAATCGCTTGATGTGTTCAAAGATCATCGAACCAAGTAGACACCATCAACTACACAGGAAACATTTATTCCACGACCCTAAGAGGTAAACCCTCTTATGCCGCTACTCATCCTCCTCGACAATTAAGCCAGGATACACATTCATCCACGACATAGAAGTCGGATCATTTTTCCTCCTCAACCAAAGCCGTGGTAACATACACATCCACGATACACGTTAGGATCAAAGGATCAAATCGAATAATCGAGGCTAGAGCATTATTACAAGCAAATAACAATGAAATACGGGGAAAATAAAAGCAACATAACGAATACAAGCAAAAGAAATACAGTGAAAAGAAACCAATCGTGTACGTTAACCTACAAAGAAGAGCACGGTGGAAGCTCGTCAGTGGGGGCGCGAAAAGAAACTCAACAATGGACGGAGGCTGAATGGCGCGAGAAGATCGGCAAAAACTGCAAAAAAACTCAAAAAACACAGAAACAGACATAAAAGTAATACAGCAAAATACCAAACAAAAACTGGAATGGAGGAGGCGGGGGATGAGAAAAGGGACGGGGACACGGGTCTAGGGACATCAAGTAAACTACTAGAGTCCGATGTGAGAGGGACGTGGGGAGGAGGGATGGTGGAGGCCATCCTTCCTCCCCTGTAGTTACGGCGTTTGGGGAGGGGGGTGGCGGCTTGGCTGAAGCTTAAGAAACCCTAGAGAGCTTTTTTGCTGCAAAACAACATAAATATAACAACACTATAAAATACACCAAAAACCAACAACATAGACTAAAACAAAAACAAAAAACAATGTGATGTCTAAGGACCACGCGCAAGCGCAAGGGGGCATGCATAGGTGCAAGCGGGGCAAATAGGAGGGCAAAGAGAGGTGACGAGAAGTAGAGAGACTAAAGATTGTGGTGGTAAGGCATATCGGTAGGGGAGAATGACAAAAGATAAGATATTTGGTTTGGAAAAGCCAATATATGGTCTTCAAATGATTCCAAGAGCAAACTACCAATCGGAGACAATGGAATGTGAGATAGAGGATGAATAGGCGATAGATGATAGATGATGATGAGTAAAGTTCATTTAACTCCCTCAAATTATCATTACAATGATAATTTACCCTTAAACTATCAATTACGACAATTTATCCTCTAAACTACCAAAACAACGACGATGTACCCCTAATGATAGCAAAATGACGAAATTACCTATATATAATTTTCAATAAGACAAAAATAAAAATACCCTTAAAATTTTGAAAATAATTAAATTTTAGTAATTGTCTTTGTTGATGCATTATATTATGTTTAGGAAAAATTTGAAACTTTACTACTCTAGCCAACGTGAAAGGACGTTTTGCGATATCGTATATTCAACTAGTTGATCAAAATGTGATAGAAGGGGCAAGGCGCTTCGAGCGGGTGATTTTTCTCTGTGCATCTTTGGTTGTAAAATAAATGTATAAAGAGCAATGAATACTCAAAAAGATACTTTCTTTTTAGGTTAGAAAGGAACTCTTTCTATCTTTTTAAAACAAACAAATGGGAACTTTCCAATCAACGTTTTCTACAAATGACTGGGACCTCGATCCAACCCTCACTCAAAAACTTCAAAGATGGATGGATAGATTATAATACTAGTTAGCTATTAAGTATTTCGTATATTATATAGCAGGACTGTGACCCTCATCTCAACCCAATCCCTTACTTGACCCTCAATACTCACTATCGAGTTGTAACCGAAGTAGATCAAGAGAAGGGATGATGCCCAGACAGATTTGACCCAATGTCAAACAGGCCAAAGGCCAAGAATGAGAACAAAAACCTACGTACATCATATTTCTTATATTTAACCAACTCTCAAAGGTTGTTACAGTATTTTTTGATGTGTAAGGAATCAAAAGTGGTTTTCTATACATTATTTTAATATAAATATTTCTCTTTCATCTCCTATCTTTCATCTTTTTGTCTTTAATTGAGAATTGTGTTAGGATTTTGTGAAAAAAGTAAGAATAAGTAAGAAATTTATATTTTATAAAAAAAATATATATTTTAATAATATAAGAAAAGGTAATGAAAACTATTAAGAAATATATTTTTATAGGGAAATAAAAAGTAATTTTATATCATAATCTTAAAAAAAAAAAAAAAAAAAAAAAAAACCTGCAACTAAGGCTCTTTAACGATTTTAAAAGAGGGGAAAAAAAAAAAGTTGAGCCCCCAAAACAAGAATAAGATTTAATTAATAAAATAAAAAAGAGTTTCGCACCTCTCCAATGCAGCTGACATCTCCACATGACATGCAATAAAAGTGGCCAACAAGTGGTTACATAGTTGGTCCACTAAACGTCATGCATTATGATTTTTTGTCAGATTTAATGTGGTTCAATCTGTTGAGATTATACCTTATAAAGTGAATATTATTTTTTTAAAAAAAAATTATGTACTAATGTTTTTATGTTTTATATCATATTAATTATTATTTAAATAACAAAATTCACTATAAAAAAAAAGCTTTTTATTTTTTCATACAAAAAAATTAAATTTTTTGTATACTTTATATCATATTAATTACTCCAAGCCAAAAATTCACTACACTAGTCAATTGCCAAACAAAGCGTGTATTGTCTTATGCATATAGGAAGAGTAATGATACACTTGCTTTATTTCTTTACACATTTTTTATATTTATAAGTGACTTTTAAAACTACCGTCAGATTAAAATTCAATAGAGATTCATCTCATATTTAATGGTAGTTTTAAAAGTAACCTATGAATAACATTTTTCATATAGGAAATATGATCCTTTATTGCCAATATTTAAATTTGGTTTTCTAAGACTATGCATGAGGTTAATGTTGGCACGGCTTTTTAAAAATTTAAATCATATATTTTTATGTATGAGTAATGTTAAAAGCAAGGTTATAGTCATCATTGTGTCCTCCAAAATGTGATATAAATTTTAAAATCACCATCAAATTTGAGACGATTATATTATTTATTGGTGATATTAACAGTTATATCAAAATTAATAGGACATAATGAGGACTCTAGTCCTCCTATCATTACTCATTTTATACACTATTAGATATATAAACTTTAAATCATAATTATGAAAAAGATATTATCCATTTCAAATGAAATAAAAATGATCTTTGTATAAACTTTGGTGGAATTGATGGAGCTACCCTACAATCTTTGAAATAAAATAATAAAATAAAATAGAAATATCAATAAGTGGTCAAACCACTCATTCACCTTTAAGGTGTTATTCGAACAAATCACTCAATATGCTTATGCAGACAAATAACCTACGAAATGATTGGTCACCCCAAAAGTTTTGTTTGGGTGGGCCAACCATCCCTCACCTTTAAGGGTGATGATCAACCAACCTAAACATGTGGTACGACCACCCCGATCAATTGAGAACGGCCCTAGAACCTTAAATGGGTGGTAGCACTACCGTCGAGGGCTCAAAGATGGTCATAGCCACCTATAATAGCTTGAGAGGTAGCTTCGAACCATTGGGAACTACTATAAAACGCTCATGAGGTGGCCACACTAGCCCCCTAGGGCTCGAGGGGTGGTGCAACCACCCCAAGGGCCTATTAAAGGTAAATGATGGTCTACTTCTCGAGGGCATAGTCGACCACCTCAGGGGATGATATGATTACGGTGTAGATGTTCCCACATAAGCCCTTAAAGAAAACAACAAATAAAAATAAAAAAAGCAAATGGGTTGTCAACCACTCTTTGAAGCGGTTGACCATTCTTAATAGGGTGGCCAAACATTGTCTTTCCCTTTGAATGGGCGGTCGTCTATCCCAAATGGATGGTCCCACCACCCCTAATGGCTCTAGGGGTTGTCACTTGAACACCTACTAATTATTATGCATTATATAATTATCTTTTTCTTTTTCTTTTTTTGACATGTCCACGCAAGGGTAGGGGGAGAGGGGATTCGAACTTGTGACCTCCGCTTCATAAAGCGTGATTCACAGCCGATTGAGCTACCACTTGGAGACTTTTTATATAATTACCTAAGTGTGCTACTACTACACCTTAACAATATCCATACAGTGGAATGTGCTTCTTCTTTTTAGTAAACTATAAACATTATAAAATAATAATTACTAGAGCTCTACATCTTAAACAATGCCACGTTCATCCTAAAAGCTATACATCAAATGTTCACAATTCATAAGCTCAGTTATAATTCAACAAACTGAGATCAAATTACACATAATGCAAGTCATAGATGCACATCTCGGGCCAGGTTAAAAACTATACGACTCCTATGATACTAGGTGTCCCTTCAATAAATCCACCAATGAACCCTCTTTCACTCTCTAGTTATTAGGCTCGAGGAATGGGGCGAAATAGGACTTGGGGTATAATTGAAAAGGCAGGAAGAGGCAACTAGTATAATTTTTTTTAGCATGACCATTGGAGCTCTCACCAGCTGTGGAATGTTCGGTTTAAGCCATAGTTACCGCTTGAGAAAGCAAGTCCGTCACCACAACCTCACCAAAATGCAAGTTAGTAAAGTTCATTCTTGGTAGCATCTAGTTCGCAGACTACTACTGCAAGCGGGTTTAAACCGTGACTACTAGGAAGAAAGAAGGGAGGGAATTGAACCTTATCCTCTGATGCTTTACCAACTCAACTACCACCTTGACGATAAGTATGTACTTGCTTTGATACCAACTAAGAGATACAAGGGTTGAATCCAATTCTTATGTTATAGATCAACCCAGGTCCCCAACATGCAAAGGAACAAAACCAACACATAGCAGTTAATATAATATATCACAATATATGATTATTGCAGTCATAAAATAATGAGCTAACAAACCATCAACACAAAGGTTTTTGTTGACGAAGAGAAAATCTTGACACTACCAAAAACCCTCTTCGGGAAAGCCAAATCCAGGATTCCACTCAATAATATTAACAACTTAACTACAACCAATAATGTAACTTAGTCCCTAGTAAATTTACCAAGACCATCGGTAGGATGACACGCACGCTTCTCATGAGTATTTTCTCTAACTATATGTTGGCCATTGGCCAATCTTCACTTAATGAACTCCTTACTGATCCCCGCTGGTAGAGTCCGTACTAAAGTTGTTTCTCATTAAGTAACACATACTCTCATTTAACCCCAAGTAGTTGGCCTAGCCGTGAGGGCTTGCGGCTTCTAGGATATTACTCTCCTCGATGTCTCGTGTTTGAAACTTCATAGGTGCTACCTGCCTCTTGGGGTAAGCCACCTAGACAAAGCCCGTGACTTAATGATCAATGCTTTGAGCGGTGCGGATGAGAGATTAGTCTGGTGCATTGGTAGAGCCAGACAATTTATATTAGGAGTACTGTTAAAATTTTTTTCTTGTTTTTTTAGGAGTGCTGTGTGGAATTTACGTAAAAAAATAGCAATTTTTTTAAGAAAAAAAAAAAAGGCATTGAGGATGCCATGAAGCTACAAGTGGCTCCGCCACTGGTCTGGTGGATCATAACTAAGCATCTATGCTTCATTCGCAACCGACACATAAAGTAGGACGAAGCCGTGGTACTGCATGGCATATAAGTAAAACCCTAATAAAATAAAATAAAAATACATATTCTCACTCTCATATACTTTTTAGGTGGCACACACTCCCAATAATAAAAATGTCTCTATTATTAAATTCTGTCCAAAATCTTGACAGATTATGTTAGAACATGTCAAATTTAATTATATAATGACATGTGTCACTCATAATAAAAATAATTATATAAATATATAAAATAAAAAATTACAAATATATAAAAATTAGATAATTGAGAACGCACTAACCGAAGTTTGGTCATGATGGTCTTGATTCTCAGGGCGGCAGTATCCCTCGGAAAACTGAAACCCAACTACGTACTTTTTATTTATTTATTTATTATTACGGATAATGCATGTCATTACATAATTTGATTCGACATTGCGTGGAAACATAATCTGTGAAGATTTTGGCCAGATTTTGGTCAACCCTGTTGTTCTTACAATGTTATCTTAATCTAGATGGATATTGTTTTGGAAAAACTAAAAAATTAACATGGTTTTTACAATTTTTTTTTTAATGTTATAAAATAATATTTACTTAAGATTTAGAGACCACTAAAAGAACATTTAACATTTCTCATAATTTTTTATACCACGGAAAGTTTATTACAAATTAGTATGACCATGTGAACTGGTTTTTATATTTTTTATAAAACTTTTTTAGAAAAAAAGCATTTTTCTCAAAATACATCTAAAAATATATATATTATATATTTCTAAATCAACGTTAAAACTATAAAATTTTAAAAAGAAATTTTCTTCAAATTTTTACTCCTTGCGTCATTTTAAAAGACAAATTAACTCTTAATGTTACATTTTTTTTCCAAATATTTAACATCAGTCAATCTCAATTAAACTACCATTTTACCATTTCAACATACTAATTTTTTATTAATTTAAATCTCTAAAAAAAATAAAAATTGATGGGTGGCCGGAAAGCTACGCTAACCCCAATGGGTGGCTAGCTCGCCAAGCGGTTCAATGGAAATCATCAGCGCCGATTCTGTCCAGGTTTGGAAAGAGTTTGTTTTCAAAAAATTTATTGTTCCCTGTTTGGCTGTTTGTTTGTGGAGAAAATGGGGGAGAAAAGAAAGAAAGTGCAGGAAATTGATAATTTTTTAATATTTTGTTTGGCAGGATCTCTCTCCAAGAACTCCACAAAGATTAGCCTGAGAGGTCCTTGCAATTTATGATCAGCAGCCTCCTTGAACTCCTTGTTTCTGACAAAGTGGGTCTGGTTGAAGTCAGTCTTGAATTCTTGAAGCAGAGCTTCAAACTCAGCCTGGTTGAGGTTCTTGTTGATCTCAGTGTTGAAAAGGGTCTCCATCTCATCGAGGTCAGTGGTGTAAAACCTTGGTGCCAAGAGGGTCTCCTTAATGGCATTTTTACCAGCCTTCTTGCTAGGCTTGGTGGTGGTGGGAGGCCGTGAAGTGGCCGTCATTTTGATGGCGGTGAACTTAATTTAGGTATGAACCGCTTCTTGGGTCGCTAAATTTAGGGGTTGAGCTGCCAAATTTGGAGATGGGTTCCACGAGGGCCATTTCTGAGCAAGCTTCAGTGGAGTACTGTTCTGAAGAAAGTAACTCTGCAGTGGGGAGGGACTCGGGTGGCTTTTCCACCTCTTCAATTTTTTTTTTTTTTTCAAGATTTAATTTTTAATTTAAATTAATAAAAAATTAATATGTTTGAAACCGACAGACATTAAATATTTTGAGAAAAATGTAACGGTAAATAATAATTTTTTTTGATTTACCCAATAAATAAAAATTTAAAGAAAAAACTGAAGAATTTTATAATTTTGATGTGTTCATTCAACAATTTATAATATATTTACCAAAAAAAAAAACCACTTACAAAAATAATTGAATGTCGAGCAACTCTGTTTGGCCCCACTGTCCCTACGGTGGCCACTAGGACCATCTACCGCCAAAACCAGTCATCGCCGCAAGAGTCGACTACCACCGTGAAGTATAAATAGGAACCAGATCCTCCTCGGTCTATTTTCAGTCAAAAATGGATTGAAGAGTATGTAGAAAATGGCTGAGTTATGTAAAAATATATATATATATATATATATATATATATATATATATATATATATATATATTTAACTTCAATAAGGATGGGCTGTAAAATGTGGGTTTTGCAGCACCCACTAGGACAGTGACACCTCACAAAAAGAAGAAAAATTGCAAAAAAAAATCTAAACCCTCCCACACCTGATTTTCATCTAAATAAGGAAGAAAAGAGAAAGAAGAGAAGGAAGAGAAAGAAGAGAAAAAAAGAAGAGAAGCAAGAAGACGTGGGTTGCAGACCCACAGTGTAGGCGCAGTCGTGGGTTTGCTCTGGTGAGTTTTTTTTTTTTTTTTTTTTTCTAATGGGTTTGCTCCGATTTTAGGATGATAAAATCCAAAAAATGGTTAATATTTTCCCTCTAAGTTTTAGTTTTGAATCCAAATAAGTTTTGAGGCATTAGAATCGATTGTTGAGGCATTAGAATCGATTTTTAAGGTTGGGTTTACGTTTTTTGGTGTTTTCCGGTTGGGTTTGGCCGGAAATGAAGATATTCGCCGGAAATGAGTCATAGGCATCGTGGGTCACAGTAGATCCAAGGCGCCAGCTGGGTTTGTTGATTGCAGAAGAGGGGATTTGGAGTTTGGGTTTTCTTTTTTTTGGTTTGGCAGATTGGGGTTTTTGTAGAAAAGTGGTCGGAGAGGGTGGGTGGGTTTGGCCGTGAGACCCAGCCGTGGGTCACAGTGGTTTGCTGGCGTCGTGGGATGCTCTCTAACGCCGTGGGATGCTGCTAGCCGACGTCGGTAGTTTGGTTGTGGGTTTGCCGGCCATTGGTGCTTTGGTTGTGGGTTCATCGGCCATTGGACACTGCAACACCGGATCGGACGGAGCTTCTTTGGCGGCAAGTTCTAGCCATGCCCAATTAGCGCCGCGGAGGATTGAATCGCTGCTGTCGGATGCGCGTAGATCAACTCCACCGTTTCAGGAAACGGCGCCACATGGTCCGGGAACGCCATCTCCATGCTTGGAGCTTCATCGTCACCGGCCATTGGTGTTTTGGCTGTGAATTTGCTATTATCTTGTGTTTTGATTTTATTTTGTCAACATGAGTTTGGTGATGTGTCACCACAAGAGTGGATGCTGCAAAACACCTATTTTACAGCATGACCGTATGGTAGGGGTTCTCTCTCTCTCTCTCTCTCTATATATATATATATATATGAAGTTATAAATGGGACATCCGCTAATTAATATAAATAATAAAATATTATTTATATTTTAAAAATAATAAAAGACTAAAAGAAAATAATAAAAAATTAAAGAGTATTTGACCACCACATTTTTTCTATAAGGGGTTGACCAGCTGCCATAGTTAGGATTGGGAGTGGCCGAACTAGCCGATCCACCATTAAGGACCATGGGAAGGTTTTGGCCACCTCAGACTAGCCCTTGGGGGTGGCCGATCCACCCCAAGAGCCATGAGGGGCCGGTTTGGGTGGTTTGTCACCTCTTAATTTTTTATTATTTTGGTTGTTTTAATATTTTTAAATATAAATAATATTTTTTAATTATTTATATTAATGGGACACATGTTTAATTTATGAGAAAACCTTGAATACAGACAATCTGCAAATAACACCTTTTACAGCAACAAATCAAAACTTGACACATCAGTCAAGAGCATAAAATTCATATGAAATGAAAACACACGATTCTCTTTGTTTTCTCCTCTCTCCCACATGCTCCAGCCCCCTCTCTCCCAAATTCCCCTGCCACCTCCCACCCCCACCACAATCGGCCACCACCAAGCAGCGCCACCACAACCTCCAACCGACCGGTTTGATGCGGCTGAGAAGGTCATCCTGTGGTGGGACTCGAACTCGGTTGACACTTCCAGGCGCTCCCTCAACTTGGAGGACTCGCACGAGGAGGCCGACGAGTACTTGTTGGTGGTCGACGAGATTTTGAACCTCATGGACGAGCTATCTGTCCGGTCCAATACGCTTTGCACATCTTGATCCTGGCGATCTTGGCCACGGCATACCATTCGTTGGTGGGCTCTAAGGGACCGGTGAGGAGGCGTCGGGATGGGTTGAAATTTGGGGTAGATGCAGGAGGAGACAAGGAAGAGGAGCTTGGCGCCTGTGTGAGAGGAATCGATGGCGTTGGCACGGATCTGGAGGTTGAGGTGATGAAGTCTGCGGGTAGGTGCGACGCCAAGAATGGCGGAGAAGATGACTCACGGCGGGTTGACCCGCCCATGGGTTGGTGACCCGCCACCAGTCGCGTTGGGCAATGGCTGGCGGTATGATCCAGTTGATTATATATGTATAATCCGGCGGTGAAGAAGAAAGGGATGATGGGCAAGAAGAAAGGTATGGTAAAAAATCCCGTGTTTTCGATCCTATTCCATAAGCTGGTGGTTTTGGGCAGCGGTCGGCGAGGCTCCATGGATTCTGGCGTTCGGCTGCTACGGACCTCCGATTGTTGAGTTGGGGCTTTGGTTTTTTTGGAAAGAAGTTGAGTTATGTTTTGAACGGGCAAGAGAAAGAGATTATGAAATTATTATTTTTTTAAAGATCCGGTGTTTCCAATTGTATTGCAGGTTATGTAATCATCTTACGTGGCAGTTTTTAATTGAGTGCTGTAAAAGATGGTATTTGCAGTCCGTCCGGATGTAAGGGGCTCTTTTAATTTATAGCTGCGAGATCTCTTAATCCTAGACATCAACTAAATACTTAGACTCTCCCTAAAAAAAAAAACTAAATACTTAGACTAGAGAAGATCCGCTTCCTATTAAGTATTAATAGTGCCATATTATTTAAATATGGGCCATTAGATCTCTAAAATTAATTCAGGCCATAAAGTAACATATTAGGAAAATAACATCATGAAAATTATGACATGATTACATATAGAATCGGGAAATAGTATTAGGGAAGTTATCACATAACTAATAGACTAATAGTAGATCCTTAGGATATATATATCTTTTTAGATTAAAAGCATAATAACTCTAACATCACTAAGCTCTGAGCATATAACTCCAATATAACATAGCTAACTCCAATATAACATAGTCAAAAGCGTCTTCAAGAGATAGCTCAATCGGTTGTGAACTACACCTTATGAAGCGGAGTTCACAAGTTCGAATCTCCCATCCCCCTACCCTTGCGTGGACATGTCAAAAAAAAAAAAAGGTTAAATGCCTCTCTAGTACCTGTGCTTTGAGTCAAAATCAAATAGCTACCTTGGTTTTCAAAAATATCATAAATGGTATCTGTGGTTATCAAATAAACCCACTTGGTACTTCTGTCAAGATTCCCACTTGGTATACATCAAGATTACATTAATTTTTTAACGTTAAAATTATGTAAAAAAAATTAAAAGAACCTATGTATTTCCTAAAAAAAAAAAAATCCATCGTCCTCTCCATTCTCTTCTCCCCAACCACTTAGGTTTTTGCAAACCCATATCTATTTTTGCAAATGAACCTTATCAAAACAAATTGTAAAAACAGTGGGAAACAGACTTACCTCAGATGAAGGGTAATGGGGGAAAATATTTTCTCTGAGGAAGAGTGACGTGGTATTTGGGTCTGAGACGAAGGCTTTCATAGAGCTTTGGTTGAAGAGGATTTTCTTTCTACTCCATAGTTCGGAGTCGATGATGCCTCGAACGTACCCTTAGCCTTCAAATAAGAACTTTTACTAACATTTGGAGAAGAGGCTTTTGTCCGTCGAGACAATCCGGAAATTGGACGAGCATTGCCAATGGAACTTTGTTTAGGAAGATCTTCCTCAGAATCGCTAGGATCTGCAACAAAGTTTGTAATTGGGACCCTTGGGCTTGAATCTTTATTTAATTTAGTGTCTGCTGATTGTACATCCGTCATTGCATTAGTCTCATGAGAGTTCCTCTGAATCATCATTGAGGGAGGGATGACAAAGATGGTATTTGGGTCTGCAAAAACCTAAGTGGTTGGGGGAGAGGAGAATGGAGAGGACGATGGATTTTTTTTTTTATAGGAAGTACACAGTTTCTTTTAATTTTTTTTTTACATAATTTTAATATTATTTAATTTGATGTGGCATCCAAAAACTCAGGTATCATGCCACGTGGTGCCTTGAAACCACAAGTACCACGCCATGTGTAAGGGGGACGTGGCACTCCATTAAAAAAACTAACGGAATCCTGACAAAGTATTAAGTGGGTTTATTTGATAACCATATGTACCATTTGTGATATTTTTGAAAACGAGTATTTGATTTTGGCTCAAAGCATAGGTACTGAAAAGGCATTTAACCCAAAAAAAAAAAAAAAAAAGCCAAAAGCTTCCCTTAAAAAAAAAAAAAAAACACATAGCCAAAAGCTATGAAATTACAAAGTTATTTATATAATAAGAAAATTCTTAAAATTAAATAATATCTATGACATCATTTTCATTAACCCATGTACAACTTCAATTTTAAAACAAATATACTTCGAGTAGACTAAATCTAAGACATAGATAGCAAATTTTTCCAAATTTTATTTTTCGGCTATGAAAGTTAATTTCCCACACCAATCTACTTTTCATCGAAACAAGATCCTCTATTTCAGAAATCAAAGGATTAATCCTCAACATTTGATGGTCTATATTAGATTTTACATATTTAATGATGTATATGTTTTTTTTTTTTTTAAATGAAATATTTCATTCTCATTTATAACACTTGAGCAAAAAGCTCTTACAAATAGGGCAAAAGCTCTAAAATAAATCATAGCCAAAGCTAAACAAATTATCCATAACATAATCATCGCAAACCTATGACTAATAATCAGGTTTAATTTCAGATCTATACTAAATAGGCACCATACAATGCATATGTAGCACTTATTTCTCGGCCTTGAGAGCAAAGATCCCCCAAGCCAATACTCATCCTCCTCAACCCGAAAGCCATGATATTGTTTACATCCACAACCTAAAGATCTGGACCAAATGCAGATATACTCACGAGCAAAAAACAAATTGAAAGGATAGAGACTTATTACAAGCAAAAACATGAAAGAAAAAATGTACAAGGAAATGAAAAGACAAAAATGAAAAAACAACCAAATAAAAGGAACAAACAGAAGAAAATGTATAGGGAAATAACAATGGAAAAACAAGCAAATACATGCAAAATCGAAAAAAACAACCAAAAGAAAAACAGAGAAAGCAAACTATGAGGATGACGACAGCCAAGAGGAAGCTGATCGTGTGCTGTTTGGAAACCGACTTGGAAGGTGGCGTTCAAAGCACATCGCAGGGGCCAAGAGAAAAGACCAGCAGTGGACGGTGGACGGCAAAGCGGGCGTGAAGAAGATCGGCGGTGCACTCAGAACCGAAGGGGAGAGTTTGAGTAAAACTCCAATGGCGGCACCCACATAGAGTGCCAAACAACTAACAAATCAAACAAACAAAACAGAGGAAAAAAAAAAAAAAAAAGAAAGAAAGAAAGAAAAAGAAAAAAGAAAAGAAAAAGGTGGTGGGGCAAAGGCTTGGGAGAAGGGGAATAGAAGAAGCGGGACATAAAAGGGAAAAAGGGCGGAAGAAAAGGGGGTGAAGTACCGCACAAAAGCTACGGAGCATTAAGTAAATTGACTAGCACAAAGGGTTAAAGACAAGGGGAGAAAGGAAGGCAGCGAAGACCACCCCTCCTCCCACCTGTGCAGTGCTCATAGAGATAGGGGCTAGGGTTTATTGGAGAGAAATGGGCTTTAATGATGTATATGTTACAATGCTATTTTAAAATTTAAATAACATGACACGATGTACACTTGCTAAATGCAACAATATAAAATATTGACCATGAAACAAATCATCTTTATTTCATTTGAAATCAAAGCCAGCTTGTTAGATTTTGAAGTTTAAGTGAGGTGTTTTCCTATACTTAAATATTAACTTAATATTTTTTAAAATATTTATATGCATATTTCTTTTTTTTTTTTAACGGAAATCTGAAGATTTTATTGATTAAAGACCACAAGCATAAAGTTCTTATAGTACAAAATATAAACTCTACAAAATTATAGTCACATGCTATGAGGTTATAAAGGAGTAATTTTAAAAGGCTTACTTTTGTCCTATTAATATGATGTAACTATTAAAATCATCATTTGACCAAAATCTAATAATCAATCGCAAGTCCAATGATGATTTTAATAGACAAATTATTCTTAGTAGGACACAAGTAGGATAAAAGTAGGTCTTCTACAATTACTCGTTATAAAGTCATAGATACAAACAAAATTTCTTACAATCAAGTCAAATCTATGACTTCAATCTTCCACTAATGAACAACCAAACTAGATCTGAGACATGGGTAGACAAATTTCCTAATAAAAATTATTTAAATTGGCCATAAGAGATAATCCTTCACACGAACTATCCAAGCCGTGAGAAATAACATCACCTAATTATATTTCTTCACTTATGAGGGTAGATCGAGAGAGAATAAACCCCTTATTGAAAAAAAAAAAACACACACACACACAAATGAACAACCAGCAAGCAATAGTAGTGGGTGGTGAGGAGATGAATGACACAACACAGTGAAAAGTAGACAGATGGATAGTAAAGAGGCCAAAGTTACTGATTTAGTCGAAGAACACCTACAAACATAAAAAAATACATAAATAAAAAAGGTGGAGGGGATGGTAGGATCGGAGAGTATAAGGGAAAATGGAGAGGAGAGGGAGCAGATCTCAAAACAGTTTTCTAAAGAGAATGTCTGAGAGACAGCTTCTCATGTGCATATTTCCTAGTAGACATCTATAATTTAAAATATTTACAAATAAAAGAAACACTATTTTATAATATAAAATTATATTACGATTACAATAAAAATAAATTTTAAAATGTGGAACAATAAAATATGAATTATCAAATGAACTACTTCAACTTCATTTTATGATAGGCTGACGCTCTCAATTAGCTATCGCCCATCAGTCATCAGATATGAAAATCCAATAACTCATAATAATTAAATAAAAAAATTAATGCAAGTGGTTACCCATAAATGAGTTTTTGGTAATTAGGGAGTATTGACAAACATTTTTTGTTTGTTTATTTTTAGGGAAATGCTAAGGGTTCTCTTAACGTTCTCATAGTCTTACGTAGAAAATGATTTAAGAAAAAATAAAATTGTAGTAGCCCCATCATTGATTTTTTTTCAACAAATTAATTTTTATGAATTAATAATTAGATTTTAATGCCTTAAAACTTTTTTTTTATTCAAAACTAAAATTCAAGGATGGAAGGTTATCCTTTTAGGGATGACATCACCCAAAATGGATTTGATAATCATAAATTAGTACTAATGCCTTAATTTTGGTGCTAATATTTCAAATTTGGTACGAATGCCTCAAAAAAATTGATTGTGAGGGCCACTACAATTTTATTTTTTTAAGAATTATTTTTCACGTAGGACTGAGAGAATGCTAGGAGAACATTAAGGGAGAACCCTTAGCATTTTCCTTATTTTTATCACTAGGAGAGGCGCGTGAGGGCATGTGCGGTAGTGGACAGAGGGCCTTCTTAACAGTTTTGGAGTCGTCGAAAAAAGATATGTCGAATGGCTGCCTAGTAGACATGAATGGACCACCATGGCGGCCTGGGGCTGAGTGGCAGTGGCGGAACGGCGGAGACTTCAAGTGACGCGTGAGGACTCCAATGAGCATGTGTGCGGCGGCTTTAGAACAGTCGTCTTCTGAGGTTTCTAACGGTATAGTTAGTTGCTGGAAACTAGGAGGGGAAGAGAGAGAGTTGAAAAAGACAGAGCGAAAGATTCACCAGCAAACACTAAACTCCGAAAAAGAAAAAAAAATAAAGGTGATTTGGAACCTGTGCTCTGATACCATGTTGAGAATAATGTTGTATATTAAATCACATAGAATAATGAACAGAAGGGGCTTGTATATATAGGCTAATAATACATACACTATATGTATACAACCAATGTGGGACAACACCAACGACGGAGGGAGGGGGGGACTGGGGTGGGCCATGGTCCCCCCAAAATAAGGAAAAAATATAATTAGAAGTAAAAAAAAAAAATTTGGTTCTAATTTTAGTCATATGGCCCCCTCCCAACAAAATTTTGGTCCCATTTTTAGATTTTATGGCCATATCTAATAAAAATTTTGATCCTATTCTTAATTTTTGGACTATACCCATTAAGTTTTTATTTTTATTTTTAGCCCATACTTTCAAATGCTTATTTTTTTGGCTCTTAGGTAATCTTTAGTTTAAAAAACAACAAAAATAAATTTTTTTAATAAAAAATTCTAAAAAACTGAAAATTTTTGTTGGCCGGCCCCCTCCCTTAAAATTTTCTGGCTCCGTCCTTGGACAACACTACATATACTCTAATATTAACAAATTATCTTCTCATTGATATAACAACTAAATGGGACAAAATGCACCGTACAATGTGAAATATATAATACAATGTTTCATAACTCAAACATACAATAGCCTCTTGGGCTATTATAAAACAATATCTATAAAAAGTCATAGTCTCAACAAGTTTTAGATCTATAGCAAATTCCGGTGAATTACGTTTCTATCTATTGTCATATTCTTGATTCCCTGGCTTTTTTTTTTTTTTTCTAATCTCCGTTACTAATGCTTTATCAATCGTAATCCCCGCTACCTTTACCAATGTGACAATTATTCTTTATGTTTGATAACTAATTCGTCATCAATCTATAGTTTATTCCTAGAAAAAGAACCATAAGAAAACAAAAGACCGATCGGAAACTAATTCCGTTATTCTTATGGATTCATGAAAACAAAATATAAGAAAACGAATAAAACTTTACCACATAAATCACTACTAAAAGCATATCTAAAATGAACACATTCGTATTTAAAAACAACGAAAAATACAATAACAAAAACTCAGCATATCTTCACACGCTCCACACACTATTGCTAAAAAGCATCCCGAAGACCATTGGTACACGCGTCCTAATCGATCTATGGTGAAGGCCGAAAAAGACAAAGACAATGAGGAAAGAGAAAGGGGTTGGAGAGGACGAAGGAGGGAATCATAACTCTCTCCCCTCACTCTTCTATGCTCTCTCCATGATGCTCTCTTTCTGACTTGTCATTTCATTGAAGTACCTTAATCGTGATTTGTTGGAAAATCATGAAATTCGAGAAAATGAGAATAATGAGTGGTGATATTTTTACAACTAGCATGGATGAACAATATCTATGCTGGTTGTATTTTAATATTAAAAAAATGTAAACAATAAAATAATATTAAAATGCAACCAATATGATACTGTTTTCCACACTAGTTATAAGAATATCATCACTTGAGAATAATTCATTTTTTGAATTGAACATGAAGGAAAAAATAAAAATAACAAATAGCAATGCGAACAAAAAAGTTGGGCGTTAAAGACTTTCAGAGCATTTAATTCTACATGTTGCACAATGCAAACAACGTGAACTTATAAACTTTGAAGACTTTTCTATCTTCTTCTTAGCATTTAATTCAAATCGATGACGGAGAAAAAATAATGTACATCAGAGACTTTTGATGCCAAATTAGTTTAAAGAAAATTTGAATATTTTTTAAAAAATTAAATGTCTTTTCAGTATCTGTGCTTTAAGTCAAAATCAAATAGGCACTTTGGTTTTAAAAATATCACAAATGCATAGTTATCAAATAAATCCACTTGATACTCAGATTCCGTTAGTTTTTTAACGAGTGCCACATCACCTTTACATATGGCGTGGTACCATGATTTCAAGCGTCACGTGGTGTAGTTTTGGATGCCACATCAGATTAAATAATATTAAAATTATGTAAAAAAAAAATTTAAAAGAACCTGTGTACTTCCTAAAAAAAAAAAAAAAAAAATCCATCGTCTTCTCTATTCTCTTCTCCCCCAATCACTTAGGTTTTTGCAAACCCAAATACCATCTTTGTCATCCCTCCCTCAATGATGATTCAGATGAACTCTCACAACAGACTATTAATAGTAGTCGATAGACGCACAATCAAAAAGTAGACACTAAATTAAATAAAAATTCAAGTCCAAGGGTCCCAATTACAAACTTTTTTGCAGACCCTAGCGATTTTGAGGAAGATCTTCCTAAACAAGGTTCCATCGGCAATGCTTGTCCAATTATCGGATTGTCTCGACGGACAAAAACCTATTCTCCAAATGCCAATAGGAGTTCTTATTTGAAGGCTAAGGATACATCCGAGGCATCATTGATTCCGAACTATGGAGCAGAAAGGAAATACTCTTCAACAAGCTCTAAAGCCCCTCTGCACCCAAATACCACGTCACCTTCCTCGGAAAATATTTTTCCCCATTACCCTTTATCATTTGAGGTAAGTCTGTTTCCATTGTTTTTATAATTTGTTTTGATAAGGTTTATTGGCAAAAATAGATTTGGGTTTGCAAAAACCTAAGTGGTTGGGGAGAGGAGAATGGAGAGGACGATGGATTTTTTTTTTTTAAGTACAGGTTCTTTTAATTTTTTTTTTTACATAATTTTAATATTATTTAATCTAACGTGGTATCCAAAAACTCAAGTACCACGTCACGTGGTGCCTTGAAACCACAGGTACCACGCCATGTGTAAGGATGACGTGACACTCCGTTAAAAAAACTAACAGAATCCTAATAGAAGTACCAAGTGGGTTTATTTGATAACATATACCATTTGTGATATTTTTGAAAACTAAGGTAACTATTTGATTTTGGCTCAAAGCATAGGTACTGAAAGGCATTTAACCCTAAAAAAAAAAGAGTAAACAAGTGAGACTTTTCTAAGAATTTATGGACATTGAGACTCTCCATAAATGTAAAAATGAAACTTCAATTAGTAATGTTTATTTTTTTTACTATAATTGGTAGCCTTAGCTCCATCAAGTGAATGTGGAGCTAATGTTTTTTTTTTTTTTACATGTCCACGTAAGGGTAGGAGAAAGGAATGTGGAGTTAATGTTGGCATATCTCTTAAAAAATTTAAATACTGTGAAATCAAGTACAACGTTAGATGTACTAACTTTAAATCATGACCATAAAATGAATGAAAAATGATCCATTTAGTACAATTAGGAGAACATATTTGTTCGTAGACTACATAACGGAGGTCACAAGTTTGAATCTCATCTCTCCATTCCTCTTGACATGTCATAAAAAAAAGGAGGACATATTTGTCGAAAAAACAAATGGACAATATTGTCCTCTTTTTTTACATGGACAATATTGCCCTCCTAAATGGATTACCTCCATTTCAAGTGTCAAGTGAAATGGAGAGGATTCTTTTCCAAAATGGATACAATCTATTTAATTTAAAATGTAGATGATCACTCTCCCCATATTAGAGATTTTAAACTTTTTTTTTAAAAAAATATTTATTGTATAATTATTAAGAGAAAACCTTAAATCAAGTCCATCTCCAAAACACCCTTTACAGACACCACTCACAAGCTGACATCTAAGCAAATACAAAACAATTCCACTAAAATATCATACATTCACACAAACAATATTTTAAGATCAAAAGAGTTGGGTAGCGGGTCAGTTTAGACCCGTGAGCGGGTCACAGCCGTGGATTCATCTTCTCCAAAGCTAGAGCCATTTTTTATGGTGTTTAGGATGATAAAATCCTTAAAGGGTTTATTTTCTACATCTAGGTTTTAATTTTGAATCAAAAACAAGTTTTGAAACATTAAAATCGGATTTTGAAGCAGGTCACAACGGTTTCAGGCAGGTTAAGATGATTTTAAGTTCCCATCGAGACCTATAGCCTCCGTGAGAGTAAGCGCAGATTTGTGGGCAAAGAGAGGATTGGAGAGAGGCACCTTAACCTTCTCTTCGTCTTGCCCAGTGGCAGCGACATAATTCCTTGAGAACTTAGAGTTGGTGAGAGTAGGCGCAGGTCTGTTGGCAGAGAGGGGATTGGAGCGGAGATGGGTCTCTAGACCCAGGGCATGGGTCTGGTGCTAGTCCTTGGTCTTTCTCTGGCGGGTCATCTTCTCCACTTGCCAGATCCGGTCTTTCTCCAATGGGTCATCTTCTTCGTGGGTCTCCACTTTTCATTTTCTCCAGCGGGTCCACGAAATGGAAAGAAAAGAGGACCCTATACTTATTTTGATTTGCTATTTTTCTTCGCTTTATTTTTTTAGATGATGATGTGTCAATAGGGGATTGAAGGCTGTAAAAGAGCCTATTTTGCAGATGGTTTGGACCTAAGGGGCTCTCAATTATTAATTAGAGGCTTTATGAATTGTTTGGGATTATGTCCTTAAAAAATTTGATTACGCAAATTTTCTGCATTTTCAAATCGCATATAATTAGGTATTTTTTATTTAAAAAAACACTTTATATAAAAGGCTAAATTGCGATTTTAAAGGTCAAATCACAATTTTTCTAAATGCTTGATTGCGTTTTTAAAAATTACGTTTTTAAATAACACATTTTTAAATTACACCTTTTGAAATCACAAACTCAAATGAACCCTTAGGGCACTAGCAACAGCTTCTCAATAATTTTTCTTAAATTTGGAGAATAAAACTACTTTTTAATTTCCAATAAAAAAACACTTGACAATATATTTTCTTATTTTTCTTTATATCAATTAAATACTCTTCTTTACTCTTTATCTTTATTTTTGTTTTCTCTTTTCTTTTTTTATATCAATTAAATATTCTTTCTTTTTATCATTAGAACTGGTTTCAACATCTAGCAGAGAGAGTGAGAGAGGAAAGAGAATTATTGGAGACGCGTGAAGGAGAGAGAATGATTCAAACAACAAAGCGATCAAATTCTACACTTAAAAAAGATTTGATATATATATATTTTTCAATTTCCCAAATGTTTGGGCCACAATTAGATAGATGCTATTTGAAAAATCCCAAGATTGCTTTGAGTTCTTTATTCACCAATTCAAACTTCAACCAACAGTTGTTCTTAAGTAGTTGACATTTGAATGCACAGGTTTTCTTTTGTTGACAATAAACTATTGACATGCATGTTTCTTCTCTTTATAATCTTAAGACCATACTTTTTTAATATGATATTAAAAAATATTATTAGTTTTCAATGTCCCATCCAAAAATTGTGTATACCATTTCTTTTTTAAAATTTTCAGAAATTAAAGACAATTACTTTCATTGTTTTTTAAATAAAAAGAATAGTGATTTAAGTTAAATAAGAACTTTCTCACGAAACATGTTCGGCACACAACTTTTCTCACAGTTGGGACCCAATCATGTCATCAACACAGCGTGTCACAATGAAAATGGTCATTCATAACCTTTGCTATAGAGCCACCGTAACTCTGTCACTCCTCGGGCTACCAAATTTCTTACAGTCGCAGTGAGGGCATTTACGTCACATTACTGTCCAAAATCCCAACATTTGTTTTTTTTCAGTTTCAAAAAATTTGTTCACTTCCCCCACAATACACACTGTTCTCTCTCTGTCTTGAAAATCCGCCATGACAACGCCTCCTCCTCCTCCCCCTCCTGAGCGCTGTCCGAAACCCTAACGAATCCTAAGAGCCGACCAAGCCTTCCATGCCCTAAACTCGAACTCGTTGTCCCTTTTACGAAATGGGCTCTCTTATCCCCTTCCAGGACCTCAATGTGCTCCCAGACCCACCCACCACCACGACTCCGATGCTAACCCCCAAAATCGAGCCGAAGCTGGAACCGTTGGACGAGCCGCTTGAGAATCTCCAACCAACGCCGCGACAGCAGCAACTGCAACAAACTCCTCAGGGCTCCTTCTTTTCCAGCACTACCCCTGAAAATTTCCCGAATTCCGAACATACCCCTCAACCGTCGGGCATTTCCTCTTCCGAGGACAACGTGTACTCCGAATTCTTCCGCGTTTCTGAGCTCTTCCGCTCCGCCTTCGCGAAGCGCTTGCAGAGCTACGGCGATGTTATAGACCCCGATTCACGCGCAATCGTCCCAGTCCCACAAGATAATAACGCCCTCGACAGCATCAACCACAACAGTAACGACCAGGTCTCAACCGTCGTCGTTTCGCGGAGGCGGTCCTACCACCAGCGCTCGGGGGAGCTGGTACGCGTGACCGATCTCGGCATGGAGGACCAGCGGTACTTCCGCGACGTCGTTCGGCGGACGCGCATGATCTACGACTCGCTGCGCGTGTTCTCCATGATGGAAGACGAGAAGCGCCGGCTCGGAGATCCGGGCCTCAACCGGCGCCTCCGCGGCGATCTCCGGGCCGCCTCCGTCATGCGCGACCGTGGCCTTTGGCTCAACCGCGACAAGCGCATCGTCGGCTCCATCCCGGGAGTCTACATCGGCGATCTCTTCTTCTTCCGGATGGAGCTCTGCGTGGTCGGCTTGCACGGCCAGGCACAAGCGGGAATCGACTACGTCCCCGCCAGCCAGAGCTCCAACGGCGAGCCTATTGCCACCAGTATCATCGTCTCCGGCGGGTACGAGGACGACGAGGATGCCGGGGATGTGATCATCTACACTGGCCACGGCGGGCAGGACAAGTTCTCGAAGCAATGCGTGCACCAGAAGCTCGAAGGTGGGAATTTAGCGTTGGAGAGAAGCATGCATTACGGGATTGAAGTGAGGGTTATCAGAGGGATCAAATATGAAGGCGGCGTGACGAGTAAGGTCTATGTTTACGATGGCTTGTATAGAATTTTCGATTGTTGGTTCGATGTGGGCAAGTCTGGTTTTGGGGTTTACAAGTACAAGCTGTTGAGAATAGATGGGCAGGCGGACATGGGTAGCGCCGTTATGAGGTTTGCTCAGAGTCTTAGGACTAGTCCCTTGGCGGCGAGGCCCGTGGGTTATCTTAGCCTCGATATCTCGATGAAGAAGGAGAATGTGCCAGTGTTGCTCTTCAATGATATTGATGCTGATCAGGAACCCATGTATTATGACTATCTTGTGAAGACGGTGTTTCCGCCATTTGCGTTTCACCAAACGGGGAACGGTACCGGGTGTGATTGCGTTTCGGGTTGTGTGGATGATTGCTTTTGTGCTATGAAGAATGGGGAGAGTTTGCATATGATCACAATGGGATTCTTGTGAGAGGGAAGCCTCTGGTTTTTGAATGTGGACCCTTTTGTAGGTGCCCTCCTACTTGCCGGAATCGTGTGACGCAGAGAGGGTTGAGAAATAGGTTGGAAGTGTTTAGGTCGAGGGAGACGGGTTGGGGAGTTCGGTCCTTGGAATTGATACAAGCTGGTGCTTTTATATGTGAATATGCGGGGGTTGTTCTGACGAGGGATCAAGCCCAAATTTTGTCCATGAATGGTGATACGTTGATTTATCCCAATCGGTTTTCGAGTAGATGGGCAGAATGGGGGGATTTATCTCAGATATTCACTGATTATGTGCGTCCCTCCTATCCCTTAGTTCCTCCATTGGATTTTGCAATGGATGTGTCGAGAATGAGGAACGTTGCTTGTTATATGAGCCATAGTACAACTCCGAATGTGTTGGTGCAGTTTGTGCTATATGATCACAATAACTTGATGTTCCCTCACCTTATGCTGTTTGCAATGGAGAATATCCCTCCTATGAGGGAGCTCAGCCTTGATTACGGCGTGGCTGATGAATGGACAGGGAAGCTGTCTATCTGTAACTGAAGATTATTGAAGAGTTGATGCATTTTTGAATGTGGTGTAGCACAGAGTCCGGCGGATATGATGCACTGAGGTATACATTAACTTTCTATCTCAGTAAAAGTTGCATTTTTTTTTACCCAATACAAGTTCATATTAGTATGCACTGTTTTTCTTCTGATTATTAAGTATTACATGTGCTTGATATCTTTCCTCTGCTTTCTTCTATCTCTAGTTCAATGTCAACTGTGTTGTGTATTTATGGGTGCTAGGGGTGTTGTTTCTTGTGCAACTATATACCATAGTTATTGTACGAGCACATTTTTTAGGATGGGAACTTTGGCATTTCTATGGGATGGAGTTGATGTTTCTTATTAGCATACAGATGCTCATCTTCTAATTTATATTCTCACATTGATTCTCTGTTGTGTACTTTTATGTAATTTATGTTGGGCTAATTGTTATAACCTGTTAGATATGTTTCGTACCTGTTTTCCCTCATATATAATTATAAATGTAATTATATATGGACCCATTGAGCATTATTGTCCTTCTATTTTAAAAGGTTTTTTTTCTGTATTTTGTTGTATTCATATTAGCTCTTCCCTTGTTCATTTGTGCTTTGGAGTTTTTGATCAATTCGTTATATACAAAAAATTGTTCCTGAGTTAGGTACTTTTATGGTGACACATAATCATTGTCAGACTTATTTGTTTATGTACACACTGGTTGCCATTGAGCTCAGATAACACTTTCTCCTTTTGTGAAAACATTTAGAGGATGATGAGATCTTGAGTTTAAGATTCACTGGGTACCTGTGTTTATGTGTGACTTAATTAATAAACACTCACATTTGCACACACCTACCTGCTCAGCCCCACACCCTGATGATGGGTATGTATAGGAACCTGTTATTGCAAATTTAAATGCTTTAGGGTGTGCATATACTGGATTTATCATCTGGATTATTACTTGAATCTTGTTTTTATCCACTACTTTGTGGCCGTCTAAACTATTTGGAGTTGTGGATTTGTAGTTGGTGTAGTAATTTTGTAACTAGCTATAGGAAAGATATCCATATTCAACTTCAAGACTCAAAATAGTTATGATGCTAAAAAATAAACTCCCAATGATGACAGTAGAACTCTAGGGGAATGAGGGGAAATGCTGTTTATAATTCACACTGTTCTAGTATAAAAGCAATGATTCATACTCTTGTCCTGGGTATGCCATGATTTGAGGGAACCTAGGAATATGAAGAATATTAGGTATGAATATTTTGCCAAAAAATACTCTTTTGTAGGACTAAGATTGTGGGTTTGTGATTACATGGTGAAGACTTTCTAAAGTCAGGTTCTCAATGTTTGGACAGGTTTGTTGTGCAGTTCTGCTATTATTAGGATTGGGAATGTATTTTGGCTATCAATTTTGATTTAATATGTTTAATGAGTGTGGTTAGCATTCTTGAAGTCACGAGGCAATGAGTTTTCATTGTCTGGATCTCAGTATGTGTTGAATATATGGTGCGAGTCAGACTTTAGACGTGCCTTCCTAAGCTTAGTGAGCCTTGAGTCACATCTTTGGCTTATTTTTAACAACTTATAATGTGATGCCTAGATACTTTATGGCAATTTCAGATGAGTTGTAAAACATTGTTATCTTTAATTGTTTAGTTTGTCCTGTGTTAGAGATAAACCTTTGAATAACAGCTTGAAAAGTTGTATCCACCAGCGTTAATAACGAAATTTTTGAGGCGTGATAATGTTGGTAATGATCTTCATTTCCTTGGTATGAGATTACAATTGTTGACATATTTTCCCTGTCTGTTAATCCCTTTTTATAAATATTACTGTATTATTTGAATCCATTTAGTTTGTTGGATATGGTGTACTCATTTTTAAGTTGCTTTGTTAATCCTTTACTTTTAGGATAATGATTACCTTGGTGCAAAAACTAGCAAAAGCAAGTGGGTTTGTTTGGGTTTGGTTGGGTCGGAGTAGGGGTGGTCCAAAGTGGCTGAACTTTAAAGCAACTTTCCCAAATGTTAACAAATTCTTGGTTGCCAAGGTCCATCTTTCTAGATTCTTAATAGGCTGTATGTTTGGGGTAGTATCTTTGTTTTTTGTTTTTTTAAATAATTAATCGAAATATCATTAAAAGTATGAGGCACCCCAGTATACAGTAGGTATACAAGAGAGATACAAATTGAGTGTTGCTAGCAGTCCACCAATAAGCTTACAAATCGACTACTCATCTAGGCATGGCCGAAGAAAACCCAAATGACTAAAGAAAACATTTTAAATGGCACAAGCAACCCCACAGTGAAGAAGAAAATGGTCCACGGACTCTTCGTTCATTTTATATAAACAACACCAATCAATCACAATGATGTGCCGCTTTTAGAGATTGTCCATGGTAGGGTTGCTGACCAACCAAAAAAAGCCACCCTCAACTGAACCTTAGTTTGCCAAACACTGTTCCAAGGAAAACGTACACAATCATGACAACCCATGATACTGTAGAAGGATTTAACACCAAACAAACCCTTTTTGGAAGGGATCCACCATAGCTTGTCCTTCGCCAGTCTCACTCTTGCTAAATACAACACCCTGAAGAACTGTTCCAAGGAAAACATACACAATCATGACAACCCATGATATTGTAGAAGGATTTAACACCAAACAAACCCTTTTTGGAAGGGATCCACCATAGCTTGTCCTCCCCTTCCAGTCTCACTCTCACTAAATACAACACCTTGAAGAATGAGACAAAGGCTTCCACTTTTTAATCATGAGCTGTTCTAGTAAAGCTTACATTTCACTGAATGATACCTCTAGAAAATTCCATGAGAGTTGCAATAGAAGCATTATGCAAGCAATACCAAATAAAACTAGAAAGGCTTCCTTAAGGGTTGTATCCCTACACCAAAGATCATGTCATGCCAGAATCTAATTTTGAATCCATATCCCACCTCAAATTTAGCATGACTACAAAACTTCCCCCAACCCCTTAGGGGTAGTATCTTTGTGATATCTCCTACTTGTGCTCATTTTGGAACAATATGACAGTTTGGGGTTAATAGGCTGTATTTTAAGTTAAAAAACATGTGGAAATTTGAACAGATTGTTGACATCAAACACCGTGGGCCTGTCTGAGAAATCAAAATATCTAACTGTGAATCACACAATGTAGCATGATATGAAGCTTTGAAATATTGTCATGCCGGAGAATTATGATTTGATGATGGAGAAATTTCAAAATAACACATTGTTTCTATTACAGTAGCCTTTTAATGGCTTAACTGACTAAAAAAATAAATAAATCTCAGACAAAACATTTATGATAATAACTAGACTTCAGCTTTAATAGATTTGTAGGCAACACTTGTACAGCTTGGAGTGTTTTTTTTTTTCTTTATAAAACTTTCCTGTCTCATGAGGAAAAAAGAGTTAGGCAAGGTGTTTTAGCTCATGTCTTGAGGCTCACAGGGATATGAATCAGAATATGAAAGCAAAGTGGAGATAGATAAGCCATATGCGGTTATGCCTCTCAAATTTAAGCATATAAAGGTGAAAGATGCGGTAGACCTTAGGAAGGAACTAAAGGTTGAAGAATGGAGATTTCTTGAGTACTCTATTCAATCCACATCTGTGTGTTTTAAAGATGTTAGCTTGAACAATTTAGCTTCCTGTAGCTATTACTAAATAATTTAAAGCACCAACTTTGCCTTAAGGTAACTTGTCTCATAGCTTATAAATTTCTTTGCGTAAACCTATTCATAAGAAAAAAAACCGTGTAAACCTCATAAATCTTTTAGATTTAAATTGAGTTGTAATTGCTAGTTTTGGGTCAGAATGCATGGTAGATTAAGGTATATTCGTATCTTAGTGCTTGCATTTTTCTGAACCGGGATCTGTTTTTGATCCAACTGGAGTAGCTGCTTGAATTCCCCAGAATGGGATTTGACAGCTAGAAAGTTGATCTTTGTCTTCATCTCAAGATGTACTTATATATTTTTCTGAAATTGGAAGGTGAGAAGTTAAACATCGTAAATGTTTACCTGTAATTATTTAATACATTAAAGCATACTCTTATTTGGTCAGGCAGCTCTAATGGTATGACTGAAATTGATGGTTTAGTGATTCTAGTCTCATTTTCTAACCCATTCCTGGCTTAACTTCAGATAGACTACTTGCCATCATCAAATGTTGGATTAAATTGGACTGAGGTTTGGCTCCAAGGAAGTAACTCTGGTTGAATTAGAAATTTATGAGAATTATGGGTCTCCATGGCCGGCCATGGGTCTCTCCCCTCCATGGTTGTGGCCAAGAACCCATGGCCATGGAAGCGTGGTTCTTTTTTTCTTTCGTTTTTTATTTTCAAATGAATTCCATAGCACTTTAGATGGAGTGGGATCCACATGAGTAGCTTTCCATCAATAATTTGATGGAAAGCGTAACTGAGGTCTAGATTTACAAAAGCTTGGTTCATGGGTCTTAATTTCATCAAATTAGAAACTGGGGTTTCAATGTTTAAAAAACATGGAAGTATGAGGGTGCAATGACATAATTTCCCCTGAAAATATGATATTTTTTGGAATTTAATTTTCCATTTAGAATATAAATAGGAAGAAGATGCTTGCTTCAACATTGAAACATAAATTGGGTATGTTTGTTAAGTGTTCTGAAAAGTGTTTGCATTTTGATTTGTAAAAGTTTTTGATGTAATGAAAATTGAGAAGTGTTTTCAGTAGAGTCCACACTTGGAAAAAGTGTTTTCTGTGGGGTCCTCTTAGAAATATTGTTTGGTAAATTTTTTGAAATGTGTTGTGTTTAAAAAAAAAATGCACTGAACATGTTTATTTTGAGAAAACATGAGCTTATTTTTTTAGTTGTAGATCTGACTTATTTGGGAGGAAAAAAAAGTGGTCATGCGGCCACCCTCAACAGAGGAGAGGGATGGCTGGCTGTGCAACCACCTCTATTTTTTTGGGGTGGCATGCGGCCGCCTCTCTCTTTTATTTTTATTTATTTTTAGAGTAACAAGTTCGTCTCCTCACCTTAAAAAATAAGGACATGTTTGTCAAAATATTCCTATAAGAAGGATTGAGAAATTTTCTAGAAAGTGTGTTGTTTCTTTTTTTTTTTTGTAAAGTTCTAAAAAGTGTGTTGAGTTTTGTGGTGACATGGATTTAATGAGAAAGATTCTTCTACATTTTTAATTAATGATTCTAAATGCATTTTGCGGAGGTAGTTCACCAACATTCACTTACACATCTTTTGAACTCCTAGCACCACTTGCTTCCCTGCTTTAATGCCAGTTAGTGATTTTGTGATTCAGGGGATGATTTCAAGTAGGCCTTATGGCTCAAAAATGTAAAAATATTGTTTCTTTTGTGGAATGCATTAATTCTCATTTGCTAAACCTCTGCCTTATTTGTGCATGACCAACTCATATATGGATTTGATTGCATTATATAGTTAAACTACTTGTTTGATAGATGATTGCAACTTTGCTCCCATTAGTAAAGCATATTGCTAAGCTTTTTTGGCTGGGGCAGAGCAATGGATGTACCTCAGTTTGCTAGTTAATTTTAGGATTGCTGTAGGATCTATTCATGAGTTTGTTTGATATCCTTGTATGAGTTGTATGTAGAGTATGCAAGTGTTACTGTATGGAGCACATGTGCACTTATCCAACTTTCTTTTTCCTGAGTGTACTTATCCAACATTTATGTGAATTATGTCAATGCATGTGTGGTGGCACTATTTGTGATATTCATTTGGATGCTTGAGCTGTAACTGTCACTGTAGTATAGATGGTGTTCGGGCTGGTGTACACATCAATTTCTTTCCCTCTCTGTTTGTTTTGGGTATTGGGCGAATCAATTTTTAATTCTTAAATAAGCTTTAGCTGTCCGAGGAGATTTAATGGTGTGTGTAGAAGTTAACCTTAGCTTATATGGCTATGCCAGCCAGAAGGAACCTTTGTGCAAGTTAAAGGTTCCATACTGTGAGGGAATCCTACTTATCAAAAAAAAAAAAAACTGTGAGGGAATCCTTGAATATATTACCTGAGCACATGGATTTCTTTCAAAAATTTGAAGGGATCACAACAGCCAACATTTTACTTAATTGCCGTTGCTAATGTTGGAAAGTTATTATGGTGGTTTCTGGTTTCGTCCTTCCTGCAATTTTGACTTTATTTTGTTGAAAAGATGTTATTAGCTGTGCTAGTTACCTCAGTGGAAAGTGCCGGATGAATTTATTACTTGGCTAGCTTATATCTCACACACATACTAACACAACTATTTTCAATTGCATTACATTTCGTTGTAACATTATTAAGAGCCTGTTGGATGGGAACATTTGGGGAGCAACGGAATGGAAAGAAATGGAAGGAACCCACTATACCCTTGTTTGGGAGTTTTTCCAAAGGAAATAAAAGGGTGGAATGGAGAATATTTGTAGATTCCATTCTATCCCTTTCTTTTTAATTCAGTACTTTCCATTCTATTTTTTATGAACTCCCAAATACACTGAAGTGACTAAGTTGGTTCATTGCTTTAAAATGAGAGCAGTGTGAAATTACTGCAATCGAAGGGGTACATCTTTTTTGGCTTGGAAATAGAAGTTAGGACTTGGATAGCTTAACCCAGTTGAGCACAGCTTCTTTGATAGGATCTTTAATTTTTTTTTTTCAAATGAATGTGGATTTATATTCAGTTTAGTTATTAATTACTAAATTTGTGTGGTTTCATCTGGTTTCCAGTTACATTGTCTTGGTAATCCCAATTAGGTTCATATTGGTTTCTTCTTATTTGCTTTATTGTGTTTTACCTGTGTACGGTCCTGAGATTTAGTTGGATGCTTGCTTATCTTAGAATTTTGCACCTAGTCCTGCTTGGTTCTGAATGTTATTTGCTTTTAATTCTGTCTTCATGTCAATTCATGTGGGAGTCTGCCAACAATGCCTAAAATTTGTTTGAATCAACGTGACCGGATTTACATGTCTGACAAATTATTGCAAACTTGCAGCATTGTTATTGCAGTAAATATTGAAAATATGCTTACGTATTTTGCTTATCTTATGCAGACGGGAACGACTGTACATTTACAAAGTTATGTCGCCTCCCTTCCTAAATTTTCTGCTCATCTTTTTGCTCAGAAGTGGATGCTGCAAATAAACTGTTGATCAGATTATCAAAAAGCTTTCACTTGATATCTCACTGCTATGAGGACAACGTCTTTCTGCAAGCTATTCCTCCGGGACTGGTTGCCACGGTGTTTTGTAACCTTGTATGCTTGACTGTATGAATCTTTTGTACTTTTTAACTTGTATATATAAAGTGCAAAATCGGATAAAGCTTGTATAGAAATTGTGTCAGTGCATGTGCAGATGGGGGTGGCTTCTCCAGTTATTGCCTATTTACATCTCTTAGCGGATGTAGTCTAGAGGCAAGTGAAAGCCAATTCTTTTTGGCTAGAGAAACTGCTGTTCTCCTTAGGAATTTGTGCTGTATGATTGATTACTAGTTAGGTCGCCATTACTGTGACTAGTCCTGAGCATATGATGGCCAATTTACGGTGCCCTGAAACATTCATTTTGTTCAATTATTGAACTTCATATGGCTGTGCCATGTTGAAGGATGTTTTTGTTTATTACAAATTAGTTAGACTTGGCAATGACTGGTGTAATGAAAGGACCAACAGCCATAGCACGCCATCCAGCCAATCTTTAGCCCTACTTTTGATTTCTGCGCATAAGCTACACAATTTCCTGAAGTTTAATATGTTGTTTTGCTTTAAGTACTATGTCAGAATTGCAGAGAGAGCAGGTTGACTAAAGAAGCTGCCTGCTTGGAGATCAATTCAGATCAATTTGAACACTGTAGCTTGAGCTCAAGTACAAGAACTCATTGTCTTTTTCTACCAGAGATAACTCTAGTTCAAATAACAAAATATATTATATGATGTGCTTTTCTCATTCATTTTTTAGAAAGATTTCAAAAAAATTTATATGCAGCTCTTGCCAAAAACTCGCTCTCCAATAGCTTCTATGGTGGCCTCTCATCTATCCCCTTGAAAGCTCTTTTTTATTCTTTCCCCACCTCTGTGCTCTGTAAGGGTTTTTGTTAGCTTGAAGACATGGTGTGAAATCGAAGTGATTTGCTTTTACTGCTAATAGATTTCGGGAAGGTTGGCTCACTTGCCAACAGGTTTTTCCAAACCTCTACAATCATCAGAAGAGTACAAAATGTTGTAGATCTCTTAGAGGCAAACTAAATATAAGCATACAGAGCTGGATATAATGAATTACACAGAAACTCAAGTACAGCAGGTTGACAACTAAAAGTAAAGTAAGGTAGAACTTAAGTTCCAGAATCCAGAGTAGCTTTGTTATCAAAGCAGCATACAGAGTTGGATATAAAGAGATTTACACAGAAACTCTTCTATGCTATCAAAGCAAGTAGTGATATATATACATGAATAGGAGTAAAGTTCGCACAACTTGATACATCCAAGATCAAAACAAACATTTCTTTTCTTTTAAAAAAAAAGTTATCAATCAGGCTTGAGAGGTGAATGTTCCATTTTTCTCAAGCTCTCGCTGTCTGGCTCGTTCCATCTTCCTTTTCCACCATTCCTCGAGTGCTGCGGAACATAAAAAATACTAGTAAAATCATCTCCATCAGATTAACAAAGTCGTAATGCCCCAAGACAAGAAAAATAATTGGAAAACCAGAGGGAATAAGTAAACACATATTATAGTCAGAAAAGCTTTGACTGACTCATGCTTGATTTGGATTCCTGGATGACGACATACTAGGACAAAGCTTGTGAATCCCAAAATAAATATACTCTAAATATTAATATCGAAATTTGATGTGCAAAACTTATGATATATGCACAACCCAATATGTGGAATAGTGCTATTAACCAACAAGGGGGTAAAACATAAAACCATGCCCTCCACACATACAACAAATTCTCTTTCAATTCTATTAATTGGAAATGAGTCACTGGTTTAGCAACGAAGTATGTTGGACAAGATTGTACTGGATACTAGACAGCATTTATTTTGAAAGTTTATCAAGTGTCTGATTTTCAAGAGGACACCAATGACCAAAAGAAGGCATTGTTGTAAAAGAGTTATGAATCTATAGACTATGTGACAATTAGAAATAACTAAGGTAAATTTTGTAGGAAATGGCATACTGCATGAAAAATACCAAAAGAAGAGAATGGCTTTCTTTTAGTGACACATTCAAGGCCAAAGATTAAATTTGATCAAACATGCTAACAAAATAACTACTGTCAGAATATCAAAAATTTCTTTCTTTGTTGTGATGCACAAGAAATTTAACTACATAAATTTCCCGTGCTAAACTCAGACCTGGAATCGTAAATCCAAAATTCTAAACTCAAAAGGTCCAGATGCAAGTAATTCAATGATAATGCTGGAGCACAACTGTATGTTGAATTTAAACTACAACCGCAAACACTAGAAAAGCCACAATTTAACAACATCTCACTGCAGAAAGAAATAAGATGTCTTTGAACATGAAAACAGCTGGATCAAGCAACATGACAGAATTTCCTCTTTGTTTAAGGATAGACAAATAGAATAAACATAACTACTGTTATGCATAACTTAACATACGAGATAATCTTATACTTGAATGATACTAGGAAGTCCACAGTCGTTTTAATTGATAATTCAAAGGAGGTGAGGGGCAGATTCTAGGGCAAGAACACAAAAAGTTGCCTTTCAAGCTGCTAGCATCATTAAAGGATCGTAAATAATTTAACCTTTTAGAAAGATCAACTGCAGCAGTTTGCTTTGTATCTTTTTGTTGGAGAGCTTCTGGTTTTGCATATACTTCTTGCTCAATTTCCCTCACCTATAAATGGGAAAAGATACAACCTAATGCAAAATATACTGCAGAACCAATTATTCATTAGATAATGGAAAGACAAAAGGGGAATAGTTTGATTCACATCTTTCTGTGCCAAACAGTATGACTAGCGATAATAATGTACTCATTCAAATTAGAAGCCATGCTTATTCTTTTAATCAGTTCCAAGGGTTGCATAGCAAGACGGATCTCTTCAGATTCCTTGATATACCTGATTTGAGCTGCATTTTTGGAAGTATTGGGCAATATGCCTTGGTTAATCATCATCATCTAGTAATCTATATACAAACAGAACAGAGAAAAGAACCCCAAATAAAATCAATAAGAAATCACGACCAAGCTTAGGAAGTAATCCATGTGGAGAGCAACACATTTCTAGATCCATGTCATGTGAAGCCTTCATGTTTTGCCAAGTTGTCCCATATAATTTGATACTTTAGATCATTGAGAAATATAACTTTTTTGTGCAGTTTAATGCTCCATAACCATATGTTACCACTTCAAGGAGTGCAATCATCTAATGTCATCGTTACAACTAACAATTGTAGAGAGATACTCATGACTACCATGTCAGTCATATGATGTGTTTAGGGGAAATTAGCTTTTCCCCCATGAACTACCACTCTATCTCCATTTGCCCCCATGAACTATCATTTTGTTACCAACGACCCCCTACTGTTAGTTAAAGACGTCAAACATGACGGTCAACGTGAACAGTACCATGAACAATGTTGTGAACAATATAGTTGACCATTCGACTTAACGTCTTTGATTGACGGTAGGAGGTCATTGGTAATGAAATGATAGTTTATGGGGAGTGAAATGTAAAATTAGTAGTTCATGAGAGCAAATGGAAAGAGGGTGGTAGTTCGTGGGGGAAAAAGCTAATTGCAATTGCTGCCAATCCCAGCTTGATACTATAGTTCAACCTCAGGTAGCTACCCCAGGTGATCTAAAACCATGAGAATGGCATAGTCCTACAAGGTTTGATTTGTATTCAACTGTCTAGTGAACCAAGGCCAGTCCAAAAGAAAAGCATTCAGTCAAAATTTTGAGCAAACAATCGCTGGCTTTTAACCCCAAGGGGTTGGCCCAAGTAGTGGAAGCCTTGGTCTTAAGGTTTGCTCCCTTCAAGGTCCAAGGTTCAACACCTCATGGGTGCAAACAATCTCTTAAGGCCACACCTCCCGGTGAAAAGCCAGTGATTTAACTAGTTCCATACAGGAAAACTTCAGAGGGTGCAGTGCACGGGACCGGAGTTTACTTTGTAGGGGTGGGTCCGAAGGGCCATGCCCTGGAGAGGTTCCCCGACATAAAATAAAATTAAAAAAAAATAAAAATTGAGCAAATTCAATTTCAACTTTTGAGAAGTCACAAACTCCATCCCAGCTTAGGCTTTATACAAAAAATGTGATTCGAGTGTAAGAACTCAGAAATGGTGAAGTATACCTTAAATTGGTAAAAAAATTAAATAAGAGCCCGCATGAGTACAATTAGCTAACAAACCTAAAACCTAACCTCAAGATCAATGCTGCAAAGAAGTGCACTCTAACAATTGATTTGGTTAACAAGGAATAATCTTGCAGGAGTTTGTCCTGGCCACAACACTGATTTTAGTAGACTATATAAACCATGATGTTTAATGAGGTCCCCAGAGCTAAATTGAATGTGGGCCATCATAAATGAATTTCAGAGACATGTAATCTATGTCTCCTCAAATGTTAATCTTAGAAAAACACATGAAAGGGATAGCAAACCAATCCAAAAAGTTGAGAAGTCCTTGTTCATCCCAGTTAAATATTAATATTGACATGTGTACTGGAGATGACATCCAAATAAAATGTCACCACAGTACAGAACCTACAAAGACAAATCTTTGTCTGATCTACCACCACTTCCACTTCTTTCCTTTAAAAGGATTGAGATGAGAGCACTATGTGTATAACCTCCCCAAAAGGACAAAGTCACACTTGAAAAGAAAGAGATTCGCAGAAAGAAGAGACTTCTTCCCATCAGGCAATAGAGTGCCTTGGCCGTCTAATGGCCAAGGCTTATATAACTTTAACGGGCGCCTTTTCATGACACCTTTTGCAATCGTAATTCTCTTCGACGAACCTTTTCCAAGAGAGATGTCTTTTTATTTTTTTTTTTGGGCATCTACAAGAAGATGATTAACAAGGGAATAAGAATTGAAGAAAAAAAAGACTATGGAAGATTTTACCACCCTGATAACAATGCACCACTGCAGACTTGATATTCTAACTGAAACTATAGCGGCTAAATATTTAATAGAATACACCCTTTAGTTCAAAGAACACCAAAATGCAGTGGGCACTGCAAGCCATTTCTCTCAAACAAAGAACGCTATTCTTAAACCTACGAAAATCAGCTTCAAGGCATTATAATTTCAATCAACCACAAGGATATATACTATATAGGAGGCCAGGATACACGTACCACCGAATCAAACTCACACAATTCTTAAAAAAAGAAAAAGAAAAAACCCATTAAATTTCAGATTTTGATTCTAAAAAACCCAACCTAAACAAAATGGGTCACCCAACTATTGAACAAGAAGATCAAAATTTCAACAACCTATTTCTGTTCAATTCAACAAGAACCCATTATTTTGCCTTAATCGGATAACCCAAAATAAGCAAGAAAAATCTCAAATTTAGCACATAAAATAACAAAATTCGCAAACATATTGGACACCCACGACCCTTTTCAGTTCATTGACAAAGAAAATTCACAGCCGTATTAACACAATTCAGTAATAGAGAGAGAGAGAGAGAGAGAGAGAGAGAGAGAGAGAGACCAGAACTGAACTGAGAAGCAGAGATTTTGCTGCGGGAAGAGGCGGAAGAGATGAAGCCCTGAAGCAATAGAAGAGCGGTGACAACGTTCAAGAAGCACACCACTACGGTTGCGTTCCTGAAGGAGAGCCTCTTCCTCCACGCCTGCTATAATTCCATCATTTTATCTTTATCTCCTTCTTCTTCTCCTCCTCCTTCTCATCCTCCTCGTTCTTCGACGCCCTAAAATAGTAACTTGTAATAGGTATATAATATAGTTAGTTAGTTGAGAAGGTCGGTTATAATACAGTTTAGTTAGTTGAAGTGTTAGTTGGGGAATGATGTATAAATAACTTGAATGAGAATGTAATAGGATCTTGTTAGTCAATTGTTCATTGTGAACTTGAAGGAGGAGTCATCGAATACTCATGGAGGTTTAGGTATCCTCGAAATACCTAGTTCAATAGTTAACTAGTACTTCCTTTATATTATTTCTCTCTTTCTTTTCCATATTTTCCTTCAATAACAGCTTCTATAGGAACAGAACTGTTACAAGTGGTATCAAAGCCGTTCGATTCCAATTTTTTTTTTCTCAAATTTTTATTTTACAAGATGATGGAGCTGTTGGTTTATAAAAGAGTGCATCAGAAAAGGTCATGGGATGAGCATTGATCAATTAATGAGTTCCATGGAGAAATTTGGCGTAGATTGAAAAAAGATATAAAAATCTTGTGATACTATAGAGGCCAATCAAGGTGAGGATCAAGATTCATCAATTAGTCCATAGGGAGATTGAATCCATGGAGTTGGAGAAAGATCCAGATTCATGGTGTTATCGTGCTGAGCAATTTTTTGACTTCTATGAAATTCCAGAAAGGAGGAAATTGGGTATTACTGCATTCCACATAGAAGGTAAAGCTTCATCTTGGTTTAGAGCATTACGTACTACCAATGAATGTATTACTTGGTATGAATTTGTTAGAGCCATGCAAGCACAATTTTCAAAGGCAGAGGAAATCATATTGTTAGATGATGATTCAAAAGCAAAGGAGTCAATAGTTGAAAACTCCATGGAAAGGGTCGAAGAGGCCGAGTTAGTTCTTAAGGAGTTTAAGTCCATGGAGTTAGAGAAGATACATCCAGTTCTTGAGAAGTTAGATACCCAAGTGGAATCCCTTGGCTTTGTTGATGTCAAACCGAAGGATGTCCACAATGATGCTTCACTGCCTTGTGAGTTTGCATCTCAAGTGATGGACAACAGTTTCTTTCTATCAAAAGTAGATGAATATGGGCCCAAACTGTGGTCAATGGGATCAGGCGCTTATGTCCTCAAGCTACAATACGCAAACTGATTCAAGTGAGAGTGAAGGACAAGCAGGTCTCTGATGATATTCTGATGAATTGATTGGACCAAAGTCCAACCTAAAGAGGGGTTGAAACTTAAGTCAGGGACTTTGAAAAATCTGATTCAACCATCAAAATTGTTTGATTGCCTGATGAAGATAGTTTGATTACCTTTGAATCTTTGATGACTATTGTTTTTTACCTGATGAGGACAGTCTGATTACAGGTGCTGTACAGCAGGCTGAGATTGAATCTTGGAGTTCATTTGTGTTTCAATACTCGAAGGAGGATGAGGTGCATGTTTTTTATTTGAAACATCGATGGCGTTGGAAAATTATAGGAGGAATCCTTTGGAATGGGCACGCTGGAGCAGCACCTGAATCTGCCCACTGTTCGGCACCTGTGAACAAGGCCAAGGTGTTTTGAAGAGAAAAAAGAGGCAACAAGCCATGTAGGAGGTTTGGCGAGTACATGGTTTCAGGAGGGGAATTACCTTATCAACAACTCTAAGTGAGATCACAGTAGAGTTCAATGATTACTCTAAACAAGTTCTTGAAATGGAGCCGTTGTTTCTGAGTCCTGTTTATCTTGATTATAGCCGAGTTGATTTAGCACAGTTGCTCAGAGCTGTTCAAACTTAGGAAAAACAAAAATTGCATCTGACAGCTACAATTTGGGGTGTTAAAGAAGGTTGGTCGTCTAGTGAGCCATGAGAACTGCAGATACGAGAAACCAATGAAGCTTGACTTTTAATTCAAGCGCACCTTGTGGGCAAGGTGCTTTGAAGAGGGAAGTAGTGTAATAGGTCTATAATATAGTTAGTTAGTTGAGAAGGTTGGTTATAATACAGTTTAGTTATTTTGGTTAGTTGAAGTGTTAGTTGGGAAATGATGTATAATTACTTGAATGAGAATGTAATAGGATCTTGTTAATCAATTGTTCATTGTGACCTTGGAGAAGGAGTCATCGAATACTCATAGAGGTTTAAGTATCCTCAAAATACCTAGTTCAATAGTTAACTAGTACTTCCTTTCTATTCTTTCTCTCTTTCTTTTCCATATTTTCCTTCGATAACAGCTTCTATAAGAACAGAACTGTTACATAACTTGGGTTGTGTCCTCGGTAAGACCAAAAAAAAAAAAATCTGGCATATTTTGAAACGTTAGATGCATTTGACGGTCAGGATTTTGAAATAAGAGGGGACCCGTCAAAACCCAGCCCCAACCCCCTAGGGTTTAACCAGCAGTCTCTCATCTCATCCAACCCCAACCAAGGCTATCATGGTTGGAGGAGTCGACGCCGGAGCGGTCCCCTTCAACCCTGACGGGTGGGGCCCATCAGATTCCGGCACGACAACCGCCGACGCCGCCAACAACAACCTCCCTCAAAACGTGCCGTTCGCGCCCTTCTCGCGCTCCGAGAAGCTGGGCCGGATCGCCGACTGGACCCGCAACTTCAACAACGCCGCCCGGTCCAAGAACCCCTCCGACTCCGTCTTCGACTTCTCCAACGACGACTCGTTCCCGGCCTCCGCTGATGACGACTCCTCCTTCCGCCTTGTAGATGGCAAGCCTCCCCGAAGCCCCGCTTCGGCCCCAAATGGCGCTTCCAGCAGCAGCGGCAGCTCCCCCAGCGCCGCGACGAGGAGGTGGAGGCCAAGCGCCGCGAGGCCGAGAAGGAGCGCGCCCGCCGTGACCGCCAATACCACCAGAATCGCTCGAACGCCAACCAGACTCGTCGCGAGGCCGCCGTGTTCAAGTCCTCTGTGGACATCCAGCCCGAGTGGAACATGCTGGACCAGATCCCCTTCTCCGCCTTCTCCAAGCTCTCCTTCTCCGTCCCCGAGCCACCCGAGGACCTCCTCCTCTGCGGTGCCCTCGAGTTCTACGACCGCTCCTACGATCGCGTCGCGCCCAAGAACGAGCGCCGCCTCGAGCGCTTCAAGAACCGCAACTTCTTCAAGGTCACCACCACCGACGACCCCGTCATCCGCCGCCTCGCCAACGAGGACAAGGCCACGGTCTTTGCCACCGACGCCATCCTCTCCACGCTCATGTGCGCGCCGCGTTCTGTGTACTCGTGGGATATCGTGGTCCAGAGGGTTGGGAACAAGCTCTTCTTCGATAAGCGCGATGGATCGCAGCTCGATTTTCTGTCCGTGCACGAGACCTCGCAGGAGCCCTTGCCGGAGGCTAAGGACGACATCAACTCTGCGTACTCGCTCGGAGTTGAAGCCGCGTTTATCAACCAGAACTTTTCTCAGCAGGTCCTGATCAGGGAAGGGGATAAGGTCACCTTCGATGAGCCCAATCCGTTTGCGAACGAAGGCGAAGAGGTCGCCTCCGTGGCATACCGGTACCGGCGGTGGAAGCTCGATGACGACATGTACCTGGTGGCGAGGTGCGAGGTCCAGAGCGTGGTCGAGGTGAACAAGCAGAGGTCTTTCCTCACTCTCAACGCTCTTAATGAGTTTGATCCGAAATACTCCGGCCTCGATTGGAGGCGGAAGCTTGAGACTCAGAGAGGAGCGGTGCTGGCCACCGAGCTCAAGAACAATGCGAACAAGCTCGCAAAATGGACCTCTCAGGCTCTGTTGGCAGGCGCGGATATGATGAAATTGGGGTATGTTTCGAGGGTTCATCCCCGCGATCATTTCAACCATGTGATATTGTCTGTCGTTGGGTACAAGCCGAGGGAGTTTGCAGCGCAGATCAATCTGAACACGTCGAATATGTGGGGAATTGTGAAGTCCATTGTGGATTTGTGTATGAAATTGAATGAAGGGAAGTATGTGCTTGTGAAGGACCCAACCAAGCCACAGGTTAGGATCTACGAGGTGCCGCCAGACGCCTTTGAGAATGATTACGTGGAGGAGCCGCTGCCAGAGGACGAGCAGGTTCAGCCTCCTTGGAGGAGGCCAATGGTGGGGAGGAAAATGCTGTAGAAGAGAAGGTAGAAGAGAAGGAGGTTGATGCTCAAGCTTAAAGGGTAATGGTTTTTTCTATTCAATTTACCTGCCACATCTGTTTTAGTTTCTGTTAGTTTAATTTTTTTGAAAAAAATATAGCACCTCTATAAGCAACTTACAATAGCATAAAGAGTATGGGGCTCAGGAATCGAACCACCAACTTTTGGTAAAAGTTTACAGAACTGCAAATTCATCCCCATATGATTACTTTATTGGAGAAAATTGACTACGACATAACACAAATATTTCGAATGTCCCAAATCATGCAAATTAGGGAACTCATCCTAGATTCTTTCAAATGAGATGTCCTCCTTACAAATAAAAAGCATGAGAAAAAATCAATTATGCGAGCTTTGTAACTTTTCTGTGTTAACAATTCATAAGAACTCTAGAAAAAACTAAAGTTGAATCAATGAGGAAAAGATGGTGGATAAAAGAATAAAGTTCAATACTCACAATCTATCAAGCTTGGTCCAATTCCCAGTGACATCAGGTATCTTCCCTGATATCATATGCCATATATTAATCCTACTGCTGGCAGTATCTGAAGTCTGAGAGTTTCTGAAGTCCAAAAGCTATAGGTTCAAATAATTATGTCAAATAACTTCACTTGCAAGTTGTCTAAGATCTTTAAAATGCAAAAGTTTCGTATTGTTCCCATAAAATTGTTTGAAGCAAGATACATGCAGGATAGAAGTAACATGAAAAAAGTTTGTGATGGAATACATTGCATGGTGCTTATGCAAAACATGGATATGAGGTGTTAGCGTAGCTACAGAAATGTGTAAAGCTATATAAATTGTGGAATGAGAAATGAGTGCTGCCATTGTCAAAATTTGACTAACAGGAGCTTCTATATGATAGAAAAGATAGAACATGTTCCATTATCCAATCGATTGAACTTAAATCAATAACATATTTAAGAAATCATCTGCAAAGTACATTTGCAACATAAATTTTCATACAACTAGACCATACTGGAGAGAAAAGACACATGGAAATTGGTAGACTTGGTGAAAATGTAAAATCATCTTATTTTGCACTCAACTTCTATAGTGTCTCCAGTCATTTCAATAAAAGAAATAAAAGTAGTAGATTACTCTTTTTAAACTAGAACAAAGAGAATCCAAGAATCAGATGGCTAAAAAGGAACTGAATTTTAAATATGACGTTATCAATCTTACAATGTAATGATCCAGAAAAAGGGCTAGCTACATCTATGCTATCACTCCAAATGACTAGTTAAGTTGCGATTATAGCTCCCTAGAATCACTTATAAATCTGAGTCTCACCTAATATGAAACTAATGTAGGGCTTAGCATCAATGAATGTCTCATAATCAATTCACTCTACGTGGATTATTCATTTTCTCAATGTAGGATTGAGGTGTACAATCTCAAAAAAAAAAAAAAACCTAACATCCTTGTTAGGGATATGTTCTAGTACTACATAGCAATAATAGGCTGCTTTGATACCATTTTTGACAACTTTGAAAAGCCCTAGCAACATCTACACTATCACTCTAAAATGACTAGTCAAGTTACAATTGGAACTTAGTAAAGCTCAGTCCCACCTAGTAAGAAATCAATGTAGGAGCCTTTATAATCCACCCACTCTACGTGGGTTATTTATTTTCTCAATATGAGACTGAAGTGTTTACATATAGTCCTTAAGTTGATCAAATTTCAAAGATTTTTGTGAAAAGGTCCAACAAGTAGATTAGCTTCCAAGGACCTGTAAAATGCAACTTAAATGTAATCAAGGCTGCAGATTAGTCTTGGTTCATTCAGCAGCAAAATCTTGTCATTGACTTACTGCTCTTCTAGTGTAGTATAGTCACCAATATCCTTAGGAATTGAACCACACAATCAGTCTTCCATAAGGGACCTGCAGCATACCAACAGTTACAAATTAATCAACCTGTTGAATACTTGATGAATACCTATGCTGCAGATAAAGCCCTGACAGATACAAAATGAAATTATTAACTTACAATTTGACAAGGAGCCTGGTCAAACTCTTCAGGATTGATCCATTGATATAGTTGCAGCTAAGATCACAGTGAGTTTTAAGTTACTTCACTTAATCTTTCAAAATTTCAGATGATAATGAGACAAAAGATAGCAAATCCTCAATGAAGGTGGTCAAGATCACTGCTATAAATGATCTTTAATTTGCATGAGGATTAGAAATTATGTGGTTTTTTTTTGGATATCTGTCTTCGTAAGTGTAGTCTGTTTTTTGGTTGTTTAGATTATGATTTCTGAGTAATGTGGATTTAAAGACCATATTTTTCTTGTCTTTCTATGGAAGTTTATTATTTTTCTCTTCTAACAATTTTTTGTCTTGAGCACGCGGTATGGAAAATTTGTAGTTAGTTTGTCTTGTGGTCACGGTAGACTGATTGCATCTTTAATTATTATAATTTGTTGTGGTAACTAAGAAATTTTTGTATCAATGGCTTACTGGTTTTGTGGTTTATGTGGAGTTTCCCTGTTGACTATTAGCATTAGAGGAGCCACTTATTCGACCTTATGTTTTGTTAGTATAGAGGGATTCTATTATGTATAAATTAGTGCTTTTATGTCCAAGTGAGAAGAAAAAAAAAAAGGAAAATGTAAGTTGCTCCATTCTTTCTGACCTAATACTAGTGGTGGTTTATAAAGTTGACAATTGAGTTGATATCATTCTTCAGATAATCCTACTCCCTGAATTCTGCTAGTTCTCCAGTTTCTTTTGTTGACTATTTTCTACCGAAGTCCCTACAATGCAGTTATTGCAGACCAATTTAAATCCTTGCATCCTCAAGTATACTTCACTTGTTCACGACTTGCTATATAGATACCTGTCATTATTACATGGGAACTTTCATCATAAACACACATACTTAATGGAAAGGTCAGACTCAGCTTGTAAAAATTTCTCACAATACTGAAGAATATAGAGGAAAGACACAAGACGTTTTTATGTGCCCCTAAATCACTAGAGAACAGAAAGGGAGATTAGACACTGGCTGGACAAAATAGAGGAGAGGAGTGGTAAGGGAGGTAGTATACTAGTATGGGACTTCTTCATGGTCATTACCTCGGAAAATACAGAAGACCTATATAGAGGAGGAGGAGAGTAGGAGGTATTATCTGATTCTTCCAAATATTCAGCAACTCCTATTTTCTTTCCGGTCTAATCCCATTTGAGATTAATATTTCCTCTAATCCTCAAAAACCTCTGAAAACAACTAGGGACCTGTGCAGTATCCAAGTAATCTTTCTAAAACCATAAAAGCTTCCAAAAATTAAAGATTGTAGAAGAATAATATGGAAAGAAGCTTTATAAGTTTCACAAGTACTAAAATATCTTGGGTTGGAACGTTTAGAAGATTTGTTTTTCTTGATGGGCTAGTGATTTAGGAAACTCATAAGTTTACGTAGGCTACCTTTTTTCCTTTTCCGTAAGTAAGACAAGAAGGAAGAACTGTAGGGGGATGGAGTCCGTCCTTGCCACCATCCAATCAAGGATCTATGAGAGGGAAGGAAAGGATGGGAATGCTTCTTGAGAAATTAAAGATGGTCCCATTTTGCCAGGTTGTGGGCACTACTGATTGTGCTTTTATGAACCTTGGATGCCGACCAGGAGATGACAGAAGAAAGTTTCAAGAAAATATCCGCAATGGTTATCTAGTCCATTGAAAGATCCCTATGTTGGAGCCCTCTGAGTAAACCTAAGCCTGTACAACTTTATCCTTGAGGGAGATTCTCTCACTGTTATTGTAGGGATCTTACAATGGACTGGAAAGAGAGTCAATATTCTCTTAACGACAAGCTTAACTGTATATAGTGCTTTTCAGTTTTCACCCGTAAATAACAAATTTTTAGCATTTCTTTTCTATTTTTTTTCTAAGCATTTTTTTTAAACAAATTTTTAGCATTTCATTTTCACATACGTGTACTGCATTTTCTCCCTTCACATATTTGCATATTTATTATATCTTCCAGCCACATAATCAAAATGTTTAAAGAAGAGTTGCAAAATTCATTCTTTTAGTTCTTATGTGTTTCCAGTCATGTCTTGCCTGTGTCTTACGCCCCCTTGCTGTCATACCCGTCGTTGGCATGTCCAGCCCTGCTGTCCTGAGACATATTTTTCCTGACACATCCAGCACGCACATGATGGTACCAGTGCTTCAGAGGTTCACCTCCATGTCCATAGTTTTCAGTGGAGTTTGCAAGCGTTCTGAAACAGTTGAGTTTTCAAGATGTTCTTTGAAGTTTTAGCAATGTTCACTATTCGATGTTAGTGTCACTCAAATCAATTGTTATTTAGGTAGTATGATGTCTTCTTTTTATGAGATTTGAAGTAGCAAATAAACAAATTGAATCTTGTTTTGGTATTGGATTTATTATCTTCTTTATATGTACCAGAGTAGTATATTTTATTGATTGGCTACATATTCGATTAGTGAGTGCAGATTAAGACCATCTTTGCTGACAAGGAAGAAGTGATTTGCCACCGGCATTGCAGAGGGAGAAGCAGATTTTCTCCATTGATCTCTCAGCCAGCAATATTAGTGTTTTTTACAGACAATTTAGCAGAAATTCAAGCTTTTATAGTTCACCTTTTTGGAAGACTCGGCATATTTATTTACTACTCATTTGAAGGCTTCTCGGCATATCTATATGATGTGCTTTTCTTGTTCATTTTTTAGAAAGATTTCAAAAAAAATAAAATAAAAAAATTATATGCAGCTCTTGGAAAAAAACCTCGCTCTCCAAGAGCTTCTATGGTGGCCTCTCATATATCCCCTTGAAGGCCCTTTTGTATTCTTTCCCCACCTGTGCTTTATAGAGGGATTTTGTTAGCTTGAAGACATGGTGTGAAATCAAGTGATTTGTTTTTACTGCTAATAATATTAGTGCTTAACGTTACGCTGACCCCTCAAGCCACCCTTCGCTTCTATCAAGTGAATGGTCCTCCCTATAGGAAGAATAAGTTCAATTTGTGGGAATCACTAACAAAAGTTGTTTCCAACTTTTAAAGGCCATAGCTTTGCCTGGGAAATTTTAATAGAACAAAAGTTCAAAACCTCTCCCTGGAACTCAACCTCAAATTCGAATTGGAAGAATTTCAGAAGATAGAAGAATTACTATAGAAGAATAAATCTCGGGAAGGTTGGCTCACTTGCAAGGATCTCAACAGGTTTTTCCAAACCTCTGCAATCATCAGACGAATGCAAAATGTTGTAGATCTCTTAAAGGTAAAACAGAGCTGGATATAATGAATTACACAGAAACTCAAGTAAAGCAGGTTGACAACTAAAAGTAATGTAAGGTAGAACTTAAGTTCCAGAGTAGCTTTGTTATCAAAGCAGCATACAGAGTTGGATATATAGAGATTTACACACAAACTCTTCTCTGCTATCAAAGCAAGTAGTGATATATATACAGGAATAGAAGTAAAGTTCACACAACTTGAAACATCCAAGATAAAAAAAAAAATTATCAATCAGGCGTGAGAGGTGAAAGTTCCATTTTTCTCAAGCTCTCGCCGTCTGGCTCGTTCCATCTTCCTTTTCCGCCATTCCTCGAGTGCTGCGTAACATAAAAAATACTAGTAAAATCATCTCCATCAGATTAACAAAGTCGTAATGCCCCAAGACAAGAAAAATAATTGGAAAACCAGAGGGAATAAGTAAACACATATTATGGTCAGAAAAGCTTTGACTGACTTAAGCTTGATTTGGATTCCTGGATGACGACATACTAGGACAAAGCTTGTGAATCCCAAAATAAATATACTCTAAATATTAATATCGAAATTTGATGTGCAAAACTTATGATATATGCACAACCCAATATGTGGAATAGTGCTATTAACCAAGAAGGGGGTAAAACATAAAACCATGCCCTCCACGTGCAACAAACTCTCTTTCAATTCTATGAATTGGAAATGAGTCACTGGTTTTGCAATGAAGCATGTTGGACAGGATTGTACTGGATACTAGGCAGCATTTATTTTGAAAGTTTATCAAGTGTCTGATTTTCAAGTGGACACCATGACCAAAAGAAGGCATTGTTGTACGAGAGTTATGAATCTATAGATTATGTGACAATCAGAAATAACTACGGTAAATTTAGTAGGAAATGGCATACTGCATGAAAAATACCAAGAGAAGAGAATGGCTTTCTTTTAGTGACACATTCCAAGGCCAAAGATTAAATTTGATCAAACATGCTAACAAAATAACTACTGTCAGAATATCAAAATTTCTTTCTTTGTTGTGATGTACAAGAAATTTAACTACATAAATTTCCCGTGTTAAACTCAGACCTGGAATCATAAATCCAAAATTCTAAACTCAAAGGTCCAGATGCAGGTAATTCAATGATAATAATGGAGCACAACTGTATGTCAATTTTAAACTACAACCGCAAACACTAGAAAAGCCACAATTTAACATCTCACTGCAGAAAGAAATAAGATGTCTTTGAACATGAAAAACAGCTGGATCAAGCAACATGACAGAATTTCCTCTTTGTTTAAGGATAGACAAATAGAATAAACATAACTATTGTAATGCATAACGCAACATACAAGATAATCTTATACTTGAATGATACTAGGACGTCCACAATCATTTTAATTGACAATTCAAAGGAGTTGAGGGGCAGATTCTAGGGCAAGAACACAAAAAGTTACCTTTCAAGCTGCTAGCATCATTTAAGGATCGTAAATCATTTAACCTTTTGGAAAGATCAACTGCAGCAGTTTGCTTTGTATCTTTTTGTTGGAGAGCTTCTGGTTCTGCATATACTTCTTGCTCAATTTCCCTCACCTATAAATGGGAAAAGATTCAACCTAATGAAAAATATACTCCAGAACTAATTATTCATTAGATAATGCAAAGACAAAGGGGAATAGTTTGATTCACATCTTTCTGTGCCAACAGTATGCTTCTGTTTAACTTATAGTAGGACTAGTGATAATACTGAACTCATTCAAATTAGCAGCCATGCTTACTCTTTTAATCAGTTCCAAGGGTTGCATAGCAAGACGGATCTCTTCAGATTCCTTTATATACCTGAATTGAGCTGCATTTTTGGAAATTTTGGGCAATATGCCTTAGTCAATCAGCATCATCAAGTAATCTATATACAAACTGAACAGAGAAAAGAATCCCAAATAAAATCAATAAGAAATCATGATCAAGCTTAGGAAGTAATCCATGTGAAGAGCAACAAATTTCTAGATCCATGTCATGTGAAGCCTTCATGTTTTGCCAAGTTGTCCCATATAATTTGATACTTCCATGTCAGGCCAAGAACCAGGACTTGAATCTAATTATTTTATTTTATTTTTTATTTTTTTTATTTTTTTGAGAAGTCACTTAAATCTACTTAATATCTTTAGGTCATTGAAAAATATAACTTTTTTGTGCAGTTTAATGCTCCATAACCATATTTTACCACTTCAAAGAGTGTGCTATCATCTAATGTCATCGTTACAACTAACAATTGTAGAGAGATACTCATGACTACCATGTCACTATACGATGTGCTTAAATATATTAAGCACTCCCAGAAAATGTTTGCAATTGCTGCCAATCCCAGCTTGATACTATAGTTCAACCTCAGGTAGCTACAAGGTTTGATTTGTATTCAACCGTCTAGTGAATCAAGGCCAGTCCAAAAGAAAAGCATTCAGTCAAAATTTTGAGCAAATTCAATTTCAACTTCTGAGAAGTCACAAACTCCATCCCAGCTTAGGCTTTATACAAAAAATGTGATTCGAGTGTAAGAACTCGGAAATGGTGAAGTATATCTTAAATTGGTAAAAAAACATTAAATAAGAGCCTGCATGAGTACAATTAGCTAACAAACCTAAAACCTATCCTCAAGATTGATGCTGCAAAGAAGTGCACTCTAACAGCTGATTTGGTTAACAAGGAATAATCTTGCAGGAGTTTGTCCAGGCCACAACACTGATTTTAGTAGACTATATAAACCATGATGTTTAATAGAGTCACCAGAGCTAAATTGAATGTGGGCCATCATAAATGAATTTCAGAGACATGTAATCTATGTCTGCTCAAATGTTAATCTTAGCAAAACACATAAAAGGGATAGCAAACCAATCCAAAAAGTTGAGAAGTCCTTGTTCATCCCAGTTAAATATTAATATTGACATGTGTACTGGTGATGAAATCCAAATAAAATGTCACCACAGTACAGAACCTACAAAGACAAATCTTTGTCTGATCTACCACCACTTCCACTTCTTTCCTTTAAAAGGATTGAGATGAGAGCACTATGTGTATAACCTCCCCAAAAGGACAAAGTCACACTTGAAAAGAAAAGAGATTGCAGAAAGAAGAGACTTCTTCCCATCAGGCAATTGAGTGCCTTGGCCGTCTAATGGCCAAGGCTTATATAACTTTAACGGGTGCCTTTTCATGACACCTTTTGCAATTGTAATTCTCTTCAACGAACCTTTTCCAAGTGAGATGTCTTTTTTTTTTTTGGGCATCTACAAGAAGATGATTAACAAGGGAATAAGAACCGACGAAAAAAAAGACTATGGAAGATTTTACCACCCTGATAACAATGCACCACTGCAGACTTGATATTCTAACTGAAACTATAGCGGCTAAATATTTAATAGAATACACCCTTTAGTTCAAAGAACCCCAAAATGCAGTGGGCACTGCAAGCCATTTCTCTCAAACAAAGAACGCTATTCTTAAACCTACGAACATCAGCCATCCTTTCCGTACAGCTTCAAGGCATTATAATTTCAATTAACCACGAGGATATATAGGAGGCCAGGATACACGTACCATCGAATCAAACTCACACAATTCTTAAAAAGAAGAAAAAAAACCCATCAAATTTCAGATTTTGATTCTGAAAAACAAAACCTAAACAAAAATGGGTCACCCAACTATTGAACAAGAAGATCAAAATTTCAACAATCTATTTCTCTTCAATTCAACGAGAACCTATTATTTTGCCTTAATCGTATAACCCAAAATAAGCAAGAAAAATCTCAAATTTAGCACATAAAATAACAAAATTCGCAAACATATTGGACACCCACGACCCTTTTCAGTTCATTGACAAAGAAAATTCACAGCTGTATTCACAAAATTCAGTAATAGAGAGAGAGAGAGAGAGACCAGAATTGAACTGAGAAGCAGAGATTTTGCTGCGGGAAGAGGCGGAAGAGATGAAACCCTGAAGCAATAGAAGAGCGGCGACAACGTTCAAGAAGCACACCACTACGGTTGCGTTCCTGAAGGAGAGCCTCATCCTCCACGCCTGTGATAATTCCATCTTTATCTTTATATTCTTCTTCTCCTCCTCCTTGTCATCCTCCTCGTTCGTCGCGTCCTAAAAATAGTAACGTTGTCGTTGGGCATCCGAAACCAGCCGCGTAAACATCACTTCTTCGGGGGTCCCACTTGGACTTGAAGTTTGGATAGGTAGAAATGTAGAATAGTAGTATAGTACATTAGTACTAGTGCCCCGCGATTCTGCCGTCTCACCGCTGCCATTTGCGGAAGGCGGAAGCTACAGATACTTCACCCTCACTTTTCTTTCTTCTTCTTTTTTTTCTTTTTTTTTATTCTTTTTTCTTTTGTTTTATTTTTTTACATAATAACATATTTCTCTTTCTTTCTTTTTTGCTTTTCATTTTTCTCTTCCTTTAATAGTTAATAAAATAAAAAACAAATATTTGAGTAGAATAGTGAAAGTAAATTTTTTAAATAGCTACTGAGATTGTTTTAAAAAATAAGTTCTTAAAATAACAAAAAATGTACTTTTAATTATTTTGATAAGTAAAATTTGGTAAAGCTGTTAAGAATGCTTTACAATGTTGGTATTTTAACAATTTCTCCTTTAAATTGTAAAAAAAAATTTATTTTTTACTTTAATAATATAAAAGGAAACGTCACTTACCCTAGTGAACTTAGGCACATTTTGCAAACACTCATTCAATATTCAAAATTTCTTACTTTGATGTATCGGACTTTCGTTTCGTTTCAAATATTCTCCAACGTTAAATATTTCTGTTAAATTAAACAAAAAAAGAGAAAAATGACTAAAAGTATTTTAATAATTTCAAATCTCTCCGTTAGGAAGGGAAAGTAAAATGAAATTAAAATTTAATGAGAGATTTTGGATATTGAGAGAGTGTTTGCGAAACACGCATAAATGTATGGGGTAAGTAAAATTTCGCCTAATAAAAATTAGGAGAAACTTCATTTTGGCCTTTTCAACTTTCACATGATGTTTTTTTACAAACCCCTCTCAAACTTTAAAATCTCTCATTTTGGATCCTGAAATTTCAATTGCTCTCAATATAGACCTCCATCAGATTTTAAACGTTACATGACGTTTATACCCCTAACTTTTGTATAAAATTCCAACTTCCAAAACTTTTTTTATTAAAAAAAAAAAGGAAAATGAGAGATATTTTGGTTTTTTTTTTTTTTTTAAACCGCTAAAATTAATGGAATGGTTTTAATTAAGAGCAATTTAAAGTTCATGGGTCCAAAATAAGAGATTTTAAAGTTTAAGAATAATTTGTTTGTAAAATTACGTAAAAGGCCAAAGGGCAAATAGAAGTTTTTACTAAAAATTATGATGACCCATGACTTTTAATACACCTATATCATAATGGCCATAGCAGTATCTCAGATTCTCAGGATACAAAGGAAAGCTATATATGCCTACAAATTTCTTTTCTCATATTGCAAATAGTGAAAAAAAACATTTGATACATACATACACTGGCAGCCATAATAACATTCAAGTGTTTAGGAGCAAGAGAGAGGACAAAAGTTATTTGCATTGGCAAGAAAATTTATGTTAAAACAAAATAGAAGAAGATAGACGTGACTCGTGAGCAGCAGGATTCGAACCTGCGCGGGCAAAGCCCACATGATTTCTAGTCATGCCCGATAACCACTCCGGCATGCTCACTGAATGAGGACAGCCTCTGGATGTTATTAATGTAGTTGTTTTATTGTCACATTCAAATAGAAAATTGCTCGACTGATTCCAATTCCAATTCTAGTCCTTTTTACAGTACTATAACCAAACAGGGCCTAAAGTTGTAACGCTTTATGTATTTTTTTTTAAGGGAAAAATATAAAAAGCCTTATTATCGATCGTTTATAATTTATTAATGTTCAAAAGTAATAAAAAGTACATAAAACTACCAAAATGTAACAAAATGGCCACTTATTTTTTTATATTCCTATAATACCCCTATTCTTTTAACAAATAAAATAATAAAATAATTTTTAAAAAAACTAAACAATTTTTAAAAATACAAAAAAAAAAAAAAATTTAGAATAAATAAATATTCGCCCATTATTTTTTTTGTTGGTTTTTTTTTTTTACAATTAGTTTAATATTTTATTTATTAAAAGAATAGGGTATTATAGGAATATAAAAAAATAAGTGGTTTTTTTCATTGTAATTTTAATACTTTGCTTATTTTATTACTTTTCAACATTGTAGGCTAAATTGCAAAAACGATAATGAAACTTTATATTTTTCCCTTTTTTTAACCTTCAGATATCGGGTTGGTTTCGTAGCTCCGGTTAGACGCTGGATCGGGTTTCATATACAGGGTCGTGTCGTGCACCTGATAACATTCGTATGGATGTCTGTTGGTAGGCTGTTAAGCTTTGGGTCTCTGTCTTTCTCTCCTGCTCGAGCAGGTCAGATATGGTCCCTCTCACTCTGTTGTTTCCGATTCTTTTTGAATTCGTTGAACTCTGCACTATGTATTGTGGAATCCCAATGTACTACGTTTATTTTTTTGCCTATTCTTAACTAGTTTGACATTGAAATCCTTTCTGGGCGCCCTTCAAAATCAATTCTTTTATAGTTTCTTGCTGGAAACTTTACTGCTACTTCTGCAAATATTTCTGCCCGGACCTCAGAATCTTTCTTTTTTTTTTAATGATTTTGACTGATTTTCAAGTTTTGGGCATGAAGATATCATCTGGGTGCTCAATTGTTTTAGTTCTTCTGATTGGTTTTGGTTCTCATTGGACGTTTCATTTAAGCTTCTTTCTTTCTTGCTGTCTGTTTTTGTTTTTTTTTTTGTTTTTGTTTTTTAAGTATCTTTTTCGCTTATCAGTGCCTTGTTTAATGCTTTGCAGACACAGCCTTTGTCTTGTTTGATAGTTGATTGAACTAGTACCGTGATGGTTTCCACACTTTTTAGAAGCATTCACAACCACCCTTTGTTGCTATGCCCAACTGTATTGTTTAGAAGAAAGAATGGTGTTTTATATTGCACGATGAAAGGCACAGAAGCCCAAACAGCCACGCAAGAAAAGCAAAAGCCCCAAATCAAAGTTCCACCTCGTACTCAGACCAAAACAATTGACGAAATCTCAAAAGATTATGAAGCAATCATTGGTATAGAAACCCATGTCCAACTCAACACTCTCACCAAAGCCTTTTGTAGTTGCCCCTACAATTATGGGTCTCTACCAAACACCAGTGTTTGCCCATTTGCATGGGTCTACCTGGTGCTTTACCGGTTTTGAACTCGAAGGTCATTGAGTTTGCTGTGAAAGTGAGTCTTGCTCTCAATTGCAAGCTGTCTTTCAACTCAAAGTTTGATAGGAAACAGTACTTTTACCCCGACCTTCCAAAGGGCTACCAAATATCTCAGTTTGATGTTCCTATTGCAACTGGCGGCTACGTTGATGTGGATCTTCCGGTGGAGTTTGGCGGTGGGCATAGGAGATTTGGCGTTACTAGGGTTCACATGGAAGAAGATGCAGGGAAGCTACTTCATTCAGAAAATGGAAGTTATTCAGAGGAAATTACTGCTGCCCTGTTGCCTAAATACTGTACCACTTTTTACTGTGGATTAGACTATATTCTCCCTTTCTTTTCAAGAATGTTCTTGATTCATCTATTTATGGCATTGTTATTTTCACGATTCGATCAGGGTCAAGTGCTAGTGATATGATTTGTCGGTTTAGTTGATTCAATAAGCACAGTAATTCTACAATTTATTGTCATATTATTATCTAGGTGTACTTATCAGTTAGCATGCATTTCAAAAGGAAAATTTGTTTGTGATATGTCTCTTTTCATTAGAAGAGAGCTGTGGTTGGCAAATATGATGTTTGTTAATACTATGATTTTGTTGCAGGTTGATTTAAATAGAGCAGGGGTGCCCTTACTTGAGATTGTTTCTGAACCTGATATGAGAACTGGTATTGAAGCTGCAGAATATGCAGCAGAACTACAAAGGTTAGTTCGGTATTTGGGGGTGAGTAATGGCAATATGCAAGAAGGTTCACTCCGTTGTGATGTGAATGTCTCAGTTCGCCCAATTGGGCAGTCACAGTTTGGGACCAAGGTGAGTTCATCTCACTCTTTTTTTTTACTAGCAACTAGAAAAACTGAAGAAATTATTCGTTAAAATGTTCTGATGTGTGAAAGAAGCTTATTTTGTGAACTTGCATTATGAAAATATTTGGAGATTGTTAGCACTTATGATTATCACAATATCATGTTATCATTATAATCTGTTAATATTTCAGCTATATCAATAAGAGGCTACAGTGCTTATGAAAAAGATTGGTAGATTGTGTTTAATGAAAGATTGAGAGAGTTTTGACACCTTTTGAGGAAAGCATACAGCAATAGGGAAATCTGAAGTGGGAGTAGTATTATTTCCTCACTTGTTTTTGTTTATCTTAATATAGATACAAAGTTCCCTTCTTGATAAATTTCTTTGATAAAGGGTATGCAGAGAAGGTCTATGCATAAGTGGTGCTAGTTTTCACATGAAAAACAGTTCTGACACTCAACCAAATTTAGATGATGTTGATTGAGTGGTACATGGACAAATTATTAGTTGAATAAAGAGAAGAAAGTATTGTTATCAAACCTCAATGATATATTTATTGTAAACTAAATTCAAAACCTTAAATCTCACCTCAAATTTGGGAGGTTTATTATTTCTTGTGGAGAGAAGGGGTTAAGTCGCTAATGTCGTTGGACCCTATTGAATATCCTTCCTCATAATTAACGGGTGGAGGTTTTGTTCATGGTTTGAAACCTCTACAGGACCTATGAAGCAGGAGTTATATCTACTAGTGAAAGAAAGAGGGAATTTCTGTTCATAAATTTTAAATCATGAATTTATGTCCAATATGTGCTTAAAAAACTAAATCCATTTCATGGAATATTGACACCCTTTCTCAAAAGAAAAGAACACGTGGAGAATTATCCAACTCACGGGTACAAATGCAAGGCTCTTAACCTCGTGGTCGTGGGTTTGAGTCCCATGCTGGGTGTAGTATTCTCTTTTTTTAATCCTAAGGAGTTGGCTCAAGTGGTAAGAGCCTTAGTATTTGTGGTAGTCCATGAGGTCTAAGATTAGAATCTCCTTGGTGCAAACAATTCCATGGGGCCAGCCTGTCGATGAAGCCGGAGTATTACCCGATCTGTGTGGAGGGGGTGCTTTACACGAGTCCGAGGTTTACCTAACAAGGGTGAGTACATTAAGTGGCTGTACCTTAGAGGGGTTCCTTGTTATAGAAAAAAAAAAAAAAAATGATCCAACTCATGGGTACCTAAATTGCTTTGACCTCCTATTCAAGCTCATCTTAAATGGGTAATTAGTTACTGGTAACCTCAAGAACTTTCTACTGCTTAATTGTTCTTGTCCCACCGTTGAATTTTGTACTTTAATTTTGGAATGATGATAGTGCTTTAGAAGATGGATGTGCTAATGGATGCATTACAGCAAAAAGCAATGGCCTTTTTTTTTTTTTTTTTGTCTGTTTGGTGTTTGTGTTTATTAGCAGCACCTAATCTTAATCACATTTGTCTTGGCAGGTTGAGATAAAAAATTTGAACTCTTTCTCATCAGTTAGCAGGTCCATTGATTTTGAAATTTCGAGGCAGGTGCTTCTTCATAGCCAAGGCCAGGGTGATCAAATTACACAGGAAACTCGTCTCTGGGAAGAAGGTGCTCAGGTAATTGTTACATCTTGTTTTTATTCTAGTAATCTAATTGAACAAGTACTAGATATGTGGTTCACTTGGTCATTTTGTGTTTATTTATGTGCTCCATTAACCTTTGTTACACTGTTTAGAAAACAGTCACAATGAGGAAAAAGGAAGGCCTTGCTGATTATCGATATTTCCCAGAACCAGACCTTCCCGGAGTTATCCTCACTAAAGAATATGTCGATAGTATTCATGATTCATTGCCAGAAGCTCCTGAAGTGAAGCGTCGGAGATATGAGAAGATGGGCCTAAGCATGCAGGATGTTCTTCTCCTTGCAAATGACATTAATGTGAGTACTCTTCATCCCATAGAATTTTTACTAGCTAGGTATTGCTCAATTGCTATTTGAAAGTTTTTACTTTACAAATTCTGAAATTTTTAAGGTAAAGGCCAACCTAAAAGAATGGAAAAAAAAAAAAAAAAAAAGAGTAAAAGGAAGAAGAAGAAAAGAGAAGGGTAGAAAACTTAACACCAAATTCATATTGCCTACTTAAAAAGGCCAAATTTGGGTTAGCCTACAGATATCTGACATAATTGTCAATGTAAAAGGCGTGTGCCCAAGGTCCTTACAGTTCTCTATGTATTTAAAACAACAATTGAAACGAAGAGAGTGAACCCCACAATATATATAAGAGCCCCACAATATTTATGCACTTCAGTTGCATATCACAAGCTTCAAGGATCTGACTTATGGATCTTGAGTGTCTCACCGTTTGAGGTGTGGCCAAGGTCATTTAAGCCTCTAATGCTGTGCCTCAAGGCATTTTTGTTAGCCTTGCTTCAAAGGCAAGCCTGAAAGCAGAATTCTTGTATGCCTTCTGTAACCATGTTTCTGTTGCTTTACAGTATTGTTTGGGACATATATCATGCTAGAATGTTCTGAGATATGGCTCTTTTGCTGAATAAATGTCTTAGGTCGCACAATTTTTTGATGCAACTATTGCAAAGGAAGCTGACGTGAAGCTAGCTGCCAATTGGATAATGGGCGATATTGCTGCCTATATGAAAAATGAAAAGTTGACCATAAATGAGATTAAGTTAGTTCCCCAGGAGCTAGCCGAGTTGATAGCTTCCATAAAAGGTGGGACCATTAGTGGGAAGATTGGGAAAGAGGTAAGAGTTTGCTTCTGGCAGTAACACTTCCTATTTTGTATTCACACAACCTTGATTTCCTATTTGATCACCATATCTCTCTCTAGTGTCTAGATATATTTCGTTTACTTGTTTGTAAAATATGCTTTGTATTTGTTCCTACTTGTTTTTTTTTTTTTTTTGGTCTTGTCAATTGACTGAGGTTTTTTTATATGCTTGCTTTTTCGACATTCTCATCAATATAAAAGATTTTCTTCTCTTTTGTTTTTCTGCCCTTCCCCTCCGTGCCCTCTGCTAATATTATTGGTAAGAAGAGCCTGTATACCAATATAAGCAGGTAAAATATCATCTAATTATAGCAGGCTTGTAATAGCATGCAGAAGGGAGGTTTAACTAACAAGTTGCAAGGCTACCCAAGGTGGCAAGGTCTTAAGATCTTGTTGCTGCACACTATGCGGCATAAGTTTTAAAATTTTTCAATAGCACATTGGGACCTTATGATACTTTACCAATGAGATAATTCAACTCTTGTCCAGGGTTGTGGGGTTTCTGCAGGTCTAGATTTTTCAATTGTCCTTTTTGGGGAATGATGTTATAAAGTAAATAAAATATTATTTTTTGATAAGATAAATAAAATATTATTAAGCACAAAAGGCGTAACTCAAGTATAGATGGAGCATACAGCGAAACATGTAGCTAGAAAGAGAGAAACTAGTCAAGAAAATCATGAAAACTAAGCCAATTAAGATCTAAAGCAGTTGTCTAGTATTAAAGAAACCCTAGTAGACAAGAAGTATACAAAGAAGCAAAAGGTCTACTACTCTTCTAAGTGGGCAATCTTATAATGGAGAAGAAGATGCTTCACAGACTACCTCTTACACATAGAACACTAGTCAACCACAATAACATGTAGTTTTTAAGGTTATTTGTGTAATGATCTTCCAAGGTGGCTGTCCAAGAAAAAGTAGCTTTCAGTGTTCCTAGATCCCACAGAAGCCTGAAGAAAACCCCATCTATAGTAGTGGATAACATTTTACTAAAGCTTCTGTAAGATTATGACAAAAGCAAAGGAGACAAAGGATTATCTTGTATCAAACCACAAGAGCTATTGGAGTACCATTAATAAAACTGAAAATACTATGAAGAAATATAAGTGATCCAATTATGTTGTATTTTTCCCAAAACCACATCCTCAATAAGTTTAGTAGAATGATGAAGTAGCGGTGGAGAGAGAGCTTTGACTGGATTTTTGTTTGGTGGTATGTGGGTGATGAGGTAATGGAAGGACTGCATCTATTGTTTGCAGATGATACACTTATATTTTGCAAAATAGTCAAAGGTGGAACAACTGAATTTAAGATGTTTGCTGCTATGTTTTGAAACAAAGTTTGGGGTTGAAAATAAATTTGTTAAAATCAGTGATTGTTCCTATAGGTGAGGTGGAAGATGTGGAAGGTTTGTCAAGGATACTTGGTTGTGGAGTGGAATCGTGCCATTGGCGTGTTGGGGTTACCTTTAGGAGCTCCTTTTGGGACCTTATGATACTTTACCAATGAGATAATTCAACTCTTGTCCAGGGTTGTGGGGTTTCTGCAGGTCTAGATTTTTCAATTGTCCTTTTTGGGGAATGATGTTATATTAACTTTTTTGTTTTTTGTAAATAAAATATTATTAAAAGCACAAAAGGCGTAAATCAAGTATAGATGGAGTATACAGGCGAAACATGTAGCTAGAAAGAGAGAAACTAGTCAAGAAAATCATGAAAACTAAGCCAATTAAGATCTAAAGCAGTTGTCTAGTAGTAAAGAATTTTGAAAATTTCAGACGCTTAGTGGAGGAGATTAGTGGAGGCAAAATACGATATAATGAGGGGTGTATGGTGTTCTAAGGAGGTAGGAGGATCTTATGGGGTGGGAGTGTGAAAATGTATTAGAAGGGGGTGAGATGATTTCAAACAACATGTGTGGTATGAGGTAGGAAATGGCTCTAGAATATTATTTTGGCAGGATGTGTGGTGTTGGGAATTGCCATTGAAGATTGTGTTTCCTGCGTTGTTTACTATAGCTTGTGCAAAGGAAGCGTGGGTGGAGGAGAATATGGCTATAGTAAATGGTGCTATTCATTGGAATGTAATGTTCATTCGACCTATTCATGATTGGGAAATGGAAAAGGTGTCACGATTTTTCAAATTGCTGTATTCCCAACACATTAGGCATGGTGGGGTGGATAAAATTGATTGGATTCCCTCGAAGAGAGATTTTTGAGGTGAAGTCATACTATAAGTTGAAGGTTAATTTGGTACCGATGGATGGCCCTTGGAAGATTATTTGGAAGAGTAAAGTGCCTCCGAGAGTGGCTTTCTTCATGTGGACAGCAGTATTGGGAAAAATATAAACAATGGATAATCTATGTAAGAAGAACATTATAGTGATGGATTGGTGTTGTATGTGTAAGAAGAGTCAAGAATCTATTAATCATTTATTGTTGCATTGTGAAGTTGCTATAGAGGTTTGGAATATGGTCTTTCAACTGTTTGGTGGTATGTGGGTGATGCGGGTAGATTGAAGGACTGCTTGGGAAGTTGGCAAGGACAAAAGGGTAATAGTATAGTTATACAAATCTGGAGAATGGCTCCTTTATGCGTAATGTGGTGTTTATGGAGAGAAAGGAATGCAAGAAATTTTGAGGATTGTGAACATGAAATTATAGAGTTGAAGAAAAGGGTGCTTTAAACACTTTTCTCATGGAGAGTTTTGTGGCATTCTTCACAAGTTTCAATGTTTGTGGAATTTCTAGATTTATGTGCATCATTTTCTAATTAAAAGTTTGTCTATGTGGGCTCTTGTTGTATACTTCTTGTATACATGGGTGCGCCCCTTGTACTTTTAATATATTGTTATTTACTGATCAAAAAAAGTATAGTAAGAATTCCCAGTAAACATGATCTAGGCCTTCTCTAGATGAATGGAAAAGGAAGAATGACCTTTTGCTAGTCTTGCAGTAGTTCTATTCTTCTTTGGGTGTACTTTACTGTTCTTTTTATTTCTTAGATTCTCATCATATAAATTATAATTTGCAGATATTGTTTGAGCTACTAGCCAAAGGTGGAACCGTCAAGGGACTAATAAGAGAAAAGGATTTGGTTCAGGTAAGTAATTTAGTTAGGAGCTTCTATAGATATAAGTCTTTTCAAATGGTAAGATATATGAAAAAATGCTCTCTATTGTTATGGCTTTAACAAATTTTATTTCCCATTACGTTTGCCATGAAATGCTTTTATAAGATGCCTAAAATTGAACAGACATATGAGATGCTAAATTTGAACAGGCCTCGGTTTGAAAATGCCTGAATGAGTTATTCTCTCAACCAAGCCCAAGCTTCCCAAGCAGATGGGGGCATCTAATATCTTTAAATGTGGGAGTAGTTTCATTAACTAGTGTCCTATGAGAGAGACGGTTTATGCCACCAATTAAATGATTGAAACATTATTTGTATGATCGTGATGATTATAGTTTGGTTTAGTAGAAAATTGAGTCAAGGGGTCTCATGGTTTTGAAAATAACAGATAGTAGATCCTCTGGAGATTGAGAAAATGGTGGATAAAGTGCTTGCAGAGAACCCAAAACAGCTGGAACAATATCGTGGTGGCAAGACAAAACTACAAGGTTATTTTGCTGGCCAGGTAAAAAAATAAAATAAAATTGTGGGATCAAGTACAGCATTCAATCCGATCCAAAATTGTGGGTCTTAATAAGAAAACTGTTTTCTATTTTCTCCCTGTTAATATTTTTCCTCTGTACTTTAGCAAGATGATCCTGCATATTTTGGCATATGCAGGTAATGAAAGTATCAAAAGGTAAAGCGAATCCCGGCCTTCTAAACAAGATCCTTTTGGAGAAATTAAATTCCAAAAGCTGATGATTTTGTCGGTGGGTATCTACATTGTTTTTTCCAGAAAAAAGAAAAGCAAAGAATCATTAGTCCTTCCATAACTCTTGCCAGGTTCCATAATAATAACTGGTATATCTCTTGCCAGGTTCCATCATAAAAACTGGTATTTCCTTGGGGGTCTTGCTAGACGATGCATCCCAGTGATCCAACGGCAGCCCAATGAGTTTTGCTGATTAATTATGTCTTTGCCTACTGATGAACTCACAATACTTCATGGCAGCTTATAGTTTTACATGTCCTGTGCGAACATGGAACGGAAATGGGAGAGACGGGGGCTGATACTTGCCTTGTCACATATATTCTACTCTCACCTGACTGACTTTCCATAGTGGGATAGATTAATAGTGACTGTAAGCACTTATAATTATGATATTTATGTATATATTGTAAGAATTCAAGCCATTCTTGACTTTGAACTTTCATTCCTTTCACCTTATCTTCATGATTTGAAAGAAAGGGTTAGTTAAGGCACATTTGGTACGCAGAATTGGCACCTGAAATGTAATGATTATTCCTTCATTTGTTTGATTACATACTATTCTTGAAAATAGCAATTCCCATGAAAATGACGACATGAGAAATGTTTGTTCTAGGAAAGATTCCGAATTTGCTTACAAATTTTTGGTTAATTAAAAGTAATAATCATAACAATATTAATGATAAGAAAATTATTTAAGAAATCTTTCGTTATGTTGTATTATATCGCATGTTGGATATTACTAGAGCCTTCTACAATGGTATCATCTTGAAGCATTTCGTTCAAGTAGTGTTAGCTGGGCACGACATACTCTTCAACCCCGCAAAGGGAGGTGGTGGTAGATGGACCTCCGCACTCTTAACCTACCGCAAAAAAAAAAAAAAAAAAAAAAAAGTCTTTTGGGCTTAATGCATATATATGACATGGTGACAAGGGGGTGGCATCCACGTGGCAAGTTTTTTCTTTCATTGGGTTTACCTGAAAAGAGGACATTTGACACTTTCTTCCATTAAAAGTTGGACGAAAAAGCTAGACTAATAGCCTATTAAGAGAATGCTATTGTGTATTCTGTCAGCATTCTCCCAACATACTTAACTGATGTGGCATGCTTAATCCACCATTGATTTTTGTCTTTCTTTTTAATCAAGACTGATGTAAGAGTGGATTGACCATGTTTGAGAAAATGCCAAATAGCATTTCTCATGAAAAATCAAATATTTTATTGTTAATATTAGAAAGTTGGACCTAATTTGTCACCAAACCCAAAACTCAGGAGGCATATATAGGACAACTTGAAGCTAAACTCTGCCAATTGAAAAGCTTTTACATGCTGGTGGTGGTGGATTTTGAAAGAAGAAAGTGTTTCGATGAGACAAAACCCTTCCCCGTTTTCGAACTTTGCTGGCAGGTGACCGAGTCTCGAGGATGGATGCTTCAAAACAAACATCAACCCCAATTTTAGCATGGAACAACCAAAGCAGTCCTAAATTGTGTTGATCAAATAATGAAAGCTGACAATTTGTTAATAGTTGTCCTTTGGATAAACACATAACAAATGACAACCGTCTTATATTCTACTTTTCTTCTACCCTCCATCGAAAGCCTTACTTGTGCTTGTGGTGGCAGGCATTTAGTTAGCAGTGACAGTTAGCGGTGGTGGACCATGCAAGGCAGGACCTCTCCGAGGAAGGTAATGGTGGTGGCTGAGCCAACCCGTGAGTCGGCAGCTGCCCTACAATACGCTCTTTCCCATGCGGTGCTTGAGCAAGATGAATTGATTCTCCTCCATGTTGAAAGCAAACTCGTGGCGCAACACATTATCTACGTTCCTTAGAAGGCCGAGTGCAGGCTCCTTCCAGCGTGGGATCCTCGGATGGAGGTGGAGGGACGTGGATTTTCTTGAAGAGTAAACATGCATGTAAGGCTGCTCAGCCCAAATTGCCCGTTAGTGTAGAGAGGTGAAATGGAAGGCAAAGACAAGGCAAGCGCTATTCTTTTCCGAAGCATCACACTCAGGATCGATCTCATAGTTATAGAGCGGGCGAAGTTTCTCAACAGCCATTTTAGGGTGAGTTTTTTTTACTACAATCTTCAAGTTTTGCGTTGCTTGTAAAATGTTGTTCGAGAAGAGTAATAGTAAATGTCAACCCATGTCCTCATTTGTCCTCCCTAAACTGATGTACCTTTTAAAATTACAATAGGATCAAAAAATTTCAAACCACCCGAATACTAAAAGATGTCAAGAAAATGTCGGCTGACAAATACTTTTACAAAACAAACATAGCCTAACATGTTCTAGCATTGATGTCACAATAATAAGAACAAAATTAAAATACTTTAATCTATTAACTATCAATAGGTTAGTGGCCTTGCAGTTTACCTTGAAACATGTCGAAGTTAATTAGATATGGAGAAAAAAAAAAATTTGATTGTGCAATTTCCTTAGGATAACACATAATATTAGAATCATTATGATAAGAGAAAGGTCCGATTGCAATGTAATTAAATTCATTCAATTGTCTCCAAGAGGTAGTTTAATCGGCTGTGAATCACGCCTCATAAAAGAAAAATCACTAGTTTGAATCCCTCATTCTCCTTTTCTTCCCCTTGTGTGGATATGTTAAAAAAAAAAAAAAAAGTTAAGTGTGAAAATATTAACAGGTAAATGCGAGTTTTAGAACATCTATGTTTCTCACTTTAACACTAGAAAACTTGTTCCATGAAAGAAGGGAATTCCTCACCAGAAATAATTTGTGTTTCTTTTACTTGCATATAAAATTGGAAAAAGAAAACCAATGAAAGTGTTTTTTTTTTTTTTTTTAAAAAAAAAATTAATTATATTTTATTAAAGTGCTTTTGGATTTTCGTAATGGTATATGGTATGTGTGTGTGCATCAACAGATGTTAGGTAGGGTCTATGAGAGGGACCAAGGGATAGACACAGCAGAGTATTTGATTGAGAACAGCAAGTGCACCTGTGTTGGAGTACAGAAGAAGGGCCAAAATGCTGGCTTTCTTCTCAATACAAAAACCCACAAAAATTTCTGGCTCCTGGCATAACCCACCTCATCGTCTATCTGATTCGATCGGCTTGGGACACCGGAAACAGACCAATTAGACTGCTTTGTGTTTGCCAAATCAGCTATGTACTAGAATTAGTGCATTTCAAATTAAGACATCTCCTGTTGCCTTTTCTCAGCTATGTATGATTTTCTTTACACTCCATGAACAAATATCTATGTACATAAGTAGTTTTGGTCGCATTTGTACAATGAAGCATTTTATTTTATGATTAAAAGAAGAAAACCATTGCCTATACTTTGTTACTATCTCCAATTATGGAGTAGAGCTTTTCAGTTGCCTCTAGCGTCTGCCATTTTTTTTTTTTTAATTGAATAAGAAAGAGGTTAAAAAGGAGAAGTGTCTGCCAAATTTAAAATTGAGAATCATTTATCAAAAATTGATTAAATTATACATCAAATTTACTTGCCTCTATGAATTACTTATCAAAAATTAGTATCAACAAAACTATATAAAACTGAGATAGCATTTTAAGACATTAATACTAAATTTAAGATGACTAAATTCCTTTATTCTTAAAAGGTTAACTTTCCACTCCTAAATTTTAGTTTTGAATCCAGAAACGAGTTTTGAAGCATTAGTACTAAATTTAGGATAATTGAATCCTTTTAAGGTTATTCCATCCTTAAAGGGTTAACCTTTTTACCCTTAGGTATTAGTTTTGAATTTAGAAATGAATTTTGAAGCATTAGAACCCAAATATTAGCTAATGAAAATTTAACTAATATTACTCAAACATCTTAAAATACAATTCAAAACATTTCATCAAAATATTTCTTCTTTTTTTTAAAAAATAAAAAAAAAGATCGACGTTGGTCTCCAATAAAAAAAAAGTCTTACTTTGAGTTGCTGAAACATGTCCTACGCATAGCAGGACTCCCAATTATGTACTATATTTTTCCGTTTGGGTTTGTTGTCAAGGTGCCTACCCTGTTGTTGTTCGATCCCATGTAACCTATTTTCCCTTATTTGATATAGATATATACATATATATGTATATATATAGAAAACAGACAACTATGAAGGAAGGAAGGAAAAAAATGGATTATATGATATTGCACGACATAAATAGCTTAAGAGCCATGGCAGACATGAGCACATGAAATAACGAGAAAAGAACTTTAGAGTTCATCGCGCATAGGTCTTTCAAAAGGAACATCCACCTTATGAACTGCATCTTCATGGACCTGGCCAAGATTTACGCCATCTGCAACAGGCCTGTGTCCGATCTCTGCTTGTCCCGCCAAACCAGCCTTTATGGCGGCAGTAACCTTTCTCTGCAACTTCAGTATTCCAATGCGCTTAGAGACAACATAAAGGACAGCACATGAGAACAAGAATACTCCCACCGCAAGTATCAACCTGTTCAAATAATAGAGATGGCATAAATTTGTGCAGATAAAGATAACTAGTCATCAGGAAAGAATGAAAAAAACAAAAATCTTCTTTACCTGTCCAAGACATCTTGACGTTTCATCGTGGAGAGTAGGTTCCGGGTTCGCATCAACAATGAGCGGTGCCCTTTATATTCACTTTCAGACTTCTTTAATACTCCTGTTGATTCCTCTATAGATCCAAGCCATATTTGCCAAACAAAATACAAAAAGAATTAATGTCCAAAGTTATTGTATAATCATGTTATGGACTATGTCAGTACTTCGTTGAAGTTGCAAGTAATATTATTTCATAGAAATCTGACTAAAAAATTCCTATAAATATGCATCTTGTATAGCAGCGAACCAAAAGAAGCAGCATCACATGATAAATCATTGGGGATGCCCCGAGCAGACAAAATTGCAGAAAACTTGGTCACATGGATATAAAAGAAATTAGGTGCCACCCCTTTGGGTGAAGCCTATATAATGATGTCTCTGCCCAGTGGCTATAATAAAGGAGCCTTATTCTATTATCTTGGCACATATGCTCCCGGTTGCTCATGATTGATCACTAGATGAGGCTGTGAAAATGAAGGTAAGAAGATGGTGTTTCAACTGTAGATATAATCACGCCGCTTCGAACATTAAATCACAGACAAGTCAGTAGTTGATCATAGAAAGCTAGAGAAAGGATAACATTCTCATCAAACTGTGACCTCATCACTAGATCCAAACTACAAACCAAAATCAAAGTCATTATCATCCATAGAAACACAAATTTAGGGGGCTCATCACACTTTTTTCTTCCTTTTTTGTATTTTGAATAAGTTCACCGCACTTGTTATCTAGTCCATCAAAGCCAAATACCATATCCTCCTTATGTCCTTTCTCATATGATGGGAAACATGATTCAAGAAATACTTTCATAAAGTTTTTTTTTTTTTTAATTATAAGTAAATCAAATTCATTAAAGGCACAGAAGGGCGGAATCCTAGTACACATTAAGTATATAGGAGAACCCCTAACATATAGAAAAAGAAGATCAAAACTCCAAAAACACTGAAATTAGAAATGGGCAAACTATTGCACGCTCCTATCTATGTGTAAAGGGATTGGAACATCTTTTCAACTCTAATATCGCAGTCTCACTATCTTCAAAGATCATTGTGTTCCACTTTGTCCAAATACGCTATATTAAACACAAAAGAGTCAACCTCCACATTTCTAAAGCAGTACAGTGTACCATTTGTCCTCTCCAACTCACCAACTCTCTCTAAAGCCACCATCAACACAAAGTGCCACTTTCTCGAGAGTCAACTTTCTAAATACTCTTCCAAGGAAAATGGTAACTTACCGGAGTAGATAACACATGAAGTCTTCACTTCAAACAATTTCCTTTCAGAAGGAATCTAGAAGATTTTATCCTCAACTCCTTGCCTTACTCTTTGATAATACAATAACTGAAAGAAAGCAAAGATTACTTTCACATTCCAATGTTGCACAGGTCTTGCAAAGAAAATATTTCAATGAATATTTCCATTCTGAAACTGCATATGATCCACTACCCAAGCATCCTTACAACATGTAATATTGAGTAATTCTAGATAGGAAAGATTTAGAGCCTGCTCCAAACACCATATGTCATGCAAATAACGCACTGTAGATCCATCTCCCATCTCATATCTAACATATTTAGAAAAACCTACCCACCCCCTCCTTATACATTTCCACACACACACACCATAGGACCTTACAACCTCCTTCGAACACCAACCTCCCTTCAAGCTATCATACTTAGTGGCCACCACCGATCTCCACATAACCTCCATCTCCATAGCACACTGCCACAACTACTTACCTAGAAGGGCTCAATTAAACTAAATCAGATTTTTCATCCCTAGACCCCTGAAGTTATCGGAGTACATATTTTCGACACTTCACTAAATGGAACTTAAACTCATTGAGTTTTTTTTCTCAATAATGTCATTCTAAATAGTAGAGCCTTGTAAGAAGCTCCCAAAGGAAGAACCAAGGCCACTTTACAACCAAGCACACTCGCCAAACCGTCTATCTAAATCACCCACATTGTTTACATGAACTATCTCTAACTTACAAATTTATCTTCAACCCCGACACCACTTTGAAACATAAGAAGAGGCACTGCAGGTTACGAAATTGTTTACAATTAGCCTCGCAAGAAATCAATGTATCATTTGCTAACAATAAATGTGACACTATCAACTCCTCATGATTCCTTTATCCCATCAAAACTTTTTATAAGAGCCCACTGTCCACAGTAAAAGAAAGTATCCTACTTAATGCCTCCATAACAACCATAAAAAATAAAGGAGACAATGGATCTCCTTGTCTTAATCCACGCGAGCTACTAAAGAAACCAGATGGAGATCTATTATGAGAATGGAAAACCGCACCGTAGTCATGCAATTTCTTCAAGGACACTCCTCTCCAACTCTCTAGAGATATCTTTCTTCCTCAACATTTCACCTTTCATTTAAAGGTCTTTCCTCTGAAATCATATCCAGCTCACAAAGACCATCCACCATCTCCTTCTTCCCCTTCACTACATGAACTCCAAAGAACAAAATCTAGGTGATTCATTTTGAAATATGACTTAACAATGAAAAGGAAGAGTTGACCAGATACCAAAGAGAGCCAGCACCATCTCCTTGTGACAAAAGGAATAGACATTTCACTGCAGATTCAAATGGATCGCATCCATTGGAAGATTTGTTTTCCTGACTGATCAAAGGGTTAAAGTAATTTTGACATTTTTTACTAAGTTGTGCAGTCATATAAAAATAATTCCATAATACTTTGGTTCCTTCAGTATTAGAAAGAGTATCCAAACTGAGTATGTAAAATACAAGAAATTATGACGGAAGAAAGATCACATCCAATCATCCATAAAAAATAAGAAGAAGAGGGATCATATCCAATGCAGTTCTGTTATAATTAAACAACAATAACTTTACATAAGATGTTGGAATAAGAGGACCTACCAACAACCATGAGTGTGCTAGCACTTCTTTCCACCTCCTATAAGGACATAGAGATTCAAAAAATAAATTAATTGTGCATCCCATTCAAAACAGAACAAGAAGCAATAATAGCCACTAACCTGAACCATCAATTGGCGAGTACGGCGAAGGCTGTCAGTGATGCTTTCAGCAGCAGATGTCATTCCAGCTTTTGTCCTGAAAGACGTGTATTAACAAACCCAAGTTAAGAATAGTAACTATTTTGTTCATGTTCATAAAACTTGCCATAAATTACAATGACTGCACCGAATCTGGATATAAATCACCCATACTTACTGCAAGTTGCGCCTGCGAATTGTGGACTCTTCACCTCCACCCAAAAGTAGTTCCCTCTGCAATTAACAGAACCACATGAATTCACACCTCATTCCAAGCCTCTCTCATAAGCATTGCCATAATGTCAATAATTGCAAGATTTTCACAAAGTCAGAAACGTTAAAGATGGGGTGTCAGATAAACTACCAGAGAAAAAATCGTTTTTAATTACTAACATTTTACTAACGTAATTTAATATGGAAATGATTACCTCTTCCTGAGCAGCTTTCCTCATGTTAGCCTTTGCTTGCAAATTGGCATTCCTCAGACTCAATCGCAAACTGCAAACAAAGCCCATGACCAAAAATCGCGAAACTATTCATATATGAAAAATCCATTATAACGAAATTAATAAACGAGATCGTTAGTTGCTTGCTCATAAATTACGGAAAATAAAATAAAACGTATTCTTCCACTCAATGCATCTATTTTCACTCAGTGGGCTTGAAAGCTCAATTCCTTTCGGGCAATTCAGGTTAAAGAATTCAATATAAAGACTACAAATTTTCCTTCCCCATTTCCTCCATTTTTTCTGAGCAACCAAACAGACGGTACAATTTGTTCACATAGCAAGAGAGAGAGAGAAAGAGAGAGAGGAATTGTACTTGTGGGATTGGCTCTTCCAAGAGTGGAGCAAAGCCGTTGCTGATTGGACTTCATGATCGGAGGGCAACTGTGGCGCAAGAAGATCGAGATTGAACTGGAGCGAAGAGAGCAAAGCCAAGCCGTCCTGCGCGAGCCCGTTCAATCTCGGCAGCGAATTCCTCTCCTCCCTGGATTTCCCGTACTCTTCGATCGCCTTTATATGCTCTTGGGTCCGACTATACGCTTCGTCCCACTCCTTCTTCACCTTCTCCACTGCCTCCACTACCTTGTCCATCCAGATCTCACCACCTTTAGCAATTACCTCTGTTTGTTTGCCGAGAAAAAAAATGTAGGAAAATAAAACGAGATTTCTTTCAAAAGAAGAGCAACAAAATTGAACGAAACGTACCGTTTTGGTATGTCAGTCAGTCTTGTCACTTTGAATGTCTGTTTTGTGAGAGCGCGCCACGGAGATTTGCTTGGAGGCTTGTTTATATATGGAGATTGGAGTTCATAATAAATGGACAGAAATAATGAAATATATATATATATATATATATATATATATATATATATATATATATATCAAAAAACATATCTCATACGTGTCTTAAAATTATGACATGTGATGTAAACTTTTTTCTTTTAATAAACTTTTTTTTTTTTGAACTAGTTTATTAAGAGTGAATCGGTTTTTTAATAGTGAATCCAGTCAATAAATTAACTTAATTAAGGGTATTTAATTATATCCAAGAATTTTTCTTATATGTGATTTTAAGTTCAAAATTTTATTGTACAATATTAAGTATTATTATTATCCAAATCAAATAAATAATACAAATCAAATTATTATATATTAATACGCTTAGTCACTTTATTAACATTTAATTGTTTAGTTTCCTATCTTCTCTCTATTTTTATATTAGAAGTTACTTTCTTCTTCTTCTTCTTCTATTTTTTTTTTTTTTAATAATTTTCATTTTAAACTACACCTATGCTCACAAAGATTTTTAATATATTCAAATTTATGTTTTAATTCATTTGAAACATTTCTGAAGTTTTTTTTTTTTAAAGCAATATATGAAAAATCGATAATAAATTCAGCACCCAATACACTTGATAATATGTCAACCTTTTTTTTTTGGGCTTTCAGAAGCTTTTTTCATATAAAACAATTTCAAACACCAAAGCGTCATTAATTTTTTAGCAGATGTCACATCACTACATGGTATGAGTTTTTGGATTAAATAATATAAAATTATGTAAAAAAAAATTAAAAGAAACTGTGTACTTCTTAAAAAAAAAAAATCCATCATCCTCTCAATTCTTCTCCCCCAACCACTTAGGTTTTGCAGACCCAAATCTATTTTTGCAAATAAACCTTATCAAACAAATTGTAAAAAGCAGTGGAAAGCAGAGACTTACCTCGGATAGATGAAGGTAACGGGAAAATATTTTCTAAGGAAGGGTGACGTGGAATTTGTCAAACAAGGGCTTTCGAAAGCTTCTGGTTGAAGAGGATTTCCTTCTGCTCCATAGTTTGAGTCGATGATGCCTGAGACGTACTTTAACAAATAAGAACTCTTCACGGCATTTGGAGAAGGCTTTGGTAAAATCCAGAGACAATCCGGTGAATTGGACAAGCGTGCCGATGGAACCTTGTTTAGGAAGATCTTCTCGAATCGCTAGGATGCAACAAAGTTTATAATTGAGACCCTTGGCTTGAATTTTATTTAATTTAGTGTACGCTTACGATTTAATGCGTTTGTGACTACATTAATAGTCTCGTGAGAATTCCTAATCATCATTGAGGAGGGATGACAAAGATGGTATTTGGGTGCAAAACCTAAGTGGTTAGGGGAGAGGAGAATGGAGAGGACGATGGATTTTTTTTTTTAAGAAGTACACAGGTTCTTTTAATTTTTTACATAATTTTAATATTATTTAATCGTGGCATCCAAAACTCGTGTACCACGCCACGCCTTAAAACCATTACCACACCATGTGTAAGGATGACTTGGCACTCGTTAAAAAAATAATAATCCCGATTTTATTTGATAACCATGGATATTTTGAAAACTCTATTTGATTTTAGAAAGTTTTGAAGATATTTACTTTTTTATTTTTTTTATAACGTTTGGAATTATATAGGTTTTATTTGTATTGAAATATGATAAGATGATTTATTTTGATTGCACTAAATCTTAATTATTTTGTATTCATAAAAATATGTTGTTTATTTTCAAATGTTCAGAATTATATGACCTTGAGTAGGTTCTTTTTATATAGTACAATGAAGAAGCTTTTAAGTTTTAAAATTAAATTATAATGAAGAATCCCGCTATTTATGTGCTAGTATTAATTAAAAAAACAGTCAACAAATTAGAAATTTATGTCCCATTCTGATTCTAAAGGGATCAAAATGGACAAAATCGTTCTTTTGCATAAACTGAAAGACAGGCCTTAAGCTCTTTGGATTATTGTTTCAGACGTTCCTTCCTTTTTGGCTCTTTGGATTAAAGTTTAAACGGTAACTCTAGGAATACGTTGGAAAGAGAAAATCTTCGAGTCTTTTTATTCCTTCACTAGCCTTGTTCTCAAGATACCCACGTTGAGTTGTTAGTGCTTATGGGCAAAAGAGAGCTCAAAGAGGGTCAAAGGGTTTGATTTTTTTCAAATGGACCTAAACTTTCCTTACAATTGACTGACTGCCCGAATTATAACTAATTCGATTGAGATTCACTTACCTAGATAAGTTTTAGGCCTAGCAAAAGTTCAAAACTTGTTGGAAGTAGTGAAAAACAAAGTCCAAAAAGAAGTGAACAAGGAAAGAATGGGAGAAGTAAAACTCATGAAATAAGAAGAAATTTATATACATGTGGCATTACTGGCAGTAAGATTGGACGTCAAATAACAAAAAACTCTCACCTCCATTTACTGGAGGTGAGGACCTTAAACAGCAAGTGGAGCAACAGATCAAAAAGACAAAATTGCTGCAGCCACTGCCAGATCAATTTCACATCCTCTTGTTTTTGTCAAAGAATTACATCCAGTAACATGGCAAGGCCAGCTACCTCTTTCTTCTGACTGACTAGCTATTGGTTGCACAACATGGGGGATAAAGGGAAGCGGCGTCATGAACACACAGGCACGCTTTCTATGGAGATGGATGTGCCAAAATTTCTGTGCTTACCATCAGCCACATTGGTCAGTTGAAAGCCTTGATTAGAAAGCTGGTTGATGAGAAGAGTTTCCAGTTGGCAAGCCAGACTCTTTCCTGGGACTAAGAAATACATGAACGATGCATTCTGCATTCCTTCCTTTGAACGATGCGCACGGACTCGACCCTCAAGATCATCCGTCTATAGCAACAGTTTTTGAAAAAAGTCAATTTAGATAGGTGATAGTAATAATATACTAATATTTTACAGCCAAAAAAAAAGGGTCGGATTTTGCATTACTAAAATAGCTTTGATGAAGAGTGAAGACAAATACATTGCACCCGATATTGGACAACAATTGCTCAGGTCATCTAGTGAAATAGCAGAACCAGTTGTGGTTTGGTGTAATTAATCATCTTGAGGAAAGATTAGGGACAACTTTCTGAGTATGAACCCGTATTTGATGATAATATAAATGAATGTCAAAAGAAAAGTACCTCTCCAATATATAATTTCTTATCCGGTCTAAGCATCACATAGACACTTGAAGCACCTATTGTTGATGGAGGTGGCTGTTCCCTAGCATCAATTAGGACACACTGTACCTCTGCAAGTTCTGATATATTTTTCTTCTTGTAGAGCTCAATCAATTTCTTCTGACATATTATTGTGACAGCATTCTCAACTTCCTTTCGTAAAACTTCCACTCGGTCTGTTGACTTTTTCCTATTAAAGGCAGCTTCTTGTCTAATCCTACTCAATTCAAGAAGGGATTCATCAGAATGATTAATGCTCGTGTTAGAACAAAGGTCTGCTTCTGTGTCATTTCTTCCAGAAAGAACTTCTTTTGCATAAACTGAAAGATACAGGCCTTCAGCTCTTTGGATTATTGTTTCAGGCATTCCTTCCTTTTTGGCTGTTTCAAATGCAAGACTTTCTCTACATATCCCATCTATCAACTTCCAAGTTGGTTTTGTTTTGGTATCAACATATTCTGTTCCCATTGCTTTGTTAACCGTGTTCTTGGTATTGAGTGGCAAAGTAAATATTCCATGCAAGTGAGTGGATACAATACCCAGACAGCCAATTTTATCAAGAGTTTCAATGATGCCCCCTGCAATACAAGTCCCTTTTGCGGTTTCTGTTCCTCGGCAAATTTCATCTATAAGCACAAGGCTTCTTTTAGTGGTTCCAGCAATAATGGACCGAATTTCCGACATTTCTACCTGAGATATTACAACCAAGGTGAATAAATGATTGACGGTGCTTATGATGTTATGAGTGAAAAATGATATAAGTTTAAAAAAAAATTGAATTACAGTTCATATTTTAGAATCTCATTATAAAGACTTCTACAACAAAATATAATCATAGATTAAATATTTTAATAATAAAGCAGAATATCTGATGAACTGTTAACAGCCTTTTGGAAGTGAAATGCACTACTACTAGAGCTCAAGCCATTTCGATTTAGCCTGGCTGGGCATCCAATGGCACCAAGTATTAGTTTAGGACTCGAAAAAACTTAACAATTTATGTAAGTTTCCCATAGATTTCTGATTACCAGCAAATGAAGCTAGAAACACTAACCCATAAAGCCTGGGGAAGTGCTCAAAATCTTTTGGGGAAGTGTACATGATCACTGACAAAATCCAAGCTTGAAGATTACACGAGTTATTGACATGATTTGTGGTGTGAAGATCAATCCCTGAAGGCCTCTTTTCTGAAATTGTTTAATATTGCCTATTGTAAAGAGGTTTGGGTAATAGTTCATAATGACAACCTTCAATGGAATATTTTAGGAAAACTTCATTGAAGACCCCAAACTTTACCCATTTTGAAATACTCCCCTAACTTAAAAACTCTCAATTTAGTCCCCTGAAGTTTCAATTGCTCTTAATTTAAACCTCTATCAAATTTTAAACAGTACATGACGTTTATAACTTTGACTTTTATATAAAATTCATACTTTCAAAACATTTTTTATTTTAAAAAATAAAAATCAAGGATATTTTGGTCTTTTTTTTTTTGTATTTTTAACGGCTAAAATTGATAGAGGAGTCCAAATTAAGAGCAATTGAAAGTTCAGGGGTATTTCAAACGGTGAAAGTGAAGGTTTTCAATGAAGTTTCCCCTTTATTTTATCATACTTGTACATGGGATCAGGAAGGTGGAAGTTTGAGGTTAGATCCTTCTATCATGTGCTTTGCATTCTCATTGGCTCTCCATTTCTTTGGAAGAGCATTTGGAGAGTTAAGGCTCCTTTGAATGTTACGTTATTTGTGTAAACAACGGCGTTAGGGTAGATCTTAACTTTGGATAACTTGTGAAAGTGACATGTCATAGTGGTGGATTGGTGTTATATGTGTAAGAGGCACCTTCTTCTCCGTTGCGAACTGGCTAGAGAATTGTGGGTTTCGATCTTCCATCTTTTTTGTGTAGAATGGGCCATGCTTAGAAGGGTGGTGGAGTTGGCTAACTGGAGAGGCCATTTGGGAAGTAGGTGCATTTTAGAAGCTTGGAGGTTGACTCTTCTTTTCTTAATGTGGTCCGTTTTGAGAGAGAGGAAAGCTAAAAATTTCAAAAACTGTGAGAAATCAGTTGTAGAGTTAAGAGTTGTCATGTTCAAATCTCTTTCTACTTGGATAGAAATGTACATCATCGCTTCTCTAGTTTGTTTGAAATTCTTGGACTTGTGTTTTCCCTCTCTAATTATCTAATTAGGGGTTTTTCTTGTATCTTCCCGTGTACTTGGATTGCACCCCTCTACGCTTTTAATGGAATTGAATTACTTATCAAAAAAAGAAGAAATCAAAGGGGGGCTACAAGAATTATGGTTCACCATGTTGCTCTACCAATCATCACACAGCTAGATGAGCGTATATCTCCTCTTATAACATGAGGAAATATATATGATGCAGCAAAAAGACACAACATTGCTATCCAATTGAAAAATTAATTAGAGCATAGAGAAAACAAAGCAAGGAGATTGATGTTGGAATCTACAAATATAATTTTCTAGCAGTCAAGAAACCAAAGAAAGGCTCCATTGCCAAAACACCACATATGCCAAGATATTTAGAACTTATGAATAGCTAATAAATTAGAAATATATTTAATACTTTACCTGAAATGAACTTTTCCCATCAGCAGGACTGTCATAAGATTTCATGTGAAGCATGATTGAATCAAATTGAGGAATCAAGGCCGACTCTGCAGGCACCATAAACCCACATATTCCAAGTAAAGCAGCAGCGCAGATTGATCGAAGCAAACTTGATTTACCACCCCCATTAGGTCCTGTCAAAAGAAACAATGATTGCATATCAACTGTATTATGTACAGCACTGCCTTCTGCTACATCAAACCAATATGGCGATAGGCCAGTTATCTTCATCCCATATGCTCCATCTAATGGCGCATCCTGCATTCAACACATCAATATGTGAGACACTGCCATGTAAGAATGTGATGACGATGGTTTCTATATACTAAATAACAGATGTTGTACTTCTAGCACAAAAGACTCAGCAGTAACCCAGACAGTTACACATTATGTCCAAACATGTAAACCAATGAAGCATATTTTAAGTAACAAAGACATAAAGAGCTCTCCATCCCTCTTACTAGCACATCTTCTCAACCTAAGCCAGCTCATGACTATACTGAGAAAATAGTGCAAATATGCTGTTCAGAGACAGTGATACTCTCTCCTCCAGTTCTATCTCTGTGAATATTAACTGCCCTATCTTTATAAATAAATATTAACTGCACTACATATGAAAATTGTGAAGTATCAGAAGACAGTAAGATATCATTCAGTGCAACATATAAATAGTTCCACCACTGGAGTATTCCAACAATTTATCATATTATCAACAGCCTACACTATTGTGCTTCCATGTCCGTTAATGGGGCATTGCACCATCTCCTGTAAACAAGGACACGCCACAAACACATGGGATCTATAATTCACACCAACAATATCAACATGGACAAGTGGGAAAACACCAGTTCCATATATCTAGCATGGATCCGTCATAATTACAAACTTAAAATAGAAAGAAATTCAATAATGATTTGTCTCCTGTTTAAAAATCATCATTGTGATAAACAAGAACATAACCAATAGTAAATCCAATAAATTTTGTACATATTGTGATATTTATCACAAAACATATGGTAAATAGGACTACTATCACTTGAAGGAATCATATAATATTCACTCAACCATATGTTGATTTGTTGAATACAACCTCGGATCTATGGGACTTTGCAAGAGTGGGAAAAACCCATTTCCTCCTTCTCCCTTCACTGCAAAATATCAATCAAACAAAATTAAAATACAGACAGCAAGTTTAATATAAGACCAATGGTGATTAAAACAAGATATTAGATCAAAAGCTAAAAATTTCACAACACAAACTTGTCAGGACGCAGAAGATGAAAAAGTCAACAACTTTAAGCATGATGAATTTTGACCAAAGGTTGAGTTGGACCTCAGTTCCATCTTTGTGTAAACCAACCTACCATAGGAACCTTCAGCTAAAGTGTAAACAGTATGCATATAAAAAGTGTTTCGTTAAGTTGAATCATTTTTATGATTAAATTGACAATTTATACAACTCAATTAAGACCTAAGAATATAAATATGCACTGATGGTACATACTACTTTTATTGTTTTCTTAATTCCTGCAAAGTTCGCAGGCTGATTGAATCTTGATGATTCTCATATATGCAAAAACTAAATTGATTTCAAGTCAAGTCTTTCCCAACCAAGTTGCACACCAAGGTACAAGACACCATATATACATCAGCACCCTAATTCTTCAAACTCGTAAGTAAACATAAAGTCTGTTAAAGAAAGCAGAAGCTTTAAAATTACAGGCATGAAAGAAAGCAAGAGGTGAAATGAATTACGGTCACAGATACGCAAGTAATGTTGCAAATACATGTTAAAGATATGTGAACCCAACCTCACATGAGCAAATAATGCCTTTGCAACAATAAGCAACATGGAAGCAAAGACAAGGATATTAATTTTAGATTGTAATTCAGAAGAAAGTCCCCTCAATAATTCCAAGACCTTCAGTTTTGCCTTGGCACCTGCCACATGGTACCTAAAAAAAAAATTTATCCATTATAAAAGATGTAATTAAATACATGAAGCAAGTATTTTACTCAGGAGAATCATTATAATAACTTCCATTGCTTTATGTGGATAAGCACACCTTGTTAAAGCATCCTCCACCTTCCATGTGGTAAACCATTCCTCTCCAACCTTTCTACCTCTCGAATCTGAAGCAGGTTTAAGCTGTTTGATTTGTTCCTCCCCAGGAGTCCCAGCCCATACAGATGGTGTAAACCGTTTACCCTTGAACCAAACAGCTTCATGCTCTCGAGCATATAAAATTTCTCCCTTTGGACTTCCAAATGGGGCTGTGGAAGCTTTTATTCTATAAATTATAGGGAGGAAATCTTCAGTAACCTGCAAATAATTTCCCGTAAATAAAACCATAGACATATAACAATACAATTAGAAAAGTATAAATGTTAATAAAAAAAATATGAAAAAGGGACTTGCAAGAACATAACAACAAAGCTTGCATATTTCCAAATGTACAGATCTATGGTGAGAATATAACAATTTCATATGATTTTCAAACACAAGAGTGGCAAATGCAAGAACACGAATAGTGTAGCAAGTGCATAATTTGGATAAGGAGAAGTTATGCAGCTAACCGAACTTGCCATTGTTTTGTAAGTATAAGCAATCTGGATAACAAGATGTGCAAAATTGGCAAGATTTGCAAGTAGATGAGCAATTTATGCAGTAGTACAAATCTAGAAGTTGTACCCATAGTTTGCTATGTGTCAGATATTCTATGCTCCCCAATATATATTCGTCATTTCTACAGCATACAGAAACTCTTTCTTTGCTTTTTTTTTTTTTTTTTTAAAGAAAAACTTAAATACGTATTGGAGGAATATCCATGAATTATTTCCAAAATCATAATATAAATGTAAAAAGGGTTTTTGGCATGGATTTGACCCTTTTAATGTTAATGTTATTCATTTCTGGACACAGATGGTAAATGCATGCAAAATTAATTTAGAATAGCTTACAACTACAATGTTTATGGTACACACATACAAGATTCATCATATTGCTGTATCCATATAGTATTGTACTTAGAACATGTATCCATACCCATGCTTCAAAAATAATGACAGATAGTACAGAATTGAAGGCTAAAAATTTGGACAAGGGAAACCTCAAAAAGAAATATTTCTTAATAAAATTTGGAAAGGAAATGGTTACACCCTGAAAACATGTTATGCCAAAAGCGGATCTGCACTTGACCTTGAAGGAGACAAGATTGGAGAAACCCCACCCGCTTTCTAATATTCCTCCAAAGACTACTAAAAAGGCCCTTGAACTTCCTCTAAACACCAACCTCCTCTTTGGACCCATGGTTTTTTATTTAAAACAAGTGCCATGAGGGAGACCCAAGTATTTCAAAGGAAGGGAAGAAGACACTACAATTGAGAATATCAGCCAGCTCTTTCTTATGTGGTAGTATGGTACCTCCCTTACTGTTACTAACTCAGATTTCGGAGGTTGACCTTTAATATTTTTTGAGTAGGAAATATTCCCTCTTCTTTATGCATTTTTCACTTCTATCGTCGTAAGTTATGGTAAAAGATCTCATTACATTAACATTGCTATGACATCTTCAAGAAGCATCTATTACAGATTGATCATTGAGGGGGAGTTCCCATTCTGATGGAATTTATTTTTATGCGCCTCTAAAGCATATCCAATTTGGTTTCATAAATCAAGTTTTTCACTTTATTGGCTGTATTATTGAACTACATTTTTTTGAAAAGACAACTTCAAGCTTTCAAATTCAAATTTTTTAAGTTGTGCATCTCACCATAGATTCCATGCACAAGTTGAGAGAGTGTTGAAGTATGATTTACTTATCATATCAGAATGAGTAAATCAAGGGAGTGGAGGTTAGAAGTAAATTAAGAGATTAAATCAATCAATTATATTGATCCGATATCCTAATATGTAAATTGAAAGTCAACTTTATATTTTAAATTGTATAAATCCCATTATAAGAAAGGGTTCATTGAATTGTTTTATTATCTAAGTCAATTATTAAAAAAACATGTAGTCACTTGGGCTTATGTATGGTGGGTGTAGGTCTCTAAGGATGAACCACCTTAAGTCTTTGTATTCTTTCTCTCAATCTTTTCTTCATTTTCTTCCTATTTCAAATTTCTATCCAATCATGACAAGCAAAGTTTTGAGTCTGGGGGACCTACTGCTAAAGATAAGGCCTCAGCTGCCCTTTGAACTTCTGCAAATTCTTCCTCTATATGGATCTTCTTCACACGACCTTTCCAAGAAGACTCCATATCCTCAAAAAAGTCACTGGGAATGACAGAAGAGGAACTAATTTTTTGATCACTTTCACCATCTAGTGAGATCATTTCACCAATTCGACCCGAAGCCCACTCACATTCAGTAACCTGGAAGAAAACAAGGCTGATTAAAATAATGTGCTATAAAAGGATGAGCTAGGTAGAAGAAAAGACATTTATAACATCAACTTTGAATTATGCTTAATATTCAGACCTCCAGCTGTAATATAATAATCCAACAATCATCAACTTAAAGTTTACTGATCATGAAATTAGCACAAGTAAATAGGACCCCACAAATACTGAAGACTGGGAAAGTGGCATGTTTTATGTTGAAACGATCAATTCAGTCAACAACAATGACTAATAATAAACACAACATTTGAGTACTTCCAGAATTATTATGAAAGATGGAACAAAAATGGTAGAAATCAGGAGGTTTCCCGTTTTTGAAGCAGGCATGTCAGTTGGCTCATCCCAAAGGAAATTTTCTCTTCCAAGCTCAGCAAGGCCTGAGGTAAGTTATTATACAGCCTGAGCTAAGCCCATAACACGGGCATGCTCTGGGTTGAGACTTGGCCAACCGGTGAATATAACCACCAAAGGAATAAAGGGGTCTTAGTGCACAAAACATCCTGATCACGAGTTGAACCAATTGTAATGTCCTAGTTTGAAGCTTTAAATGACATGCTCAGTTGCTTGCAAGAAGAAGAACAATACTCCTATACAGAAAAGCACAATGCTGGATCTTGAAAAGGTGCAACTTGAATAATGTAGTCCATGCTGATGGCAGTGACACTTGTTTTAATCCAAGACTTTCTCAGTAGCACAAAGTGTTCTTACAACATTTCACAAGGTAATAAAGCAACATTTCCATGGTACATTGATTAAAAGTGATAAGTGCAATTTGTCAATTTTAGAAGTCCCCCCCATTCATACATCTATAATATGCCCGTTTCATATCACATGAATTACTGTTTCTTTTTTCCCCAATAGATGCATATACGATGGAAGTGCAAAAACAATGTACAAAGCCAAATTCTCTTACTTACCAATGTCGCAAAGTCAATTTTTAACCCAGTTGCTACCCATGTTGGATCCATCAACAATTTTAGGATTTCCTTGAGCTCGGAATTTTTATACATGTGCAATATTTCATCAAGTACATTTTTTATTCTACAAAACTCAATATGATTGGCCTCCCTCTGTTCAAGTAGCTTCACAAGCTGCACAACATACAAAAAGGGCAAACCAAAAATCAAACATAGTAAGCACACAGCATATTTCACATATAGACAAGCATTTACACCTTGTTAAAAAAATAATAATAATTAATGGTAAGAGAGAGAGTTTAATAATTACATTTTCAAACCAAATTGTTAAGAGTATATGACAATTACATTGCATCAGATTGCAGTTCATGCTAATGATTTTGGGAAAACTACTAAGATTTCAAGCAATCAATAGAATGGTTAATGTCAACCAATGAATTAGAACTGTTGAGGCCAGGAATGACTAGTAAAACAGAGATTATCAGGTCTACGCTGAAGGAGAAGAATTTTAGATAATCTAAAGATCCACCTTGTGTTGCTGAGCAACTGAAACTTGAAATGATGATGGCATGCCACAATGTATCCATAGTTATTCTTTTTCTTCTTGTTTCTACCCAAACGATTTTTTTTTTTTTTAAATAAGTAAAAAGTTTATGCTTTCAAAAATTATAGAAAATTTCTATACAACAGAATAGAACTTCTATACAAATTTAACAGTGTGAGTTACTGGTATTTTTACAAATTGTTTTATCCTAGTTTTGACATTCCTTTTAGTATGGTTACCAACACTGTTGGTATCATCAAATCAGTTCCATTACAACGTTTACTCCTTTAATTCTTGTTTGAGATGTGAAACCTGAGAAGTTCCAATCATCAATTAAACTCACTCACAACTTGGTGGCCTTTTCAAGATAGAGCTTACAGAGATGAGCAGGACTAAAGCACTAATGAACTGAAAAAAGTAGCTTTTAGAATAAACCATTAACTATATTCTAATACGCAAAGAAGATATCGTAGATCAAGTGCATTCAACTTAAAAAGTGGAAATGAAAACTATAATCATTTCAAAGATCAGTGCTCAAAGTTTCTTTTCAGTTACCGTCAAAAATCACAATCTGTAAAATGCAAGCATAGGTTACAGGAATTTACTCATCATCCACTAGATGACAAAACATATGGTTCTGCTTTCTATTAAAATCACCGACCATAATTTGGTTGAAATTTGGTTGCAACAATATTTCATAGAAACTAACAAAAAGAAGCATAAGAGAAAGCATGTGTAGGCATTTTTGTATCAAACCCATTAAAGTAATTGGAATACAACCTTTGCAGATGAAACACAAGTAAACTCGAATTGAGCATGTTATTGCTCATAACTTTGCAAGTTGCTGCCCAAAAATATAACTTAGAGAATATTCAAATATGAGATAAAATACCAGAGCAGTACCACATGGAAAAGGAAAAGAAAAGACAAAAAATCTCAGTGATCATATGGTAAATTGCTATGAGAATTGACTTAAAAAAAAAAAAAAAAAAAGAAAGCAAGAAAATATAAGCTTGATATTTCAAAAATCTTTAATTGTGTGTGCAACCTCATAAAGGTTATACCAGGTTAGTGGTTTCTCCTTCTGTGACTCTTCTAACTTTGAAATAATTTCTGTGCTTGCAATTCTTATCTGTTCGGTTAATAAATCATAGCAAGTCTGTTCAATAACGAACTAGATTCTGGAAAATTTGCCAAGCCAAGTATGCCAAGGAAAGAATTAAGTCAAGCCTCTTATTATTTGACTTCCAGCAAGCATTTTCTGCAACCAATCAGTTGCATTTCATAGAAGCCCCTAAAAATAAATACTACCAAAACTTATAAGTTACAAGTTAAGCCACTAATATGAGAACGTGGTTGAGCCAGTTAATGCATTCAAATATTAAATGCTCAACTGAAACTAGATTTTTGCATAAACTTTTTCAACACTTTGTATCTCTTTGGATAGCTGCTTACATTTCTCCTGTAGTGATTAGTTACCATGATTTTTCTGTTCTTTTTGCCCCTACTAGCTAGGTGGCTTCTCTTGTATGCTTCATGTGTACATAGGGGCGCTTACACTATTAATGATATCTTGATTACTTATAAAAAGGAGATTTTTGCAGAAACTTTTAACTGTTTCAGTTTTAACTTATCATCACCTATTGTTTTAACATAAGGAAAATGCTCACAAAGGATGCATTAAAGTAAATTCAGTAGAACTTGCAAGGTTGCCCTAGGAGATTTAAAATTCCAGTAAAAGTATATTTCCATGAGTCATACAATAGCTTGTTTTGTTATTTTTTTTAATTGAAACTAGATCAACCCATCTCTCTCCCTCCCATTCTTCCCTCCTGTTGTCAGAAAATAAACCTCTTTTGGCATGAGAAACATGAATTACCTTACTTATGCTCATTTCTTGGTAATTTATAATTTAATAACAGTCCCTCTACCACTTAGGTTAGGTTCAAGCGTTAAAGGGTTAGGGTGGGGATTGGATGGGTCATAGGTTCTGAACTTCAAATCTTACCAAACATGAAGAAGATCCTGTGATCATTGGTCGATAAATACTCAAGTTGGAATTTTAGCTTTGAAGCCTAAAACATTCTTGGAAGGATAAAAAAATGGTAAATAAATAAAATCATCACCATGTAATTTTCTGCAATTCATGGAGACTAATATATATATATATATATTTTGATAAGTAATGTTGTTTACTTATCAAAAAAATTAATAGACACTAATAAATTAAGAGAGCTACTTTAGCTCAATTCATTTATAGATTTCTCGTCATATAAAAGGTATAGCACAACTCACCTTGAATTGCAGATGCAATCTCATAAGCAGGAGGGTTAAGAAGAAGATCTCTAATATACCTGCAAATAAACATATTATTAGAACTATGGGAGAAAGAGTGAACCCTACTATGTTGCAGAATGCAGAAAACAGAGCTAGAAGAGTGTAATTTTATTGCTGGATGAGCTTGTGAATATCAATTACAGAAAGTTGGACATGAGTGTAAGGTTTTTTGTTGAAAGAGAAATTGTTACCATAAACCCATAATACAAAGAAAACAATAAAGAATTCATGGGCTGCATCTGAAATAAACATATTGATGTTGGCAATTTAACCACAAAGGATATCGAACTCCGAGTTGGTTAGGAAACCAACACCAAAACCAAGTAGGAAGAAATTGCCAACTTCATAAACAAAACCGAATAAGAGAATTGTTGTAATGGGACCCACAAGTGTGACTTTGACTTGAGGAATTTAAGTCAATACACGACAAACCCATTCCTCCATGCCCTAAAGTTCTATGCTGTATCATATCAATATAATTCTCCAAGAGTTTGCCCACTGTTACCTCCACTTTCATTTTTACTTTAAGTAGCTATAAAGGGGAATAAGGTCTACAACTATCACTAATATAATACTACTAGCACTTAATAGGTAATGGCAATCACATGAAGATAAACCAAAGTTCAAAAAAATGTGAAGGATCAAAAATACAAATGATTACATCCAAAATATTTAATTTAATTGATTTATTGATTAAATATGAAGATTATATAACACATTAAAAACATAGCAAATTCTGACTCACAATACAGGTAGACCAGTGCAATTAGATGGAAGCAACACCTTCAACAAACAAGGTATTCCCTCTGTTGGTATGGCACCTGGGAGATGCAACACAAGAACATATATTCTTAACATGAATTTGTTTTGTATATAATAAAATTAAAATTGAGTATTGTCAGAAAGTAAACTAACCAATTTGTGTTGCTGTTCCGAGGGTTAAAGGCTGGGGCCTATTTTCTGAAGACACAGTGACATTCCTAAATGTAACTTCATCATCGAGACCATAAAGCTCCTTTACCTATAAAATATTTAATAAACCATGATTCACACAATGAATTAGTAAACAAAAAGAATGGCTCACAAGCTGAGCACCAATAAAATCAATTGCAAATGAACCTTGAGCAAAAGCTCATTGACAGGATTCCCTCCAAACCATTCAAACTGTCTGGCACTACATTCTCCCCACAACAGACCTCCCTCACCAAATTCACCCCAGCGGCAAGTGCCTGTTATCAATGGTAATGCAGAAAAGATAAAATGTACCATGTGCATTCTTCTTTCTCTAATACAAATGATACTTTCATTAAACAACTTTAAGAAACCAGCATGGGTTAACTTTACTGAATAGACAAATACAATAAAGACTAAGAGCAAAAAATTTACTGTTTGGGACTGAATCTAGACATGTCATTAAAAAAAAAAAAAAACTAAATTTTATTTTTGTTAACAAACAAACAGGAAGTAATTACATTCCAAACTGGTCTAGGGCCTCTAGGCACCATTAACAGCAAATTAGCAACTGCCCTCCATGCACCACTTATAAATCTAGTAAGTTATGAAGTAATACAATGAGAACTAAGCCATGGGCTAATTGAGTTGCATGACAAATAGCTTACCGTAGGACGCCTAACAGGAGAAAGAATGAGGCTTAAACTCCACAAGCCGAGACTTACAACCCTCTACGCCTTCCAGTATGCCTTAGGTTGTGTTTTTTATTTTTTATTTTTTTTGCAAAACCATTACCATAGTTATTGTTAAAATATAACAGTCTTAGCCAGCACCTCATAAGCATGTTTTCTGTTTTTGTTTTTAACTTCAATTAAACAAATCATTAACATAGTAATTGTGAAACAACCCACATTAATCGTAGAAGTGGTCATAGAGAATGCTTCTATTGGTATTCCTAATTATTTCTTAAAAGATATTTAACCATGAATAAATATACAAAAGACTAATGCCTCATTCCTTAGAGCTCATGCCTCATCTTATTTCAGGTCTCATGCATTGCCTGCTTTCACCGTTGCACCTTTGAAGAAGCAGGATATTTATACTCTACCAGACTGGAACTTCAGCAACCCAATTATGGCTCCAGAAAATGATTAATAAGATATAATATCTATTGGGCTATACTGTCGATGTTTCTATTTCATGAAGAAAAAAGAGAACATCCTTTTTTCCTGTTTCGAGGGCAGGATGGTCATGAATGTGTACCAACCAGCAGAATGTCATAAACTAAGTTCCATTCATGCAAGCAAAAATATTACCACCTAATCAATGAAGCCAAAAGATAATGCAAACCTGAAGAATTGTTTCTCAAAGATGTATGCAGATATAAATGATGGTATCGACAAGTACGAAGCTTGGTAACTAAGGCCTCTTCAGTCAAACCATCCTCAGAGGAATATGTCTTCATGGTCTCCAGGACTAAATTTATGCAATACCCCCTTGCAGAACGAGATACTCCTACAAGCACCACATATGCAACATTAGTACAAAATATGAGTCAATCAAAATAGTCAAATTAGAGAGTAGCATTAATGGAGAAAATTAAAGTTATTAGAATGCAACAATTAAATTCAAAATCAGAAAAGACATGATCAGATATAATATTTTAAGTGTTTATGTATATGGATGTGGATAATTCTTTTCAAAAACCCATTAATGGACAACTTCAAGGAACCAAAAAGATGTTCATTAGATCCATACTGATAATTAAGAGGGACATCATAAAAGAGAAATTACTCCATTTTTGAGTGGGATACTAAGATTATAAAGGCCAAAAGGGGTGGGGGGGATTTAGACGGTGTTTGACAGAAACAAATCAATTTGTGGAGAAAAGTAATTGGACTCAAATAAATATTGTTAGCAATATAAGTTGTTGAGATATACCAATACATCATTTTCCAAATGTGACTTCAAAATCTGATCTAGGCTCCTGAGTTAACAGTTAAGTGGCAATAGTCACTACGTGGTATGGGTTAGCACATTTGGCAAAATTAACTATGTACTCTGGTTCTCAATTGTGGTGAGCTGGAAAATATTTATGATCAAAGAATAAAATAATAGCCAGAGAAATTGATTGAAGAGGAAGGTGGATTCTAAGCAAAACATATGGAGTTAAAAAGAATCAATCCTTCTTAAATTTTCGATAGTTTTGAGTTGAGTAAGTTGGCATTACATACTTTGTTCTCTTGGAGAGTGACTTGGTCTCACTCGCATGAGTCTACTTTTTCTGATTTCTTAGAGCTTTGTAAATCTTTTTCTAATCAGTAGAAGTTTCTTTCTATACATCCTGCTTACATGGGTTCCGCCCCTCTGCGCGTTTAATAATTGATAAACTAATGATTAAGTAATTAATTTACTTTTTCCTATTAACTTAAGCTTTTGAGACAACTGGTGATTTAACATGGTATTAAAGCCAAATGACCTAAGATCGAACCTTGACTCAATCAATTCACCCCCCATTTAAATTAAATATTCCACACCACACCTATTAAAATGGAGTTTGAATCCACACGTGAGGGAGTGTTAAACTAATGATTAAGTGATTAAATTTACCTCTTCCTATCAGCTTAAGCTTTTAGGACAATTGGTGATTTAATAATAATATAATTATTACTTTCAAAAAAAAAAAAAAATCAATCTTCGTAAGTTTATCCTAAAGCAAATATGCTGAAGATGTCTTCCCTTGAAAAGCATTTTAAAGAACCTATATAAAATTTCAAACAAATATGCTAATGGAACCTTCCAAAAGCAAATAAATAAATTAGTATTTCACTCTGCCAAGCATTCGAAGTTATTTAAACATGTCATCACTTACAAAGATAATTATGAGGCATCAGAACTTCAGGCTATTTATTAATCATGTTTAAATCATTTCACCCACATAGTGCCGGTATCTTATAGCACGCAACACAGGCACATTTCACACAGAAAAAAGCACAGGAAACTATTACTAGGATTCAAACGAGGCATTATAAATTGGCACCTACGAAGGTTAAAGTAACCAGGACCAGACCATCTTATTGGTGCACATGACAAGACCTTCTTAGTCGAGCCTCCTTCATCCTGTCCCCCAAAGGTTCCGTGTATATCCTCCCACAAATACATTCATATTTTTCTACTTCTTTCACACTTTATTGAAAGTTTATGTGAATATTACATAAATGAAACATTATGCCACATGATGCAAAAACCACTGAATAATTATAAAATGTGATAAATATTACACAAAAAATATTCACCCATTTATTCATTACAAATTCAATAATTAGAAAGCTTTCAGCAACTGATATGCAGTTTGTTTCAGCAAAAAATATTTGCTTAAAAGTTTTATGGGAAAAAGATCAACATTTTAGGCTCCATTACTTTTATGGGTATTCCCCCAAGATTCTTGACTTAATTTATCAGGTGTCTTAAGAGGTCAAAGGAAAGCATATCTACCCAACAATAAAACAAATGAAACCTAAGAGAAATATCAATGTCCCAGCCAGGTGCTTCTCTTAGAGGTCATGGGAGACCTTTTTGAAAATCAACTTATTCCCTATTATCCTGGAAAGACAAGATGCAGTAAACCTTAATGACAGTAGGCTGTGAGTAAATACTAAATAAAGTAAAAGCTTCATAGAGCCATACCAGCTTAACTGAGTCACAAATGGCCAATGCACGATGAGCATCAATTGATCCTCTCATACTCATGAGTTACAAGCCCAAACTAACAATCTTACCCAACTGTCTTAATTCAGTTGAAACTTTGTATCCTTTTACAATTTTTTAATGGTAACAGGTGATAAGAACATATATTGTTGACATGCAACTTTGACTATAAAATATGGAAGTATCAAGAATACAATGCCTAGTTTTCAGAGCAATATCCAGAATATAGCACATAGTGAAGATGCCGCATCATATTTCTCTCGTCATCTTATGCTAAAAATTCAAAATCCCAGCCATATTGGTTGGTATGCATGACAAAACTGTTTAATACAGAGAGTAACAACTTTCAACAGAAAAAGAAATATTGCTAATAATATAAAATAAGCAGCATAAGATGGCAGCATACGGCATCAGGTAATTAATGGCATAGAAGCATACATTATTAATATGCAATAGAACATACTGGATAACTTGAAGCATAATATCTACTGAAACAATTATCAAGATATAAAGATGCAATCTGTTCATACCAACTACAGGCATTGGTTCTGGAAAGTCAAGGTCATGATCGACACCTACAAGTCCAAATACATATGGGCTACCTGGATGTGCATGCCTTACAAATTACAAGTTAGAGCAAGATCTGCATTTCAGAACTAGTGAAAATAAAGTTCCCAGCACACACTTCAATTTCCATACCCCAATATCCGGGGACTCCTTGCCATGATGTAAATAAATGCACAATAATCATGACAATGTATTTATGAAGAATTCAAGTAGGAACTTGTGTTTGTGATCCAAATTAGTCTCACAGGAAACATGACTAATGACCACTGTTTTTTTTTTATCTAACACAACATGAGAATAATGCAATGTTCCAAGAAACAACTTGAGCCTATAATGTAAGCAAGTCTTGGAAGAAAAAGAGACTAAACAAAAAGTTTAGTTGCTTCTTTTAAGTGCTTGGTATTCCACACAAGATCAAAATGATTTCATGCCATGTAGATAGTACTAAATTAATCAGCCATCTAAAGGAAATGTATAGTTTGAATAAACATTCCTATTAAACTTCCATTATTATTATTATTATTATTTTTTATGAATTATTGTAGTTGTTCCTTGTTGATAGGTAATGTCTCTAAATTGGCAGTAAGATATGTGTTAAAGAGTATTTTCAAATTCTTGGGACATCCAGACACCACATTAAGGCATAAATTAATCCCCCAAGAAAGCTAAAAAGCAAAAAGGTACATGAATCTGAGAATTATCCTTTTATGGGCACATACATCCAATGACATGGCACAACCTACCCATGAGAAATATTTGCATTTTCTAGTGTTTATGTTCTGCCAAATGAAACTGAGAGTGCTAGAATTTGAGATGCAGCACATGTAGGCGCATTCGCAGTCTGTTAGTGCTAGAATGTTGTGTATGTAACTTGGCATTTGGTGCTATGTGTTTGAGGTCGGTTGTAAGTTATGGGGTTGTCTAGGCATTGCTCAATTGAGTCAAAATCTTTCAAGATGGCATTGGAGGGTAACTTTGGGGTTCGGACTCATGAAAGTAGCCGTTATTGGGTAAGAACAACAGTCGTTGGCTGCTAGCCAATGCTGAGGATCTGCTGCGAAAAAAGGGAGCTGGGTCCTCTGCTGTCCTCGCTCAACGTTGCTCTAACAAGCATGGGTGCTTCCTGCTCGTGAAGGAGCACAGAGGAGGCAGGCAGAGGGGTCATATCCTTGTGCAGCAAGAAAGAAATGGCGGAGGATTATAATACTGAAGGCTCCGGCAACCTCCACATTGTTGAATGCGCTCCTGGGAAGGAGTGTTTGGGAGCCCCGAAGGGACTGAAAACAACTGGGCATCTGCTGTGTGCAGGTGTTGAAAATTCCACCTTAGACACTGGTGGTGGTCTGCCCGAGACTGAAGGGAAAATTTGGTGAAAGGTCTCTCTGCACCTTTAGAAAGATGTTGGAGAGTATCCTTTCTGAGGTGGCTTGATGCTTAGAATGGTTGGACCAAGGTATTATGGGATGTATTCTTCATTCAATCTGGATAATCATGGGTTATACCTAGACAAGTAGTCAACTTATATGCATGTTGGTGGACTGCCTGGCTCACTCAGAGTGCTGCTGTGTGGAATATGGTTCATTCATGCCTTTTGTAGTGTCTATGGAGGGAAATAAATGATAGAAGTTTTGAGGACCGTTAAAGAGGACTTTGGAGAAGTTTAAGTCATTATTTTTCTATACTTTGTATCTTTGGACCTGGGGCAGACCCACATTGCAAGGTGGGGGGGACCCGGACAACCCCTAGAATTTTTGAACTTCTTCAACCTAGTGAAGTTTTATGTAAAGGTACAGCAAGTTTTTGTATTTGGCCACCCCAAGGTTTGGTCTTTTGGCCCACCCAAAAGTTTTTGACTTGTGGCCCCTACTCTTGGATGGGCCTTTGTCTTTTTTCTTTCCTTGAATATAGGGCTTTTGTCTTTTGGTTTCAGAAAGTGTCCTAAAAAAAAGATAATGGTAAGAAACTTAAGGGTTAGAGACTAAGGGAAAGTAGTGTGTTGAGATTTTGTTTGCCCTAGAAAGAGGCACATGGCAAAATGAAGGAGAGTGGCAGGAAGCAACGTGCTCCTTCACCATGCGCACATCCAAGCTTAAGAGGAGGAGTTGTGCTGAGGGTTGTGTTTTTGCCCCTTATTTTCCAGCAGATGAACCCCAAAAGTAAGTTTGCTAAACGTGCACAGGGTGTTTGGTGCCAGCAATGTCAGCAAAATGTTAAAGGTTCTATTATTTCATACCATGAACTCTTTTTAAAGATCCCATATTAATATAGTATGCAACTTCACTAGAAATAAATTATTGTCTTTAGTTCCGGCCGGCCACCGTAAACAATAATTTATAGTTCTGCCCCTGCTTTGAACAACAGCTTTTGTTTCTCCTTTGGTGATTAGTTATCATGACTTCTTTGTTCTCTTTTCTCCTTCTAATTAGATGTTTTCTCATGTATACTTCTTGTGTGCCCGGAGGTGCCTTAGACTTTTTATGATATCTCATTTACTTATAAATAAAAACCTTACCCATGAGAAAAACGTAGAAAATCGACTCCCCAAGCCATTTTGCTTTTGGAAACTATGAAGAACAAGTATAAATTAGAAAACCCTATTTGACTTTAATGTTGGTCTTACCAATTGATAACATTTTTTCTTCCAGAGTGCATCAGCAACAGCAGCAATTCCCAATTAGAATCTTTTTATGCTTTGTCTAGAAATGCATGCTCCAAATTAGATGGTGAAGATAGTAAATGATTAATTTGCATTCATCAATTAAATCATATTCTTTATTTTCTAATCAATCATTCCTTTCTATGTTAGTATTATATTTTGTACCTTCCTGATAATTTTACTTTAATGTCCTCCATTTGAAAGAATAAAGATAACAGATAACAAGGTCCCTCGATCAACTAAAAACCCAAAAAGAGTTTTTATTTTTTGGTGGAGTGGGGGGGATTACATTTAAACGCCAGAAAGAAAAAAAAATGGAAATAAAACAAAGAATCCATACATTTACATTCTATTTGCAGATTAAATCAGAATATGCTTGAAGAAAGGCTAGTTACTATTCTGTTTCTCCAGTGCAAATATATATAATATGAAAATAACTGGTAACATTGAAGCACAAGTTGTTGCCAAATACTTACCCAGATATAAAACGACCTTTACGAGCACGAGCTTGTGTTGGACCCTGAACTTCCTCCACAATGCACTACAAACACCAAACTACGGCCACTGAGTAAACCAATCTAATTATTAATAAGAGCTGCTTTGACTTATACTTCAAGGACGAAAACAGAAAGAAGAACAATTAGGCAATGGAAGAGAAACCTGAAAATTTGGCTCAGGCCATAAAAGCTGGAAGATATATTCAACATGAACATACAAAAAAGCATGCTAGAAGTACTTGTCAAATCAACAAATAAAAGAAAAATTCTTGCGAGACTAATAGTCAAAAGTGTATTACAAATTATAGAATATTTACATTTTTTCCTTTTTCTCTTATGAGCATGGGAAGCATCCAGTCTCAAAGCTTTTGACCCTAAAGGAAAGCTTCTTTGAAGACTAATATATTATTTTGATTGCTAAGTAAACCACACACTTCGCAGGGATCTGAACTGAGTTCTCACCCATCACCCAATACTTATGGAGGCAGAAGTACCATTTCACTCAATGGTCATTGGCTTTGAGTCTCACATATGGAAGGAGAGAATGTCAAAATTGGCAATTCTACTAAATGCAAGACAAACGTAGAAAGAACAGAGACCATGGTTGTTGGTTGATAATCTAAAGGGCTTCAATGGAAGATTGTTCAATTAGATGCCCTGTGTAAGAGACTCTGGCCATCAGACTTTACTGAGGCTTTTAGCCCACTTCTTTTTTTATTTGATGATCGAGTAGTACAAAGAAAGATGACAGACAGAGAAGAAAGAAACCACACAAGTAATACGCATAAAGAATAAGTTATTGACAAATTCAAGATCCCTGCAAAGATGTAATGCATGTACTCGGGAATTAATTACATATTCATCCATAATGTAAGACATATTGGAGATAATGGAACTTTAACCTTCATTTTCTTTCTTTAGATTATTATTAAAAGGTTACAGTATGGAAAAACAATTCAACCACAGTATCACACCTCCTACCAGCCATGCACAAAATAATTTTCACTGCCATTATCATACTAAGCATCAATTTATCAACACAAGTAAAGGGAAATTAGTACTCACAAAAGGAAAAGGTGATAAATGACAAGCTTTTTTATTTTTCAAATATAATCAACCAAACACAAAGGTTCAACTCCTTTCACAGTAAATGCTGACGTAAATTGAACTACTGTTATAATGTCATTTATGGCTCTCATTTCTTACATTACGAACAGGTGGAAAAACAAGAAAGAATATTCAAATTCCTAGAGGATAGTGTGGATAAATACTACAAAATTAAGGAGAAAATTCCACATTGATCCAGATATTCAAGCAAAAGCAAGTTTCCGACCATTGAATCCAATTTAATTATTACCAAGTCTCAATCTTTTGCCTTCATAGATATACATAATACAAAAGAGAGATCCAATTATGACAAATAGCGAGCTAACGCCATTAGGAAGTAATTTTTCTTTTTTTCCTTTTGATAAATAATCGAGATATCATTAAAAGTTTAAGGCGCCTTTAGGTACACATGAAGTATACAAGAGAATCCATCTAGCTAGTAAGAGCAAAAAGAACAAGAAATCCATAATAAATAATCACTAAAGAAGAAACAAAAGCAACCATCCAAAGATACAGGGTATTGAAAACATTGGGAAGTAAAGATTTACAATGCAAAATTTATAAGGAATGGGACTTTGTTTTATGGTTGCATCTTTATTGATCACAAAACATAATGCAATTTTTTTCTTAAAAGAAATTTCCATTTTTTTCTCATATGGATCCATTAAAGTTAAGGATCACAAATTACAATAATATGCAAACTTGTTCCATAACTGAAATTATATCATAATCCATATGTTGCACAACCCTATACATTGGCACAAGAGCAAAACACAACAGATCAAGCCCAAGAGACTAATAAGAACAACATTCTTTAAAATTTAATATTGAGCATACAATAATAAACAAATAGACCAATTTTGAAATGATTAGGGAAGATAACATCATCAAAATTGCTCCACTCACCACTGAATACCCATTACGTGTCAAATCATCTAAAGTTGTCAAGATTCTGCAAAAGAGTAATCAATAAAGCATTGACTATCAACAGAACGTAGAATTATCCAAATAAATAATTACTCACATGTTATTAGTAACAGAAAGCAAAGATACAAGAGATATGGCACAACTGAAGATTCTCGCCTCATGTTTATAGTGAAGGAAACCAAGTTGCTTATTACTTGCAAGTTTAGGACATCTCTAGAAGGAAATAAAATTAGAGAAAATAATTTTTGTAAAAGATTTAGTTAGGATTGTCCCAATGATTTTTATGGGTCGTGCTGTACCAAGGTGGTGTTTTACATAGCTTCTAAGTGATTACTGTTGTGAGGTTCCATGAAAAGCAGTAGAGAAACAGAGCATGCATTGTTCATACTTTTTCCCCTAGCCTTCCTCCCTCATAATGCATATATATATTGTAACCTTGAATACAAAGACCAAAATACCCACATAACATATTAACCTAATAAGCTCTCCCAACACTTCAACCCTTCAAGCTAGAACATATATATCATATAAGCTAAAGCTTGAAACAAATAAACTCTAGTTTCTTTCGACACAAGGATTTAAAATTTTCGTAAATATATCTGCTAATTGATCTCCAGACTTCACAAATGGTGTAGATATATCTATGCTATTACCACAAAATATAAATAAGTGTTACCCAACCTTCTACTGATGTCTCTAGGAGGTTGTACCAAAGGTTTGAATTGATTCCGACCTTCATTAGTTTTTACATTTTTTTTAGTGCAGCCACAGATAAAAGACCAAGGCAGAACCTACTACAACCTATACATGAGAAAGTAATTGTGTTATCGAACGAACAAAAAATAATTAATTATTTCCAACTCAACAACCCCGAATATGGCAAAACAAATAACCCAAAAAGCAGCCCCTTGAGCATTTCCATATTTGCCAAAAATAACAAAGCACCAACCAACTAATCAACCAAAACAAAATAAATAAACAAATAAAACAATAGAAGTAAATCACCAACTCTGCTGACTAAGATGCAACCTCAGCCAGTTTACTGTTAAACCCCTATCCTAAATGCTGCACGGGTTAACTACCTTCCTTTCTATGGCAGCAATCTTATCCATACCACATTGTGGACTTCCCTGAACTAAATCAAAGAACTCCGTTCAACACTTGATTAAATCATTAAAACACAATGCAAATGGTGTACTAGATAGTTAATTCAACAGCCATTTACATATAAGAAGAAGACTAACATTTCCATATTCATTAATGCAACAAGAAGAACCCAAGAATAACATCAATGGAAAAGAAAATATATGATACCATTACGGGGCAACCAGCTCTTGGAACGCTATCTGAACGCAGACCTCCAAAAGGATTCAAGCCTGCATATTCAACAAGAACACAAGCATCTATTCCAATGGATTCATAAAACTCCCCAACCTGAAAACACAATCAACCAAACATGAAATGTAGAAATGAAAAACCAAATACTCACTAACAGAAAATTGTATACTATGGACCCCAAAATAGAAAAAATAAATAAATAGAATAGAATAACTGCGAAGATCCCATAGGAAAAACTTGAAAAGTAAGGCATGGGGTGCAGAAAAAAGGAAAATAGCATACTCTGCAGAGCAAAACTTCACGTGGAAACCTTGACTTAAACTGCAACATCTCCCAGTTGAGTGTTCCTTCTTTTAGACTACATTGAGCACAATGCTACGTGTTAGTTTTATGCAGAAGGAACCCTTCTCAAAGATGCTTTTGAGAGAATTCATAGTATTTGCAATCATGCGAATACCATTAAAGACAGATTAATAAGGCTCAGAAATGTAAAGAATGCTCATAGAGTATAATTTCAACAATCTGGAAAAGGAAAGTAAGAAACTATTATATTGGAGCTTACCAAAAGTAACAGACATTCTTCTACTAAGTCAGAAACAGAACATAATAAAACCAGTTTCCCAGAAGCACATAATGCCCAGGATACTACTATAACCACAAATTCCTGAAAATTTAAGGCAAGATAGTCAATCAATTCACTTGGCTTAGGAGTTAGGAATAGAGAAGGGAATTAATAATCAAAACCGCTGATTGATCTCAAGTCAGACCACATGAAACACCACAAGTTTTAATCAGAAACCTTAAACCTGTCTTCTTTTCAAGATTCAATTTCACAACCAGAAGCATGTTGATAGCTTATCACAAACCCACTATTCAGCTCTAATGCAGCTGCTGACCATTCCAATAATCAAAATTGTATAAGAGCAATGTTCCCAATTAGGCTAGTTCAATTTTTCCCCTCGTATAATCTAAAGATGTAAAATAAGAATGATTTCACCAAATATTTACTAATATTCTAGATGGCAACAAATCATCACACCAATTAACAAAAGCAGGAACAATAAAGGACCCATTAGGCCTCTCTTTTTTTCTTTTTGGTTTCACTAAATCATAAGCATGTGTGCGACATATCAATAAGCTGATTGCAACATTATAAGAGCTCACCTCCCATTTCTCAAGTTAACATCCAAGCCTAGCAAATTGGTATATGTAAGCCTTTTAACCAGCTGAACAGTTGAAGGCTTTCTGCACCTCTCCAACGTCTACAACAAAGAAACCATGACCATTCAAGATCTTACTTAAAAGTATTCAAGAAATTTAATATTCCACACATATTAAAGAAGCAAGACTATCAAGCAACTTAACAAAAATGCATGAAGTAGCACACCTCCTTCCACCATAGTAAGTGAGAAAGATCCTTATCATTGAGGGCACCATTTAATGCTTTAGATTTCTTGGTGGTTTTTGAGCTTCCCTTCAAAACTTTCTGACCTTTAAAACAACAAATCCCATCCAACTGTCTGCTGCTGTACCTTTTTTTCAAAAAAAAAAAAATCTCATGATTTAGATGTAAATCAAAACAGACAAAAGAAGGAAGAATTGAATATTAAGTACGATCAACAGCCACATCACTTAAAGATTTTCTCTACCAGAATACTCTTCAACATTATTGTTGGCTATGGCACATTTCCAGTGACATACTGAGCAATGACAATCTCATTGTCCATTTTCTAACCGCCAAAGCACCAGATCAAGCATTATATATCAATTCATTACACATAATTGATGATTCCCAACGGACTTACATATTTCAAAAGCAGAAACCTCACAGATATACAGTTCATATTGTTATAAAAGTGCCAAGCACAGCAATGCATTTGAGTGGCTTTATTATCCCACCCCTCGGAGGGGGCCTTTTTTGCTTATGGGTCAAGCATACATGGGTTATCTCACTTGTCACACAGAAATCCTTATGATACGTTTGGTAAGGAAATGACTATTCCATTATGAAAAATTATAAAATTATAAAATTATAAAATCATAAAATTATAAAATTATAAAATTATAAAAAAATAGCCTTTACTAAGAATGGAAGAATGTGAAATAAATAGCCTTAGTGTTAAAGTATATATATACTCTTAACACTTGGAATAGACATTCCCTCATGGGCAATGAAAATGGTTATTCTGTTCCACATTCTTTCATTTCTTCCTTTTTTTTCTTTTTCTAAATGAAATAGTCATTCTGCATTCCGCATGCCAGACGTAACCTTAGTATTACATATAACAGATACTTTAACGTGTAATTCGAAAGGGAAACAACATGCTTCAGAAAAATTCAAAAGGGAATAGAAATTTTGAAACAAAATGCCATTTTAAAGCGCACTTGGCACACATCAAATACAAAAAGACCAAAAACCCATTTCTCACACTCATCTACAACATCAATCAAACTTCACAAGTTCTACTCCATTTCCATGAAAAGTATTTCCTAGGGATACAGAGAATTAACACTTTTTACCCACACGAGAATACAGATATCCTCCCCTCAATATTCAACACAAATTATTCCTCATGAGAAACAAAGGAAAGAATTTTCCCAGAAAAGTTACGAACCATGGCATAAAAATGCACAAGATTTATAGTTACACAACAAAAAGACACGCAACAGACTCTAGCACGCATTAAAACATATATATATATATATAGAGAGAGAGAGAGAGAGAGAGAGAGAGACCGAAGCGTCGGTGAAGGCCTGGATGAGCTGTGTCTAGGAGCAGCAGAACGAAGCAAGAGAGCGAGGGAACGCCAGCGGGGAAGCGAAACGACGACGTTTCTAGTAGCAAGCCAGTACATAGTGTAGAGTGGAGTGGTTAGTAGATGTTTCTTAATTCTTCTGTAAGAGAATCCTATCCAAATTACTACGCTTGTTGGCTGGGCATTGCATCGGAATGGGAGGATTAAGAATTTGGGGGCTTTTTAGGGTTTTTAAGAGAAGAGGCTTCCCGCCACAGAGGTTCAGAAAAAAGATTTTGCAGTATACGGTATCGTCGGTATGTGTTGGAGGACATTATGGGAAAGTGAAATGGCACGACGGTAACAGTGCCGTCTTCCTTTCCTCGCCTCGACCACATCGTACCGTTTCAGCACTCACACGTGGGATTATTATTATCATCAACGGTTGAGATAATCTTATTTTAGCATAACCACATTAATTTTTTAAATTAAAAAAAAATGCAAGTTCATCTTGTTGCTTATTTGCAATAGAGAAATTTGAAAATTTCTAAATGCAGAGGGTGTTTGTTAAACACCAGCACATTTTCTCAAGTTTTTTTATAATAATTGTTCACAAATAAAAAAATATATAATTACTATGGAAAAATTAAAAAATGGTATTAAAAAGTGAACAAATTTGTTTTCTAGTAATTTTTTTATTTGAATAATAAATTATGTGATATAAAAAGTGAATGATTTGATATGTATTTTTTTTAAAAAAAAAATGAAGTGAATAGTGTGAAGGAATATGTTGTAATGGGATGTAAATTAACAAACAAAACCGTAGTTTCAAGTGCTTTGAGTTGGGGTTACCTTCCTCAGACAAGTGTGGTGAGATGTCTAGTTTGGGAGTTCCGTTTTGCGGTCCTCGAGACAACTATTGATGCAAAACTCTTGGAAATGTAAAAATACTTACAAGCAAAAGGAAAATTTGGTCAATGTGGAAGAAACTTACAAGTGATGAAAATATTATTGTGAGTGTTGAGTGACTTGAGTCCCGCATTAAAAAAAATATATAAAGAAAAATATTACTTAATATACATAATACATACGTATAATTGGATAGATTATTGTGATCATTTTGCATATATAATGTCATGTATAGAATTGGAATATTTTTCTATCGAAACTTGTTCTTCCTCCTATTGTAATGTTGTCTTTGTTCAAATATGATCAGCATATATAGTTAGCTCTTTGCTTGACATGGCCAATTGTCCATGTAATACTCCACTTAAAAAACACAAAATTAGTCAATGTTATTACACTAATTTGCAATAAGTTCCATAGGGTATACAAATTTGTTAGGAGCTCACTATGGTATACAAAAATAACAAATAAATTTATGCATCCAACTTTTGTCCAAATTTGTAACAAAAACCGTCAAATGTCATGTCATCACTAATCAAATAATGACATATGTCATCTAATTCCCATAACAAAAGATATATATAAATACATCAAATATAAAAAACTAAAACTACAAAGTAAAAATTACAAAATACAAAAGAAAACTCGAAGAGGGTGGCTCAGCTCACCTCATTTGGCTAAATGGGAAGTGGTCGAAACAGCCATTTGGGGATTGCCATGCCCACCTCCCTTGCCCTTACCTTCACTACTGGTTATAAGCACATCTTAATGGAACCCTTCCATTACTAATAAATTAACATCCTTTGGTTTATGTCGAGGGGAAATTTAATTTTCCATTTGACGTAGAAAATTTTATTGCTCACATACTCATGTTAGCATCTTGTCGATCCATGTAAATTCATGATTATCTTTTTATTTTCTATTTTCTATTTGTTTGTAAGGTTTGTTTGTAGAATAGGCTCGAAGAGAATCGACTAGAAGACAAATAAAAAAAGAAAATGGAACGTGGTGCTACTAAGCAAAAAAAAACTCTGAAAATATTTCAAAAAAAGATTGTCCAAAATATAACAAACAAAAATTTTCCTTAAACATATGATTTGTAGACACCAAATTTTTTATCCCATCATTAATTAACCTTAAAATACATGTTACTAGTACAAAACATAGAAGAGAAGATCACTAGTTTGAATCTCTCTCCCCTCCGATATGGACATGTTAAAAAAAAAAAAAAAAGGCCCAAATCATACATCTCCTATTGTAAGAATTCGACACAAGTAAAAATAACATACACATTTGCCAAAAAAAACCCCATCTTTTGCCCTCACATTGTCCAAGCACGGCATGCTCAAAATTCTTACATACACTATTACAATCATCTGAGAAAAAGCATGGCCCACGGAATGTTCGACTATCTCGCCCACAGATTACCTCAAAGCCTTCTTCTATTGATGCTGCAGCAATATGAACAAATCATCATAAAAATAAAAATAAAAATTATTGAATTACTTACCCATTACCGTGAAGAGAATGAAAATAATGAAAATATTTGAAAGGTTTGGAGAGTTGAGAGTCCTCGCCCTGTTTTATTTTTCTTAATTTTCACTTATGCTAAACTGAAATGGCAATATTTAAGGTTATTTATAGGAGATCGATGTGTTTTTCTTTCTAGAAACAAGTCTTCAAGCATTTGCTGCTATATTTAAGTATTTTTTGATAATAGTAACTGTGACATTAATTCCAAAAATAATAATTTTATATTGCATTTAAGCAAAAAAAAAAATAATGGTAGATTTTTGATATAATGAAAACATTAATTATCTCCCTCCCCATAATTGACTTGTCTTTATAATATTACGGCCTTCGTTACTCTTTACAAAAAGTTGTGTAATATTATATTTGTTGAGCATCATATAATTGAGATTTTTTTTAATATAAGTTCGCTCAATTCCTTTGAAAAATATAAATAAAAATTGGTGGGCGGAGTGCCCTTTGGCATCTCCATAAAATTAGTAAAATCAATCCCTTTGCAAGTCCAATATTTTGTACTTCATTTTAACAAGATTTCAATATTGCTAAATTGATTCACATTATCATCATTTTCAGAACGTGTTTTATTCCTTTTGCCCTTTTCTTCACATGTTTACTATGTAATGAATTCAAAGTACGATGATAGGTCTTATTTGGAAACTAGGTTAATTGATGTCTACCTTCAATAGAGTCTCTAATTTCAACTATATATGCTCAGCATTAATTTGAAAGGGCCGGGGTTGCTTTATGAGAAATGCTATACAAACTTTTAAATTTACACTTACAAAATGCTTATTACTTGACATGACAATAAAACTTACTATTAAATTTTGGATCCAATAACAATTCGCATTGTCAATCACAACAAAAAAAAATAGTATAAATTTGAAGTTTACATAGCATTTCTCACTATCAAATAACCAATAAAAAAAAAATTGGAGTTTAATCAACTTTTCATCAAATCAGGAGGCATGCACTATAGTTTTGTTTTTTGATTTTTTTTTTTTTCCCTATTATTTGGTCTTGGAGTGGTAGTTGATTTGTTGTCCTTATCTTACACGACTATGAAATCTTCCCCTGGGATTTGGCTTGTTGTCTCTTACCTATTATAAAGAGCCGCAAGATTACTCTTGTAATTTTTAGATTTTTGAGTTTCAAATGAATTTCTCTTTATGGTTTTTCATAGTAAAATTTCTTATATTTTAATTATTTTTTATTTTTATAATAATTTTATTTTTCTTAATATCTTATTTTTCAACTTTTGAGAAAAAAGTGATGTGGAGAGAAAATAATAGGAAAATTTTGAAAAAATGAGATGTGAAAGAGAAATAGTAGGAGAAAATTTTGAAAAAATGAGAGAAACAATAAAAAATATGGAAGAAAATTTTGTGAGAGAGAAAAAATGTAGGAAAATAGCTGTAGCTTTTTTAGTTCATTTAACAAAAAATTTATTCTACATTTTCTTATCCAATTTTTATCAATTTAAAGAGCTATTTCCACAATGTAACATAGCTCATCAAACTCAATTTATCTAGTTTAGCTAATAACTTTTAAGACCTCCTACATCCGATTAGTTATATTTTATCTATATCATTTAATTTAATTATTTTTATTTTTATAATGATTGTATTTTTCTTAATATCTTATTTTTCAATTTTGAGAAAAAGTGATGTGGAGAGAGAAATAGTAGGAGAAAATTTTGAAAAAAGAGAAACAAGTGAGAGAAACAATAAAAAACGTGGAAGAAAATTTTGTGGGAGATAGTGGGAGAAAAAAAGACGTGAGAAAATGTAGGAAATATAGCTCTTTCAATATTACATGTAGCTTTTTTAGCTCATTTAACAAAAAATTATTTTACATTTTTTAACTTATCCAATGTGATGATAATTTATATCAATTTAAAGAGCTATTTTAGATAAAAATGACATTTATTTCTCTTCCATTGTGAATGCTCTTATATCGTAATGTGTTATGTGTGATTGGTTTAGTTTATTATATATGTTATTACTTCTTTGCAATCTAAAAATTAATTTATCACAACAAATGGTAACATGGCTTGATTTCTTTTATTTTTTTTATGAACAATACAAAATTGGGAAAAAAATCACTCTACCCCTTGAAGTTTAAGGAGTTTTTTCGTTGAACTCTAACGCTTAAAATTGGCAATGTACCCCCTAATGTTTAACAAAATTTCAATTCAAACATTTTCATTACAAATTTCCATCTAATTAGATGGAAATTAAAAAAAAATCTAAGAGTAATTATGTAATTTCATAGGTTTTCGTCAAGTTAGACGGAGACTAGTAATTGAAGGTTTAAATTGAAAATTTTAAAACATTAGAGGTGTATTAATTTTAAACTTTAGAGTTCAAATTAAAACCTAAAACTTTATGGGATAAAATGATTTCTCTACAAAATTCATATTAAAATGCTTAATGATCATAATAGTTTCAATTTTTCACGCATCAAGATACGTGTTTTATTGCCACAACAAGCCTTAGCAAAAATTTTGGATGCAAGCCACTATCAACATCATCAAACGAAATAGCAGAACTTGATAAAAAAAAAAGACATGCATCGTTTCAAAAATATAAAAATAAGATATAGAGTAGAGGGGGAGCAATGTGTATCCCGAAAGGATGAAAGAGAGGAGTGAATGACAAAAACTTGAAATGGGAAGAAGAAAATAAAATAATAAAAGAGAGATATAAATATGGTAAAATAAAGAGAGTGTGGCATGAGATGTAACACCCCGATCATATATTGAGAAAATCATGAGGTCTAATACATATATAGAGTGTGTATATATATAGTTTATAAATGTATAATAACGAGTGCAAAGTCTCATATTGCTTAATTACTATGTGATATTAGACTTTATAAAGAATTATAAGAAAATTTCAAATTGATTAGTCATTTTGGAATAATAGCTAGCACTTTTTTTTTTTTGTCGTTATTATATATATCTTCACAATATGGGATTGAAGCAAGGACGGACCCCCCCCCCCCCTCAAATCTGAAAAAAAATTGCTAAAAAAAAAAGCATATTGGTCCCCCAATGAAAAGATGCAAAGGTTGATCCCTGCATTTGTTCTCCTGAATCCGTCCCTAGATCGAAGTGTTACAAACCGTAAAAAACCGTGAGGCTTGGGTCATCTAGAGTGACCGCATTGCATGAATAAAATGGAAATAATTAACTATTTAGAGCACCCACGACAGGCTCTTCAAATCCAATTTTTTGTTAATTTGAATAGCCAATTTAACAAAAAGGCCTAAAAACCTCATTTTTTAACCTCTTCATTTTAACAAAAAAGTTAACATTGTAAACAGTATTATTTCAAACTTAACATTTACTATTCCCTCTTCATTTATTAAACAACTATATTTTCTCTCTCTTTCTTTTTTCTTTTTCCTCACTCTATCCTTTCTCTTTCCGCAGCCCTCTGTTTCTGGTGGCTGATGGTGCCATTTTCTCTCTGAGCAATTCCTCTCTCAGCAAGGGCATGCTTCCTCTCTCTGAGCCATTCCTCTCTCAAGAGGTGCCGTCGACGTCGTCTGGTTCATTGACGATGCTCGATGTGCAGAATCGGCCGGAGTGTCGTTACGTGTCTAGTTCATCGACGGTGGTCAACGTTCAGTTTCGGCCGGAGGAGGTGTCGTCGACGTCATCTGGTTCGTCAACGGTGCTCGACGAGCAGAATCGGCCGGAGGGGGTGTCGTCGATGGCGTCTGGTTCTTCGACGGGATCTGGCTGTACTGATGAGAGCTTGGGGTCGTCGTGGGTGTCTAATGTTTCAAATTTAGCGGCTTCTGAACTCGGTGTCATTCCTGATTCCGGGTCTTTTTTTGTTTATGATCATGTGCCTTTTCCGGTAGGGCTATTGATGATGATTCTGCGACGGTCTTGATGATGATCATGTGCCTTCGTTGGTGACTCTGACGATAAAGGTCTCTGGGTTGATTGATGAGAGCCTGCACTGGCTTTCTTTTGGACTTGGAGAGCGATGGTTAAATCATTGGAACTCGACAAAGAACATGGGGGAAGGAGGGGGAAGAAGGGTATTTTTTTTTTTTTAGGTTGCAGCAAAACGACGGCGTTTTGTTTAAGTTTTTTATATTTTATATTTTATTATAACATGGGCATTTTAGTAACTTTAACACTCAAAAGTTAGAGAAATAATAAATAAATATTTGAAAATAATATTTTAACGAAATAGTGAGAGTGAATTGTCTAAAAAAGGTGTGTTAAAATAACCAAAAGTGTGTTTTAGTTATTTTGAAGAGTAAAATTTGAAGAATGATGTTTTATATAATATATATATATATATATATATATATATATATATGTACGTGGAAGAAATACTATATATCCAACGATCCTTTCGGTGTTTATCTTATTATAAACACATGTTAAGTATACTTTGTACGTATCTCACAATTATTTGAGTTAGTTATATTTGAAAGAATTATTAAAGTATTAATTAAATGGTTAAAAGAAAACTTCACTTTACCTTTTGAACTTTTACGCGATTTTACAAACTTTCTAATTTTTAAAATCTCTTAACTTTGAATTATTCTCATTTAGAACATTTCTATTAATTTTAATTGTTAAAAATTAAAAAAAAAATCAAAATATCCTCGACTTCGTTTTCTAAAAGAATTAAAAAAAAAACTTAAAGCCCACCTAACTTACACCCTTTTGAAATACCTGTAAATTTAAAAACTCTCGATTTAAATCCTCTCCGTCAAGCTGCGCCGTTAACTCAGACAGAACCCTAAACACGTAATTTTTACTCCTAAATTACTTGTTATACCCTCCAAGAGCTTCAGTTCCTTGTTCTTCAACTCCATGGCCGGCGGTTTTCGACCTTGGATCCGAGAAACCCAATCCACTGTAGTAAAAAACATTATAAGAATTTTCTTTCCCTGAACTCCCTTCTCATCCCAAAAGCCATTTTGAATTTCACGCAAAACCCAATCCCATCGGAAATGGATTCCCATAATAGAGATCGGCAACGGCGATTGTCTGGAGGTCTAGTGGTGCTATAGGTTGGAGATCCGGCAAATGGTAACAGTGCGAATTTGCGGCAAAGGCGGTCTGTGACCAGCGAAACAACGCTACGTGTAATTGGAGGTTCAACGAACGGCGGTTGGCGCGACAGACCTCAAACCGTGGCTTCAGGTCTAGCAACTCCAGCAGTTTGGTTGTGAAGTCGACAATCTAGTTTGGCGAACAGAGATTTGAGTGATGGATGACTCGCGATTTGGAGATTCCGGTGATCGAAGGTCACTGTTGGCTTGGTTGCTTGGTCTCCGTGAACGTGGATCCGAGACTCCACTTGGAGGGTATAATAGGTAATTCGGGGGTAAAAAGTCACGTGCAAGTCACGTGTTTAGGGTTCCGTTTGAAGTTAACGAGTCAAATTGACAAATGGGTCTAAATTAAGAGCAATTGAAAATTTAGAAGACTAAATTGAAAGATTTTAAAGTTTAAGGGAATATTTCAAAAATGGTGGAATCTCGGAGGGTTTTTTGAAGTTTCCAAAAATAAAAAATAAAATTGAAAGTTAGAATTTTATACAAAAGTCAGTGGTATAACGTCATGTAATGTTTAAAATCTGATGGAGTGATCCACATTTAGAGTAATTAAAAGTTTCGGAGTTCAAAGTGAGAGATTTTAAAGTTTAAGAAGGGTTTGTAAAATTGCGTAAAAATTTAGGAAATCAAAATGAAAAATTTTCAATGATTAAATTCATTATTTTGTATGAGTTAAAACTTTTTCTTGCACATAGGCCTGTAAACAATCCGAGCCGAGTCGAGCTTAACCGAGCTCGAGCCGAGCTTGTACAGTAACCAAGCCGAGCCGAGTTGAGCTTGTACAGTAACCGAGCCGAGCCGAGCCAAGCTCGAGCGAGCTTACAAGCCGCTCGGCTAATTTGCAAGCCTAATTTTTCCTATAATTTAAATAAATTTATATTAACTATAAACTTAAAAGATAATTTATACACTTGTTAATTTTATAATTTATATAGTATAATTATTATATTCATATAATTTATCTTATATAATATAACATTTAAGTTTGTATTATTGAATATAATGTCAATCGTCATTTGTCACATCCTAAAGAGTAACGTACATTGATTAAGTGCACATTGTTGACTAACTTTCTAATTGTCACCTATGTTTTTAATTGCTTAGATTCTTAGAGCATAGTTACTAAATTTGAGATTATTTTAATATTCATATCAAGTACTGATATAATTTATTTCTATATTTTACTTGATACTTGTTACTTGTTAGTTGTTATTTGTTAAAGTTAAGTTAGTATATGATGTATATCATATATTGTAGATAATAAACATATCATATATAAATATATATTATAATTTATTAATTTATAAGTATAAAACTAAGTTAAACTAATTTAATTTTATACAATTAATTAATATAACATTTAAGTTTGTATACATTAATGTGATTATAATTTATAAATGGTAAGAAATACATTAGTTACTTAATTAATAATCATTTAATCTACTCATTTATGAATGAAATCAAGCTCACGAGTCGAGCTCACGAGCCCTTGTCGAGTTTAGTCGGGCGAGCCGAGCTTGGCTCATTTGCTAATCGAGCGAGCTTGTACAGTAACGAGCCGAGCTGAACAGTATCGAGCTCGATTTCGATTCGAGCTTAATCGAGCCGAGCTCGAGCGAGCCTGTCGAATGTGTCGGCTCATTTACAGGCCTACTTGCACATTTTCAACGCTCATAAAATCAAAGCACAAAGAAATTATAAGTCTTAATAGATGGTAGAGTTGTTAATGAAGAACATATAGAGCAAAGCAAAGAAATAAAGAAAGATGAAACGAAAACTATAAATGCCATTATTTAATTTGGTCATGCCCTCCTAGCTTGTCCATCTTTGATTTCCTCTTAATTGATCACCTCCGATCACATGATGCTACAATGGCCACATTATTACTCACATCAAGTACGTATCCAATGCTTGAAATGCGGTCCACCATATATTCTAATTAAAACCCAAATGGGACAAGAAATGATCAAGACGTACACTTTAATTGGAAAATCATTTGCAAATTTTTCTTTTTCATGTTTCTTTTTCTCCAAGTAAATGGGATAGAGAGTAATTGCACCACTTGGTAGCCATTAATCTTCCTTGAAAATGATTTTGCGGTATACATAACTATAGAAATATATGACGGATGAATAATATGAAATGTGGAAGCGGAGAAAGACGTGTGGGCGGCGTCTTATATATTATTCAACCCGTCATATATTTTTCTCTACGAGATGTGATATAGTTACAACACAAACCCAACAAAGACCCAACTTCTCTCTTATTTTAGACTTAATTTATGATTTAGGAATAAAGTTTTTCTATCTTCTTTCTAGGTTTTCTCTGAAACCTGTCCTAGGTTTTCTTTGGAACCTCTTGGTGAAGCCACGATCCTCCATCTCTCTTGAGAAAGAACGGGAGGCGATAAAGGTGACAGTGGGTAGGGTTGTTTTGTTGTGGTGGCGTAGGTGAAGGAATGGGTGAGATGACGGAAGATATGAGCAGGCTGTGGGAGAGGTTTAACCTAATGGAGGAGGAGGATGAAGAAGTAGTGGCTCCGGAGGTAGAAGTTGAGCCGATGGTGAATCGTGGAAACGCATGTGTTGTTGGAAAGCTTTTGGCGGATAGATCAGTGGGCAAGGAGGTTATCAGGACCTCTTTGCTTAGGGCGTGGCAACCAATGAAGGGAGTAATCTTCAAAACGTTAGGTAAAAATTTATACCTAATCGATTTTGAAGATGAATGCGATAAGATTAGGGTCATGGAGGGCCGGCCGTGGACTTTTGATGGAAATCTTGTGTCATTGGCAGACTTTGATGGACTCAAACCAGTGGCTGAACTGGAGTTTGAAAAAGTGCCGTTTTGGGTGCGAATGTACGACCTACCTTTGGCCTGCATGAGCAAGGCGATGGGGTTCCGTATTGGGGCGTCGGTGGGTGAAGTTTTGGAGGTTGATGCGGATGATGAAGGAGTAGGGTGGGGGGAGTTTTTAAGAGTTCACATTGTTCTTGACCTAACTAAACCACTCTCTCGGGGAAGGCGTCTCAAGCTACGTGACCGATCGATATGGATAACCTTCAAGTATGAGAAGATCCCACGGTTTTGCTTTAACTGTGGGGTCATTCAACATGGCAGTCGTGGATGTGTAAGGCCTGGAGGTGTGAGATCGGTGGGAGAGGGGCGTGAAAGTCAATTTGGAAGATGGCTGAGAGCTGGTCACCAGAAACAGACGGCATGAAGGGAAGCAGAGGGAGGTTTAATGGTGATTGGCGAAACTTTGAGCAGAGAACCAGCTCGGTGGAAACAAACCATTCTGAAAAAAGGGAAGAACAGAGTGGCCGAAGGGATGAAACAGGGGAGGAGGAGGACGGTGGTGACTCTGAGGAGACTTTGGTGGCGCCGGTGAGAACAAAGGGTGCCACATCAGCCCTATGTTCCAACTGGAACATACCAATCAATGCTAGTGTAAATTATGGAGTTCAAGATAGCCAGACAAGGAAGGAAATTTTGACTGAAAAAATAGGAGAGCGCCGGGGGGTAGAAAAGATTACAAAGCTGGGCATGATTCCTGGAGAAGGCTGTCAACGTAATAATGGGCAGGTTTCTTCAAGGGAAATAGTAGCATGCATCACTCCGTGAAAGCTGGAATGGGTAGCAAGGAAAGGAATGGGCAGACCGTATCTTTGGGTAGTAGCAGACCGAGTATGGAAAGAATGAAATGGAGGTGAGTGTGTGGACAACAACGGTGGAGATTCTGGTTTTAATGATGAGGAAGAGAAGAATATCCAAAAAGCCAAGAACGTGTATACCAATGGGACTCAATAAAAGAAAAAATGCTGTGGGCTTATATGGAAGGAGACGAGGAAGTAATGCATGGGGGAAGCCATGTAAAAGGAAGCTTACATGTGACTGTAAGAAATTTGTGGCAATTAATGAAAAAGAAAAGGGGCATGACGTGGAAGGGGAAACAGCTATGCATGGGAATACGTTGGCTCCATCAATCTCTACGATGCATGCTCAACTCAAGGGAAACGTAAGCTGAGTCCCCTTGACTGATTGTGATGAGGGCCGAATGCATGTAAAAAAGGAAAAACAGAAGAAATGCAGGGGAAACAAGGAGGGGGGAAGAAAATAGAAAGGCGTCGCTAGACAGCCCCGCCAACAGAATGAGCATTTTATGTTGGAATTGCCAGGGGCTTGGGAACCACCGTGCAGTTCGGGGCCTTCACCAGATGGTGAAAGAAAAGAGACCCGTTATGGTTTTCCTTATGGAAACCTTATTATGTAATAAAAAAGCTGAATTTTTGAGAATAAAGCTACAATTTGATTATATGTTTGTGGTGGATAAAGTGGGTCGAAGTGGTGGTCTTATTTTATTGTGGAATAACCATACTAATGTAACGATTCACAACTTTAGCAAACGCCATATAAATGCCATTGTCACAATTGGAAGGAATGGAATCCCGTGGAAATTTTCAGGGTTTTATGGCCATCCAGTAACAGCAAAGAGATTTGAGTCATGGGGTTTATTGCGACATCTCTCGGGATTATCACCAACTCCGTGGTTATGTATGGGAGACTTTAATGAGATAGTTAGCATGTCAGAAATAAAAGGGTCGACGATTAGAGCTCGAAAACAAATGGAGGATTTCCAAAATGCTCTCGCAGATTGTCAATTGTGTGACTTAGGTTTTAATGGGCCTAAGTATACATGGAATAATGGTCGAGAAGGGGCTGCTTTTACCAAAGAACGGCTGGATAGGGCAGTTGCTAATTCGGAATGGAGAATGATGTTCGAAAATGTGGAAGTGCAAGTCATGGCTAGAAGATCCTCCGATCATCATCCCCTACTCCTTAATTTTAACGATGGCAGCAACGTGGCAAGGAGGAAAAAAGGGCTTTTTCGCATGGACGCAAATTGGGCAAAACGAGCTGACTTTATGGAGACCATTAAAAATACATGGGCTGTGAGAGGTGATAGAAGAGACCCTTGGAGAAATTTGAAAGGCAAGATGGCAAATTGTCAAAAAACTATCAAGGTATGGGTGAGAAAAGCTGTACAGGCCACAGAGATACAAATTCAGAGAAATCTCGAGAACTTGTGAATATTCAAATGGAGGATGGGGAATCAGCTAGAACGGATGAGGCAATGCTCAAAGGGGAAATACAAGATTTATTGGAGCAAGAAGAGGGCAAGTGGAAGCAAAGAGCAAAGGAAGATTGGCTTCGTTGCGGGGACCGTAATACAAAATATTTTCATGCCTGTGCAACTCAAAAGAAACGACGCAATACTGTGGAGCAGATTAAAAATGAGGAGGGTATTTTGTGTCGTACTCCGGAGGCGATAGAAGGTGCTTTTGTCAACTATTATTCAAAATTGTTTACTTCGGCCAGACCCCGTAATGTGAAGGAGTGTACGTCCGCAATTGCTGGAAAAGTCACCGTGGCGATGAACAATTGCTTGCTGGCCACTTTCACTATGGCAAAGATAAAACAGGCGCTAGATCAAATGGCTCCATTCAAAGCCCCAGGCCCTAATGGGTTCACCGCAGAATTTTATCAGCAGAATTGGGAAATTGTAGGCCCGGAGGTATGTGAAGCTGCTTTACATTTTTTGAATTCTGGTCACATGGATAGTGCTATCAATGCTACTAATATTGCCTTGATTCCTAAGGTCAAAACACCTAACAGTGTGTCTGAGTTTAGACCGATTAGCCTGTGCAATGTATTATACAAGATTGTTTCCAAAGTGTTGGCAAATAGGTTAAAGGTCACCTTCCAATGGTAATTTCGCCAAATCAAAGTGCCTTTCTACCCGGAAGATTAATCACAGACAATATTTTAGCAGCGTATGAGACTTTGCACACCATGCAAACCAGATTATGGAGTAAGGTGGGATTTATGGGGATTAAATTGGACATGAGCAAAGCATACGATAGGGTAGAATGGGATTTCCTAGAAGCTGTTATGGTAAAGATGGGGTTTGCGGAAAGGTGGATATCTCTGATTATGGCTTGTGTACGATTGGTCACATACTCCATCGTGGTAAACGGGGTACCAATGGGGAATATAAAACCTACTAGGGGGTTGAGACAGGTGACCCGATTTCCCCGTATCTTTTCTTGATATGTGCAGAGGCTCTTAGTGCTATGCTTTGCAAAGCTGAAAATACAGGAGTTATTACAGGGGTGCCCACTTTGAAAAGGAGGCTGAAGTTAACCCATTTATTTTTGCAGATGATAGTCTCCTGTTTTGCAAGGCAAATTCAGTGGAGTGGAGAAGACTCACAAAAATTCTGGAGAGGTACGAAGAAGCTTCAGGCCAAAAGCTCAATAAGGACAAGACTTCCATAATTTTTTCTCGCAATACCAGCCAGGAAAAGCGAGATGAAATTTCTCGGCTGTCGGGTTTATGTGCAACTCAGTGCTACGAAAAATACTTGGGTTTACCTACTATGGTGGGGAGATCACGGTATAACTCATTCAAAAGTATCAAAGATGTGGTCCTGAATCGTTAAATGACCTGAAGGTAAAATTTTGTCACAAAGGGAAAGGAAATATTAATTAAAGCAAGTGGTCCAGGCAATCCCTACTTATTGCATGAGTGTTTTTCTACTCCCAAATACTCTATGCAAGGAATTAAATGGGCTTATGCAGCGATTTTGGTGGGGGCATAAGGAAAATACATCAAAGATTCACTGGATGAGCTGGGAAAGAATGGGGATTGCAAAGGAACGGGGAGGTTTGGGCTTTAGAGACTTGACTACTTTCAATAAGGCACTTTTGGCAAAACAGGTGTGGCGAATTCTGAAAAATCCTGAATCCCTGGTAGCTAGAATAATGAAGGCAAAATATTTTCCTCACACATCGATCATGGAGACAGCCATAGGAAATCGACCATCGCAGGCCTGGAGAAGCATATGTACAACAAGAGATTTAGTCAATGAAGGAGCTATATGGAGGATTGGGAATGGAGAAGATGTTAGGGTATGGGGCGACAAGTGGCTACCAACCCTACATCTTTTTCGGTTCAATCACCAAGACTTAACCGGGAGAAGGATATGAGGGTGAGTAATCTTATTGATAAAGATCTGAAACAGTGGAATAGTTCCCTTATTGCCTCCATCTTTTTGCCTGAAGAAGCCGAGATAATCTCTAACCTCCCATTGAGTCAGTCCCTTCCTAGAGATCGGCTTATATGGAGATGCACCAAAACTGGAGACTTCACTGTGAGAAGTGCTTATCACCTTGGGATGGAGTTTCAAGTGAGGCAACATCCAGAGTGTTCAGAAGACAAAAAAGAAGAGGAAGTATGGAAGATGTGTTGGAAATTGAAAGTACCAAATGCAGCTAAGATGTTTCTGTGGCGTGTATGCCATAACTCGTTGCCAACAAAGGTCAACCTAAAGAAAAGAGGTGTATGTGAAAATTCTTTGTGCCCGATTTGCCTTGTTGAGGACGAGACAGTGGAACACATCATTTGGGAATGCCCAGCGGCGAGTGATGTCTGGGGAGGAGCGCCGATCAAATTGCAGAAAAGCAAAAGCTCGGGGGGGAACTTTATACAGATTTTGTCTGGCATAAAATCAAGGTGTGATATAGAAGAGGTTGAGCTCTTTGCTATCATAGCTCGACGTATTTGGCATCGCCGAAACGAATTCATGCACGGTGGAGATTTTAGACACCCTATGCAGATGGTATGAGAAGCAATAACCACGCTGAAGGAATTTCAAAGGGCCAACCAGCTGGGTGGGACTCAGCATGAAGTATCTGAAAACAGGGGTGAGGATAACTGGAAGCCACCACCGGAGAACACGTTAAAATTTAACTGGGATGCTGCTGTGGATTTGAAAAGAGGAATCATTGGCTTGGGGACCATTGTTAGAGATGAAAGAGGTGAGTTTGTAGAAGCTGAAACTAATTATCTAAAAATGCAAGTAGAACCGGTGGTAGCATAAACTTTAGTAGCACTACAAGCCCTAAACTTATGTATAGAGCGGGGATACCAAAGTGTCATTATGGAGGGAGATGCTCTGCAGGTGATAAATTTGATCAACTCAGTGGAACCTTGTAACAGTGGGTTTGGACATCTGGTTGAAGACATTAGAGCAGGTAGCAGACGTGTGGGTGGCATCTGATTTCAACATGTGCGGAGAACAGCAAACAAAGCTGCCCATGAACTAGCTGTATTAGCTAGGACCCGTGTCACTAATATGAGATGGACATCAATTCCATCTTGTGTGAGTGGTATTGTAAGGGATGAGAGACTCCTCTTGCCCAGCTGATTTTTGTGCTCCTTTTATGAGCTTGAATAATATTCAGATTATTTTCCAAAAAAAAAAGATTTAAAACTTTCTCTTTCCTCTACTAATAGTTTTTTTTTTTTTTTTTTTTTTTTTTTTAAAGTTGGCACATAAAGAGAAAATTTGGATATTTGTTAGGTCTAAATTGTGTCTTTATCATTTTCCTTTTCTCTACGGTCGGAATTGGATATGGGTAGGCTGGTAGCATATCCCTCGATATTGAAGAAAATGAGCAACTTGTATATATATCGAACAAAATATCGTCATTTTCTGGTTAGTTACAATTAATGTTATTTCTCCGAGTGGGGATTCATATCCGGACGAAAAACTAGAGTTCTTAATCTGAGTTTATATGCATGAAGAGATGTCAAATTATTACTAAAAGGAATTTTAATTTTAATTTTTAAACATTTCTTTTGAAGAATACTAAAAGGAAAAATTGAAGAAGAATAGAAGACACAAAACTTACCTTCGAGGTGCATTTGCAGCATTAGGTTGTGGAACTAATGCCTGCATTTAATAATTAAATAGGGTCAATACAGCACGATTTAATTGGCAGGTATATATATATATATATATATATATATATATATATATATATATATATAAGGATGGCCTAGTTAGCTTCAATTATTTTTTATGATCTTTTACGTTTTATGTTTTTTTATTTATTTATTTTTACTTTTTTTTTTTTTAAAGTTTAAAATAAAATAAAAATAATAATATGGGTATTTTAGAAAATGTATTCAACTTTATAAAGAATAGTTATTCCTATGTGTATAGAATTAATCATTCCTATGAGAAAAATTATTCTCAAGAATAGACTCCTATCAAACAAGAGAATAACAAATCCATAAGAAATAAGAATAGTTATTCCATTTTAGGGATCTATTTTGCAAACTAAACGAGCTCTAAATATGCTAATGGCTAATATAGTAAACCTATAATTATTTAATTTAAGAATAATTTAAATATTGAACTCCCATCTTATTGGATTGATGTGTCAATGCTTATCATTTCTTAGATTTTTTCCATTCTTTGATAAAAACTTATTCAAGGGTTGATGGTGGGCACACTACATCATTCCAATTAAATGATAGGGGACGAGGGTTGAGTACTTTATAATAAATAAATGGTCGAAATTGGAGTTTCTACAATTGTACTCCTTGTTCACATACGGACCATACTGTTTCTTCTGGTGTTTTTATAGTGTACGTTTTCATGGTACTACGTGAATATTATTTTCTAAAAATAAAAAATTAAAAAAGAAGAAGCTGAAAACAATATCCATGTATGACTAAAAGAACATTTAAGGCCATTTGGTTTGCGGAATAGACCCCTAAAATAGAATAATTATTTCTATGGAATAGTTATTACTTTATTTGGTAAAGGTCTATTATTTGAAATAGTTATTCATGTGGAAATCACTAATTCCTTACACACATGAATAATTATTTCTCTAAAAAATGAGAAAAATAGTTATTTCAGAGTTTTTTTTTTTTTTTTAATTTTATTTTGAAAAGAAGGGTAGGTTTTTTGACAATTTTGATTCAACTTTAATTAGAATACATATGTTGTTACAAAATTAAAGAATAAGTTTCATTCTACTTTCCTCTTTTCCTGGTAATATCTATTTATTTTCTTAATGGAATGCTTAATCCTTGAACCAAACAAGCCATAAGAGGATCTGTATCATTTCTCATTTCCAAATTAGTATTGGCTTACCAGATTAGGATTTGCTACACGGAGAGAAAGCCCTCTCTTGGAGCGTAGCAAGACGGTTATCCAAGAAGGTGGCGTGATGGTGGCGGAAACTCCGTGCGCTATAGCAAGTAGCGCAGATCGAGGTGTTGTTGGTATGTTGTCCAAAGCATGCGACGCAAGTGAAATAGAGTCCCATAAGCCACGTTCGCATTGATCGCACAACACGCCCGGTTTTCATGATGTAGTACAACGCAAATAGGCGGAGATACGGCGACGGGCAAAGCCGGTAAAAAAAAAATTGAAGTAAATTTTTGTCGGATATTGAAGGTGCCCCTGGTAAATGGCTTTTGTTATGCCAATCGTCCGGAGATGATCGATTGCATAGTGATGGGTGGTCGCATTAAAAATAGTACTTTCGCCAATTGCACGAGTCGATCGTAGTAATGTGGTCAGCAAGTGCGAGTGTCGAACCCAGAGAATCGTGTTTGTCTAAAAATCAACTTTAAAGTGCTTAAACTAATAAAATCTTAACCTAGTCCCAATGTCAAACAGTAACGGCAGAAAATTAAACTAAGCTAAATGCAATAAAATAAAGCAGAAAATTAAACTAAGTTAAAAAACATTAAAATAAAGAAATAAAACCATAGCCCCTAATCCACTTCACAATTAATTAATCAATATATAAACATGCTTAGCTCATATTTATTAACAGTTATGCTACAAGGCATACTTTGAGCGTTAACGCATTGTTCATATTTCCGCCTATCGATAAGCGATATGTATATCCTATTGTTGCTACACAATCTTGTCGGACTAACCGAGGCAAACATCGTTATAAGAGGTCACAACGGATAATGGTCCAAGATAATATCCGATGTATCTCCTGCAGTAACGTTAGTCGACGCTTACATTGGCAAACAACAATCAATACACTTTTGTCACTAAAATGCATTGAAACGAATAGACATAAATTAAATGACAGAATAATACGAACTAAACATATATATATAAACAAATTAAAGCGAAGGAAAAGAGACTAATTAAAAGTAAAATTAAACATAAATTAAATAAACGACAATTTAGGAGGGATTTACAAAGGAAAATAGAGGGCTTGGGCCCTAGAGGCACTCTCCCAAAACGTGCTTCACAATGAATACACGAGGTCCTATTTATAGGGGACATCGATTATGCTTCAACGCACTACTTTATTTGTGGTCGAACGCAGGCTACACGCTCGACCTCAAATAATGCCGGGCGGCTAGGGTGACATGGAGGTGCGTCGACCAGAGCATCGCGTCAACGCACATAACCGCAGGGCCGGCTGCGCTGCGTGCGGAACGTTACAGTGCTTGCGTGACGCTTTGCATGGGTGCTGCCAGGCGATCGGTGTGCGAGCTGCACGGCGACCTGGGTAGTGCACGCCAAGGTCTGCGTGGTGTGCTACAGGCGTATGCATCGTGTGTGCGCAAGATCCGAAGTGCGGTCGAACGCACATGCGGTCGAACGACTTTGGCAGCCTTCTTCTTCTAAGTCCTTTCTTGCCCTTTGCTAACCATGATTCAACACAATGTCCCGCACAACACAAAATACTAAAACACTAAAAATGATTAAATATTAACAATGCTAAAGGTCTAATAAATATAAATTAAGGGATCTAAATCAGCACTTTTAGGCACCGATCAAATACCCCAAACTTACATTTTGCTAGTCCCTTAGCAAAACAAAATGAAAACAAAATAAAAACATAAGTCCACTGTGGGAGAAACGATTGCATTGAGCGTATGCAATAAGCCTTTTAAACCTCTAGGAGTTCCCTAGAGGACGAGTGAAGTCTCGTGAGGGTTTTTCAGAATGATACCCACAAACATCTGCACACATTTTATTCTCAATCATACAAAATATATCGATCATGGTTTAAATTCAAAAGCAAGTTTAATCACACAAACACTATCTTCACAAATTTCGTGGAATTAACAATCAAGATACAAACATGGCATTATGAGATCCAATAATCAATTCTAGTGAAAGTGAGATTAGCACAAAATATGGGATTTCAAAACCAATCATTAGTCGTATGCTTCGACACTCAAAGTTCATTGGTCAACACATTAAAAATAACAACCAAGGTTCATCAAAATTTTTTTTTTTTATTTTATTGCATAACTTCACTAAGCTTTCTAATTGACCCATGTATCAAGCGTTAAGTCAATGACTCCCAAACCAAATGGTTTTAGGGCATTAGGCATAAAAACACCCCTAAGGACCTACTAACTCGAGTCAAAAGGCTACGTAAGCTTTGCTAACCACATCTAACTTCACACTTTTTACGAATACTCATTGCTTAATGAGGCAAGAGATCCGTTACTATGGAAAGCTCAAAATGATCATCATTTTTTTTTTTTTTTTTGATGAACCACGGTATCTCTCTAAATGGTTTTCCAACTGCATTCAAGGTTACAAAACTAACAAAACCAAAACCAGATTTTATCCCACAAATTACGTGCCAATTGTGCTCGTGAATCTCAAATTGAACTACAATATCTCATTATGCCATGAAAGTAACATAACAAAACCCTTAATCAATGTGATCATATGTTCGCCAAATTAAACACACCAATGAAAATAAACCATAACTAACATAAAATGCATAATTTAAAAACAAAATGTGCACACAATAAAAATACCCCCAAACTCAAAATCTGACCGTCCCACAGGTGTTGATATAGAAAATAAAACAAAGAATAAACCAAGGCGTCACAAAGGCGTCCACGGTCTTTGTGTCTTTGGTGGTCTTTGCAGAAGGTCCTGCTGCTGGGGCGTCGATCTCCATGATGGCTCGGAACATCTCCACGGACCTCGAGCACATCTGACGAGCATCCCTGCAAATCTGCAAAATGAAATCGTCGTCCACGATGCAGGATCGTATGTCCCACAGTGTCACGGAAATGCAATAAGTCGGGCGTCTAAGCGTGATACACTCCTCATCCTCCTCTAGCTGCTCCTCCTCGTACTCCTCAGGCTGCTCCTCCTGCTGCTCCTCGAGGCTATCCCTGCGGCTCAAAAGCCATCTCATGCTCAGCTACCAACTCTGGAATGTCCATGGGCTCAGGCTCCGGCGCGGGCTCTGGCTGTAGCTGTGGTGCGGCTCTAGGCATGTGGGATAGACTACAGCGCCCTGAATGGAGCCAAAGTGTGGGCTATCGATGTCGGCCCGTCTGATGTGCCTTTGATCCCCATCTTTCTCGAATATGTGTGATGAGAAAGGGAAAAACAATCACGTCTTCGTGTGCTCCGCCCCTCGATGATGTACTCCCTCACGAATTTACGGATCGGCGGCCTTGAGATAATCTCGGAATAGAACACGAATCCTCTGTGGAATGAGTAGAGGCAGCGAGAAATAGGTCCGCCTCTGTCTTGTGTCCCAAAGGACACACATTCTGATACAAGACCATATCTATGAAGAGAAGATTCGAGGAATCTTACGTCTTCTTGACTGCGTTCGGCGGATGCGTCGTCTTGCCCTCACACATATCGGAAGCAGCGTCCTCGAGTGTGAGCATGGAGGGGCACTCAAGCCGGGGTGTCCGACTCGAGGCGGCTCATGGCACTTCAACGCTGACCGCTATGTCTCAAAGTCACCTCCACGTCTTTCCGTCAATGGAGGAGAAAAACATCGGCTGGTCACTATCAGTCCTCGGTGAGTGTAAAACTCTCGACCAGCCGCTTCGTGCAGTGGAGTGTGGGTTTGAAAAGTCTTTTCAACCCCGGCGCTTCAATTCTCAGACGGCCCAACTTGTTTCATTGTTGGAGAACACCTCGTTGATAGCAAAGTGTTCTCCAACAAACTCCGACTCTCCATGGATGGTTGGGCTCTTTGTAACACGGGACCACGATGGCGGGATCAACCTTGCCCTCTAGGCATGATGGAGGTTCGTTGAGGCAATTGTCGAGCACTGGTGTGCACCCGAAAATAAAGGGTTTAAAACCCTTTTGAAAAATGTAACCCCTGCAAAACAAATAAAAACCAACCACGAACCAAGGGCACAATCAAGAGATTTGTGCCTTTGATTCAACAAAAATCAAAAATTTGGGGTTTTTGGAAAAATTGGGTTTGTGGGTTGGGGATAAAATGGAAATTTGGGGTTTGGGTGGGGCGGTGAGTGGATGCAGTGGAGAATGGCGGTGGTGGTGTTCGGTGGTGGGGGGGCGGTGGGTGGTGGTGGGTGTGGGTGGTTTTGGATTTGGGAGAAGATGGCGGAGGTGGGGTTGGGGACTGCTGCGGCGAAGGGAAAATGGGGAGAGAAATGTGACCTAAGCAGTGCAGATGGGCCTAAAACCGATGCGTTGAGCGTACATTGCGTTCGACCGTACTCGTCATAATCGTGTGTGTGTGAAGGAATGCGTTGAACTTATTCAAACGTTGAGCGCATGCGTGCGTGCACGATGGGTGTGTGAAGGCGCTGCGGTCGAACTTCACCAAGGCAGGTTGGGCGAGCGCATGCGTTCGAACTTACATAAAATGCGTTCGAGCGTGCAATCTAAATTTTTTTTTTTTTTTTTTTAAGCTATATACAAAATAAAATTACCAAGCACAAAACACAAAACACACCTATTTACAAAAACAGAAAATAAATCAAAAATGCGGTGCGAAAATAAATAAATAATAATAAAATACCGCACCTTCCCGCTCATAAAGGTGTCCAACCAATCCCTTCCATCCTTTCTTCCTTAAAATAAGATACCCCTCTGGAAGGATGTTAAGCCATCTTATGTAGTTGTCCTTGTTTCGAGGGATCCACTTAGGAACACGGTTCCTAGATTTGTGATCTTGTGTGTGTGAATCCTCAAAGATTTCTACATAAGATGACTCTTGAGACATTGGAAAGATGGAACTTGATGATATGTCTCGAGAGGATTGTGAAGGAGTAAGCTTGACTCACTTCCTTGTCATTGGGCCAATTTAAAATTGGCGGGGGCTCAAGCTGCTCCTCGTACTCTTCTCCTCCATTCTCAGTTGCCTCTCGGAGGCGGGATCCACTAAAGCCTTAGCTTGCTCATGCACCATGTCAAGGTCCAAATTAAACTCAAATTGAGCAAGCTCTCTTCCAAAGGATCCTCAGACTCGGCTCTCTAAACCTAACAGACTTGCTCGAGGAACTTGTCTAGATCCAAATCATATTCAATTTCATCAAAACACTCTCCTCCGGATGGATTCTCAAACTAGGCTCACTAAAAGTATCAACATGATCAAAGTCGCCTATCTAGGTCATCACTATCTGGAGCAAGGTGTTCCATCTCGGGATCCTCTAAACTACACTCACTTGCAATTTCATCTCTATTTCCTCATCAACAAGTATGGTGGTGGTTTGGGCATTGTCAAGTGCAGACTTGTTAACCTCGATCATGTAATAATTAATGAAAGGACAATCATCAAAGCTGGTGAGAATGATGATAACAATATTCACATGGTGATGAGGTGTGTGAGTGTGAAAAAGCTGGGTATGGGCATGTCGGCTGCCATGAGTTGGTTAAGCCCTCCCTTGAAGTCATCAACATGGCGATAGGAAAATGTTGCTCAAATGACTCTTGGGGAGGATGAGCCATCTCATGACTCTGAAACTCCTCCTCCTCAACTAGGTTGAATTTAGAAACTAATTGATGTTCTTCCAACCTTGTAATTTCTTGATGTTTGCCATATGGGCATCTATGATTTCTTGACAAGGTTGGTCGACCGCTTTCCTAAACGCCTCGAGTGTTTCTTCTAATGATGGTTCATGAGACGCAGAATGGTGGGTTGGCCGACTAGTTCCATGAATTCTAAGAGTGTCTTCCAAGGAAGACGCCCGAGGAGGATAGTCGATGATGAATGGAAGAATGGTTGTCGAATCCGCGATATTCGTGGAAGTGCAGTTCGTCAACTGGGAGAAAATTTTCCGTAGCATGATCATGCCATTTAAAAATCAGAATTGTTGCTCCATCCGGTTATAAAATTTGAATTAGATTCAAACCAGATCGAGAAACCGTGTTCAATGCCATTTGAAAATCAGAAAATTGTCCCCAATGTGGACAATTATCTAAACTATGATAAGGATCGAGCAGGTAGAACACGGTTCATGTGGGTATAGTGGTAGGAAACATTAAAATAATCAAACGGAAGACTCATGCTTCACCCAAACAATTCAAAATATCCCACGAAACAATATCAAAAATAAAATAAAATAAACTACAACTAATAAAAATAAACTAAACAAATTAACAAATAAACTAACAAAATATTAAACTAAGAACAACAAGTAAATAAATAAACACAGCGGAATAAATAAATAATTAAATAAAATAAGAATAAATGTATAGCAGCAAGTGCGCTCAACGCAATGGATGTGCTCAACGCATCGACCGCTTGGTTTAAAATAGGGCCAAGACGCAGAGGCGTGTCAGTGAGCGCAGTATCACGATCGGCCGGAATGTTATGCTGCTCAATCAGAGAGCACCCACGCTCGACCGCACTTGCCAGTGCAGAAATTCCAGGACTCAAAAAACTTAAAACAGAAACCAAAACCAAAAAAAAACGCTAATCTAATTTTTTGGATTTTATCTATACAAAAGCACGAAATAAAATAAAATAATTGCACAATTAAAATAACTAGTAGAAAGATAAAATTAATCTAAGCAAGAAAATTAATTTCAACAAAACACCGATTCCGCAACGGCGCCAAAATTTGGTCGTACTCAAAATAGTACTCGCCAATTGCACGAGTCGATCGTAGTAATGTGGCTGTAAGTGCGAGTGTCGAACCCACAGAGAATCGTGTTTGTAAAAATCAACTTTAAAGTGCTTAAACTAATAAGATCTTAACCTAGTCCCAATGTCAATGTAACGTGCAGAAAATTTAAACTAAGCTAAAATGCAATAAAATAAAGCGTAAAATTAAACTAAGTTAAAAAGCATTAAAATAAAGAAATAAAACGACTACATAGTCCCTAATCCACTTCACAATTAATTAATTAATATATAAACATGCTTAGCTCATATTTATTAATGCTATGCTACAAGGCATACTTTGAGCGTTAACGCATTGTTCATATTTCCGCCTATCGATAAGCGATATGTATATCCTATTGTTGCTACACAATCTTGTCGGACTAACCGAGGCAAACATCATACAAGAGGTCACAACGGATAATGGTCCAAGACTAATATCCGATGTATCTCCTGTAACGTTAGTATCGCTTACGATTGGCAAAACAACAATCAATACACTTTTGTCACTAAAATGCATTGAAACGAATAGACATAAATTAAATGATGAATAATACGAACTAAACATATATATATAAACAAATTAAAGCGAAGGGAAAAGAGACTAATTAAAAGTAAAATTAAACATAAATTAAATAAACGACAATTTAGGAGGGATTTACAAGGAAAATAGAGGGCTTGGGCCCTAGAGGCACCTCCCAAAACGTGCTTCACAATGAATACACGAGGTCCAGAGCATCTCGCGTCAACGCACATAACTAGGGCCGGCTGCTGCTGCGCTAACGCGATGTGCTTGCGTCAATCGCGGCTTGCATGGGTGCTGCGCGGCGCTGCAAGTGCACGCTGCGGCGCCGCGGTGTGCTGCGCGCTGGTGCTGCGTCTGTGGTGCTGCGCGCTGCATGCAATCGCGGTGTGCGCGCGATCCGCGGGTCGAACGCACTGCGCGGTCGAACGACTTTGGCGCTTCTTCTTTAAGTCCTTTTCTTGCCCTTGCTAACCATGATTCAACACAATGTCCTGCACAACACAAAAATACTAAAAACACTAAAATGATTAAATATTAACAATGCTAAAGGTCTAATAAATATAAATTAAGGGATCTAAATCAGCACTTTTAGGCACCGATCAATGGGGGTGGATTGGTTGAGAGAGGTTCAAGTGTGAAAGAAGAGGCAAATAGCTGAGATGTCATCCGTGGCAATGTCTTGTTTCTTCTATTTCCAAGCTCCAACAGCACACTCTACCAGCCTTTTAGCTGATTTTTCCCTATCTGCTATGGAAGAAACAATTTGTATTGCTTCTTGGTTGGAAACAACGTCCCATACACCATCTGTTGCCAAAATCACAAATTTATCTCGGTTGCTTATCTCCCTTTGCGTCACATCCGGCACAGGAGATAAGACCAAGTCTTCTAGGCAGAAGTCCCTAAGGCTCTGACAAAGCTAGCCCACTGGTGTCTCCCCATTAGGTGGGACATTCAGGCCATGCTGAGCTCTGCGCCGATGGCCAGAAGCCGGGTCCCGGCGGTCTTCGGCAGCAAGTTCTTGGCGCGAAACCCTCATGGCATGCCACATCAATGGCTCCCTTGTGCCTCTCCTCAAGGATGCCGGAGCTCCGCTCGACTTCATCTCCCAGCTTTCTGACATTGATGACTAATATGCTTAATTACCTAACTGTCCTTTCATTTTTTTTCATATGCTATGTTTCTCTTTCCGATTTGACCGTCTTTTTTCTATCTTCTTTTCCTTTCATATTGCTTGGTTACTGTTATATTAACCTTTCATGTTAAATATTTGCAGCTTGCCTTTTTGTTTTTTGGGACACTTCAAATTTATGTCAAAGTTTTTAAAATATATCATTAATTAAAATCATTTATTGTTAATACTTCGACCTTAAATCATTATTACTTAAGAGTTTAAGTGGATAGGAAGAAACCCAATAACTTAAGCCGATAAAAAAATGAATTTAATTAGATATTCTAATAAAAGTTTAGTTTTGAATATATATTTAATGAATATATATTTAGTATTATATTTTATTATTCTATTGACCTGTTTTTAAGAGGTTGTTCAATTGGCTGGAACTACGCCTAATAAAGCAGAGATCACTAGTTCGAATTCCCGTCACCCCTCTTATGTGGACATGTCAAAAAAAAAAGAAAATTTATTCTATTGACCCCCGGTAAAATGGATTCCTAGATCCGCCACTGAACGTCAGGACTTCATTGAAATCCAAGCTACCGTCCCTGTTGCGGTCCAAGCTACGGAAAAAGTTGGAGTCGATCCAGTGGTAGCCGCATTGCCTGAAGAAATCCACGAACTCATTGAGGCTAACAAGGCCATCCCTATTCGTATCCATTGAGCGGAAGAAGTCGTTTGCTAGCTGCTGAAGTTGCCTGGAGGAATTATTATAGTAGGCTGCAGCAGCTATGTGTAGCTCTTCCATGTTCATATCGATTGACCTTCCTGGGTTTGGGAATATATCAGAATCAAACCCCCTTAATGTTGATAGAAGTCAAATGAATTTGCTTGCTCAGTTTTATATATATATATATATATATATATATATATATATAACTCTCCTAGGGTTGGACTATATCAGAATCAAACCCCTTAATGTTGTAGAAGTCAAATGAATTTGATTGCTCTTATATATATATATATATATATATATATATTTTTTATATATATATATTTATATATATATATATAGCTCTCTGGGGTTGGAATATATCAGAATCAAACCCTCTTAATGCTGTAGAAGTCAAATGAATTTGCTTGCTCAGTTATATATATATATATATAAGGGCGGATCAGGGGGGGTTCAACTCCCCAAAATCGCCCCTGCTTATCTTTTTTTTTTTTTTTTTAATATTATGATGATGTCTCTTTCAGCCATAACTATGCCCCCTTCCTCATGCTTTAGTAATATATTATTCCCCTTAATAAAATGAAATTTGAAAAAAATTTAAAAACTAAGTGTTTCAAACGAATGGAAGGAAGAAAACGATGAATAAAATTTTAAAGTCTAAACTGTGCGTTTTCTTTTGTGGCCATGTGAGAATATTGATTGGGATTTGAGGACAGGCCAAGCCCAGGAGCTGAACAATCAAGAAAAAAAAAAACTAAAACTAAAAGAAACTTTGAAAATATGCCTACGTGCTGCAAGCTGCAACAAATGTAAAAAAAAAAAAAAAAATTAAAAATTAAAAAAAGTTAAAGAATGTAACAACTACCACAAATGTAAATAATAATAATAATAAAGAATGTGAACAATTACAACTATCGTAAGTTTCAAAAAAAAAAAAAAAGGATCAATGAATATTGTTATTGTTAAAAAATGAATTTTGAGAGAGCAATTTAAGTAATGAATATTGTTAAAAATAGTTTACGTAACCGAATAGGAGACTAATGGATGAATGATTGTTTAATTATGTACACGTACTGAAAAAGACATATTCAAGGCTATCAGTAATGAAAAAATCATGCAGAAATTCTAAGGTATAAAAACTCGTCGAGGATAATTGAATTAATGCTAGCTGCTAGTCGTGATCAAACAAATTGTAAGTTTTATTTATATGTTTTAAAACATAACTAAAAATTTTGTTGAATTATTCACTTGTTTGGTTTGTTATATTTTTATTCAATTTTATTTTTGTATTTATTCAAAAAATACAACAAAGCAAAAAAGGAGGTCAAAAATTCAATTTTTTATATTTAATTAATTTTATTAATTTAAAAAAATGTCCCACGTAAGAAAAATCCTGTGTCGTGTCTGTCACTGTGTGTGTGTGTATATATATATATATATATATATATTTGCGTATGGTAGCTGCAGCTGTTGAAGCTGACAAATGGTGTAAAGTCTTTGTTAATTTGGAGATGTTGAATTAACGTTGGAGTGACAACTCAGATTCTGTAGATAATTATTTCAGTGGATACACAACAAGTGTACGTAGAGAAACAAAAAAGAAAGAAGAAAGAAGAAGAAGAAGAAGAAGAAGAAGAAGAATTCAGTGTTCATGCGTGAGTTGTGCGCACCCTTGACCTGCAAGTGGTCAAGTGGGAAAGTCACTCATGAGTTGTTGTTATACATATATTTATGGGGTTTGATAGGGGTTCTCCTTATAGTGTTCTCTTGATGTTCTCACAGTCTTAGGTAGAACATGATTTAAGAAAAAAATAAAATTGTAGTATCCTTTTTTTGCTAATAAATTAATTTTTATGAGTTAATAGTTAGATTCTAATACTTTAAAACTTGTTTTTGAATTCAAAATTAAAACCTAAGAGTGGAAGGTTAACCTTTAGGAATGGTATCACTCAAAATAGATTTGATCATCCTAAATTTGATGTTAATACTTCAATTTTGATGTTAATGCCTCACATATTTAGTGCTAATGCCTCAAATTTGGTGCTAATACCTAAAAAAACCGGTGGTTGAGACCATTACAATTTTATTTTTTCTTAACTCATGTTTTACATAAGACTAGAATAACGCTAGAAGAACCTACTGAGATAACCCCTACCATTTTCCTATATTTCTATGTAGTTTTGTCTTTTAATTCCTTTATTAAGAGCACCCCTAGTAGACTAATTCAAATAGTTTTTTTTAAAAAAAAAAAAAAAATTAATTAATTACCTATTTTTGGCTAGCCAAATCACAAATAACCACACCAAAAAAAATAAAAACCCTCTTACCTAAAAAACACATTTTTCTATTTTAACCATCTATTTTTTCAAATGGCTTACATTCAACTCAACATTTTAGTTATCCACTTTCACTTTTTTATTTAAAATATTATTTATTTATTTATTTTTCCTATTCCCAAGGAAGAAAGATGGTAATATTACATTTATTATTAATATCAATAAGGATTTGTTGAACTACAATGTTCAACAAAGTTGCTGAGTATATTATTGCAGCTCAACAAATCTTTAGTCATTTTATTGAGCCGGATGTGAAGAGATATATATATATATATATATATATATATATTTACATTGCTAGTTAAAATAGCCAAAAACCTAGTTTGTTGAGGCCAATGTGAATGCTAGCTCTTAGCCTCACCAAAATGGTTCTTTTCAGTATTCACTTTCCCTTTTTTATTTATTTTTCACACTCAATCCAAACGTTCATTTTCGCTACAGCGTTGGATGATAGTTAGAAAAAAATTAAAATTTCAAAAATATGACGGTTAGGAAAATAAAATATTCAAAAACTTGATTATAAAGAATAGACAATTTGAAAAGGGATATGAAAAACTTACAAAAAAAAAGAAAAAAAAAAAGAGGGAGGATAATTAAAAAATTAATTGAATATCAAAAAGGAGCTTTAAATAGATTTGTTAAAATAATATTAATAAATAATTTAATTAATATTTAAAAATAAGGAAAATGTATCTCTTAATCTTTTTGCCTTCTATTGAACTAGCCATAGTAGCCTTATTATATGTTTATGTATGTGCTTTTCTTTAGTCAAGTTAGACTTAGCTAGCTATTAATATATTAAGTCGATCAATTTCTATCGGTGATTCAGTCATCTCTCTATAATTTTTTTTTCATTAGTTGCTTTAAGTTAATTAATAGGCAACATCTGGGTGAAGAAGATTAAAAGACAACATGTTAAAACCCGAATCTCACTGATCTTGGGAGGGTGATAACCTAGTTTTTCTTTGGAAAATATATGGTTTTGCAACTAGACTTAGACTATTCCTAAAAACAATATTACACTCAAGTGTCCTAGTAATCAAATGATTAATTAAAAGACTAAAGACTACTCCTAACAGCCCCACGTGGAGGTCTGAGGGACCATGGACACCCCAAAATTTTTTTAAACCTTTACAAATTTGCTATTTTATATATTATAACCTTAGGAGGTCCCTGCAAAAATTATTATACAAACCTCCCAACAAAATTTTCCTCTTAAAATTTTCTCCAAAAGGCTAAAAGATGGTTTTCCACCCAAGAAAAATTAAAATAATGTCTAGTTCTCTCTCCTATGTCCAATTCTTTTACTCAAAAATTTTTTGTCCTTTAATGCATATAATACTAATTTTCAGAAAAAAATATAATAATATTTAAATAAATATTATTTAATTAATATTTAAATATTAAAAAATATAAATTCTCACTTTGTCCCAAAATACATTTGATCGGGACCGCATGAACCAATTCCTGGTTCCACCACTGCTTGTGCAATATTAGAGCTAGCTACTTTTGCCGGTATATATACTTTGATTGATTTGATAATCTTCTTTAATTTTTGTAAAATAATTTTTATTTTTAAAAATCATATATCATTTTTTGAGTTTGAGCTTTTTTTCTTAATTCGTTGATTTTCATTGAAACACCGAAATAAGCTGCCGCATGCAGCATTTACGTGGGAGTTCGCGGGACCTTATCATGTAACTTTTGATATGTTATTCGTGGAAATCTTTGAGACCAAAGATAAACCATAACAAAACTAGTGGCGACTTTTGATGTGTGCCAAGAGAGTTTTGTAATAGAGCTTCCGCTGCCATATCCCTTAGATGTTGGTGTTTCATCAAACCACAAACCTTTCGCCATACATGCAAATCAATTTTATGAGTTTATAATGAGTTCTAAGTTCTAACCATACATCCGTACGTAGTTTATCCCCCAATTTTATGATTTCTAGCCATGTTTCTGTATTATATCCCCCAATTTTAGCTGGTTTTACAGACAATCGATAATTGAACAATCTTATTTTCAATACTTTCATAAAGCCAAAGCATGAAGAAATAACAAGTGCGTTCTCATTCCTATTTTCTCACCACACTAACTGTGTGTCTGGCATTGTTATATAATCGTATGTCGATGGATTGGATGATCAACGTATACCATGAAGAAATTCATAAACAAAATAGAGAAAGAAATAAATTGTGGAAATAATAAAATAGAGACAAAGAATTTAACGTGGTTCAGTTTATGACTTACATTCATAGATAAAACCCTAAGGACTATATTAGGCTCTTATTGAATAAATGTTTACAATACAGAATGCTTTATTTATAGAGCTTATACATTAATGTAATCATAATTAAATCACCTAATTTAGGGTAATTAAATCATAATCAAATCTCTAAAATTAGGCTAATCTAATCTTCATCAATTTTCATTAAATCCCTAATTTTAGGATCATTACTCTAACATCCTCCCTCAAACTCAAGGTGGAAGATCGATCAATTTCTTTCAGTGATTTTTTTTTATTATTATTTTTTTGAGATAGCAATTAATACAAGAGACATCTATGGGCAAAAAGAGCCAATAGTGTTAGAAATCTTGATTTTAAATAATATAAAAAGCCGGGCTTGAGTTTTAAACAATATATGGTTTGCAATAAAAAAAGAAAAGCAATTTAGGATGAAGTGAAAGCCAACTTTGGGCTAAAATGACTTGGGTTTTAAATAATAAAAGTGAGAAGTGAGCCAACTATGGGCCAATGGATGGGACCATTGGCCTTTTGATTTCTTTTCTTATTTTTGATGGGCAACTTGACCTCTTTGATTTTTTTTGGAATATTCTATTTGCAGATTACGTTAAACCGGGATAAGAATGATATTAATCCTATAACCAAACACATCTAGGTTTAAAGAAAATTAACAAGGATAATGTCTATCCCTAAACTAGAATAAGAAAATCTGCAAACTTGAATAAGGATGTCAATGCAAACACCCTTCTTCTTCTCCACAAAACAAATAATATTTAAATACGATATTAGAATTAATATTTAAATATTCTAGTGACATTGGTCACTTTGTCCCAAAATACATGATGGTGCTGAATGGTTCACGATGGCTAGTGCATTCTATGCAAGCGGCTAGAGCTAAGATTAGATTGCGGTATATATACTTTGGATTGATTTGATCAATCACTATGCAATGTAAATGGACTTTTAATGGATAATCTGGGTGGTAAGATACTTTTCGGAAAGGAAGGAGAGGAGGCCGTTGGAGAAGTTAGAGATGTTTGCCGAGAAGCATTAACGAATTGGTTCGCGGGACCTTACCAACATTAACTGATAGAGAGCCAAATCGGACAAAGATAAAAGCCTTTTATTTATGAAAATGCTAAGGGTTCTCGAGTTTCTCTTGACGCCATATCTTAGTCTTACATAAACATGATTTAATAAAAAATAAAATTGTAGTGGTCTCCACCATTGGTTTTAGGCATTAGCTAACCATAATTTATGAGGCATTAGCACCAAAATTGAGGCATTAGCATCAAATTTAGGATGATCAAATCCATTTTGAGTGATATCGATCCTTAACAATTAACCTTCCAATACTTTATGTTTTAATTTTGAATCCAAAAACAAGTTTTAAAGCATTAGAATTTAACTATTTTCTTATAAAATTAATCTATTAGAAAAAATATATAATTTTATTTTTCTTAAATCATGTTCTATATAAGATTCATAAACAAAGAAAATATTAGGAAATAATAAAATAGAAAGAACCCTTTATTTATTTATTTTTTTTTCAAAAAGAAGAAAATGAACCATCTTGCATTGAGAATATCTTGTAAAGAAGTTGCACAAAAGCTACCTTTTGTTCAATCTAATTAAGATGACATCTAAGCAATTTTATCACTTCAAATTTAGAAAAAAATAACCATAATCTTCATCAATTTTCATTATACCATATATCAAATAAAATTAGTTTTTAACATTTAAACTCAAATTGAAGGAGATGAGCCTTTTATTTATTTTTTTTTTTGGGGTGGCGGCAGCCTGCCTAGGGTGGCCGAGCCTATGGTATGAAATGGGTGGCTCAGCCACCCCTGGCGTGGGGATGGCTTGGCCACCTCAGGAAAAAAAGAACCCCTAGGTCAAGTCTCAACTCTCTAGGTTCATTTCCTCTAACTCTTCTTCTTTCTTAATCATTCAAACTCATACCAAAACCCTATGCTTCCAATCTAAGCGCAAGGACCTCTTCAAATTGAATATTCTGTTCATTCTACGGAGGTTTGATTTCTTAATCTTCTTTAATAAATTTTTTTGTATGAGTTTGAGTCCTAATGATCAATGGGGAGGGCTCTGGGTTAGCCTCAAACTCGCCTCTAGACCGCCAAACACCCTTCTTCTCTACAACCCAAATCGGACGGTGAGGTCTGCGTGAGATGAAGTTGGTAACGGCTCTAGCGACTTTGGTGTACTCATCATGCGGAGATGGGATATGGTGACGATGCTGTGCCACTCCCAAGGCCATGGGAGTTGCCAGCCACCCCTAGGAGAGGTGCGAGGTGGACTCGTGCCACTGGGGAAGGTGGCAATGCCACTTCATTTCCATCTGGGTCGATAAATAAATAAATAAATTTATTTGATATTGATATAATATGGTGTGTTTGTTTTTTTTTTTTTTAACTTAAGTTTGGTAAATTTAACTTAGGTGTCAGTTTTTTATTGGTTGCACAAAATTCACCTTTTGTGCAACCTCATTATATAAGTTATTATCTCTTGCATTTAGAATGCACAACAATGGTAAACTATGAGAATCATAGTAAAAAAGAACTATCATGGGATCAAGATTCTCCCCCGGCGCTGCAGTGTAGATAGGATTTTTTTTTCAACAAAATAAACAAAAAGTACACAGAACCATTGGATCAAAACATTGGTGTAAGCCGATGGCTCGATACCATGAAAGAAAACATAATGCGGAAATATAAAAGAGAAAGAGATAAATAGATAAGAGACATAAGATTTAAGGTAGTTCAGTTTAAGACCTATATCCACACACCAAAGCCATATTAGCTATATATTGTATTTTTTTTAGTGAATATTTACAATATAGAATGCTCTATTTATAGAGCTTATACATTAATGTAATCATAATTAAACCATCTAATTTAGGGTAATTAAATCATAATCAAATCCCTAAAATTAGGTTAATATAATCTTCATCAAATCCCTAATTTTAGGGTCATTACCTTAACAAAAAAGAAATGGGTGACAAATTGGTAATACATTGTAAAGGCCTATTGCATGTAACGTTATCACAGATATGTAGTTAATAACAAGTTGTTTCGCACTCTTTCACAAGATGTCAGAAAGAGGATATAGAGCAACGGCGTGTGTGTGCCGACTGTTGGTAGCGAAACATACTACAGGAAGTTAACCAAAATAATTCATGTGGAGTATTACGATAAGATTAAGTATGTTATGTTCAAGTATGATTGGGTGGATAATACAACGCACATGGGATGCAAGATGACCGAATATGATCTGATGTGATTTTTAAAAATAAAGTCTTAATAGTGACGTGTCAAAAATTCACACGTTACTAAAACCCTAATAGTGACACCCAATTTTTTGACCGGCCACACATGTTGCTAATGGCACGTCACTAAACATTATTGATGTGTCAACAGGCTTAACGCATCACTAACGGGTGGTCAATAAAAAATCAATTTTTTTTGTAATGACGGGAAGAAGAAACGTGAATTATGCCATTATTTTGCGCATGCCCAATATTCCTGTATCCCAAAAACGGCATGATTTCCCTCTCAATTGATCATCTCATCACAATCACATGACGCTACAACAAACCAATTAACATACCCCCGAGAGTCCCAATACGAATCGCCGTCTCCAATGCTCGTAATGCGACGTACCGTTTACTCTGAAAGCGAAATGAAACTTAATTAATCTGAGTGTATCAAAAGTGTGGGTCTGGGTGTCAATCTCAATCAGAAAGACCCATGACTTTTGGGTCGTCGTCTTCGCTGATAAGTTCGAATTGTTCTTTTGTTTTTGCTTATATAAACTTGGACAAAAATTTACCATTGCCAATTTCGAAGGCCCACGAGAGCTGAACTTATCCCTCTCATTCAAAACTTAAGTTACACGGCCCAACAATTAATTGAACTTAAATGAAAACTACCCACAAAAGACACATCATTTGGAAATAACCAAATTTTAAGGAGAAAATTTGATAAGCGTATATGCTTATTTTTTGTAGTTAAAAACTAAATTACTTATACCCAACAAATTAATGACCCATTTGTTTTCTATTTATATATATGTTGTGATTTTTTGCTCGCGTCAAATGTCGAAAAATATATATTTGTGTAGATTATGTTGAAGACCTTGTCTTGATCTAGCTAGACATGCAGTAATTTGTATGCGTGCTTAAGATCGAATGATTGATTGCCGTGTACCAGGGTGTTGAAATAGTCATGATGGAGATATTCCGTGTGCAGCCATATATGTCTTCATGATCTAACTAGGCATTTCTACGCTTAATTAAGATTTTAAGAATGCCGTGCACCATGGTGTTGAGAAATAGCCATGATGGGGATATTCCATGTCACTACAAAGAAGAGGTGGACTTTCAGTGCTTGCATCAATGTCATTATGCGTAAACAAAAGAAAGAGGAAGAGTAGAGTCATTTTAGAGTCCTCCTAAATATAAAGAGACCGAGACAAACAAGAGAGAAAAATCCGAAACAAGTAACGGGGAGCATGTGTCGTTCAACTAGAGGAAGGAAAGAAGAAAATAAAGGATTGTTCTCTTATAAAAGAAACGTACGTTGCAAGGACTAATTAAAGTCTCAATTCTGAATTTTTCTCTCGAGGTTGTTTTTCATTTCACAGAGGCAGCCGACTACACAGTTCTAGTTTATTTTCATGAACATTATGAGTGGCTAAGTCTCTAGCTAGTTAGCGCGCGCTATGAGTGAAGCCTAGTATTTTTATTAGGTGCTCTTGAGAGTTGAGACTATTTTACTTATTGTTCTTCATAGCTAGATTAATAACTGAATGTTAAGAATAATTTTAATTTGAAAGTAGTTTCATGAGGACAAATTTATTTTGATTTGTAATGATTTTTGATTATGTCAAATGCTTATACTATGTTTGATTTGTTATGATTCAAAAATATAATAAATGCTTAATTTATTTGGTGACATGTATTTATTTTAATTTTTTAAGAGTACTTTATTGTTCTAACTTCTTATTTAGAGATTTAATTTCTTACCTATTTGAGTAAAAAATATATGTTTCAAGAGTAGGTAATAGAATGCAAGGTGAATCCTAAAAACTTTAGTGCTACCCATTAATTTTCTCAAACTTCAATTTATTTAGTTTGGTTTAGTAATTTAATTTTAGTTTACTTTTCATTCAATTGCTCTAATTTTTAGTGCAAAAACAACAAACCAATCAATTTACTTTTTTGCACTATAATAGGAATTTTACTTTAGTGTTTACCATTACCTATAGATCGACCTCATATTTATTGATAATTTATTACTTGCAATAGCTTGCACTTAGGTTTGCACTATTTTTGATGCAACAGGTTTCATTGTTAATCCCGTTTAAAACACGATGAGAAATCCTTTGTTTTATTTTATTTTTGAAACTTCACTAAAGACTCTTGAACTTTCACCCGTTTTGAAATATTTTCCTTAAACTTTAAAAACTCTCAATTTAGTCTCCGAAACTTTCAATTGCTCTCAATTTGGACACCTTCATCAATTTTAGCCATTAAAAATATAAAAAGATCAAAATATCCCTGATTTTTATTTTTTTTTAAATAAAAAAATGTTTTGAGAGTTAAATTTTATACAAAAGTCAGGAGGTATAAATGTCATGTAATATTTAAAATCTAATGAAGGGATTTAACTTAAGAGCAATTAAAATTTTAGGAGACTAAATTAAGAATTTTTGAAGTTTAAGAGAGTATTTCAAAATGGGTAGAAGTTTGGGGGTCTTCAATGAAGTTTCCCCCCTTTTTTTTTTTGTATGTAAAAATCAATTATTGAATCATTACTTATAAAAATAATAATAGCTAATTTACATGGTCACTTTATTTTAATTGTATATCAATAATATGACAATTTACTAAATAACATTATTCAAAATTTATTTATTTATTGTTCAGGCTTGAAGAAGGATAATCCAAAGCTTCAAAGCCTATACTTATTTTGCATCAGTATAGTAAAGTGATATAATTGCGTCATGAAGTAGTAGAGATCCCGATGGTTGAAATCCTAGTATCTACAAAAACATATGCTTTTAATAAACCTTAATTTCATCACACTGTCATGGAAACCATAGCTTATTCAGATGTTCCGTTCCGGCCAGAACCGAAGCAAGCAAGAACAAAAGGAGATGTATTGCAGTAATATAATTAAATGGCCATGCCCATTTATTGAAACACAACCTAGCTGCAGTCGCATGGCCGTAATTGTGTAGCTACTCGCATCACATAATGCTACAACTGCGTGATTTATCCGCAGCAAGCCCCATCTCCAATGCTTGAAATGCTTCCATCAGTCCATCGTCACCCTAATTGAGCCACAAAACAATTTTATACAAAATTAATTATATATCAAGAAATGAATGCTAAACTTCAATTACAAATGATCAATATGATATAATATGCATGTATTATAGAATCTGTTTTGGCACTTGGCATTTTATTAGGGTGGTGGTTTAATGGCCTCAAAACCCATGTGGTTAGGTAAATATTAGGGCATGGATTCAGCTTTCGTAATAGAAATCATTATGTTTGATTAGTGTAAGCCACTTAGTGTCATACTGATGTCCAGATAGATAGGGAAGGCTACGGCTCAACTAGACTTAAGAGAGCATTTGTAATTCTTACTATCTAAGTCCTTCCTCGGTTTACAAGAAACGTAGAATAGATACTTTGATCGCCTTATTCTACCTTTTTTTGCTTTAGAAGAAAGAGAAAGGAAGGGAGAGAAGACATTAGCTACGTACCATTGCAGCTGAAGGATAGACCGCAGGTCTTGGAGCGAGTACCTGCATAAAAAGAGCTCTATGAGAAGCCTTTCCAAGTAAAAGTCATATATATTGAAAGGAATAAATAATTAAGCATATATATATATATAGAGAGAGAGAGAGAGTAGTTTCTCTTGGATATATAATTAAGCATTTGATAATTAATGGGGTTTATTAATTAATTACCAGATTGACGTTTGTAAAGCCAGGTGGAAGACCCCTCTTGGCCCGAAGCAAGACATGGTTATCCAAGAAATAGTTGTGGTGGTGAGTGAACCTCTTTCGTTTATAACAGGCAGGGCAGAGATCATAGCTCCTGGAGCTGCTGTCAAAGCAAGCAACGCACGAAAAATAGAGCCCCACAAGGCATGCTTGACAGCCTTGGCACCAAACGCCGCCCCGGGTTTTGACCACGTAGTACAGGGTGAGGACCTCCCAGAAATCCAGGCTGCCGTCGCGGTTGCGGTCCAGGTCCATGAAGAAGTTGGGTCGGATCCAGCCGTAGCTTTGCTGGAGGAACTTGACGTACTCCGCGTAGCTGACTCGGCCATCTCCGTCGGTGTCCAATGCGAGGTAGAAGTTCCATGCTAGTCGCTGAAGGTCTCTAGGGGCGTTGTTGTAGTAAGCTATAGCCGCCTCATGTAATTCTTCCATTGGACTATTGTGAGTTTCCTGCTCGATCTCGGGCTCTTCACAAGAGTCTATTAATAGAAAGAGATCGGATATATGCTGTTTTGGGTTGCATTGCTAAAGCCACCGGCACCGATCATAATCAAACTAACGGCGTAAAAGCAAAATTACTTTTGTTCTGATTCCTTTATTGTTTTGTTTTATATAGCTTGAAGATATAGAACATGAGTACTAATGCTATGATCTGTAGATTCTAAACTCCGAAAGTGTTCCCGGCCCCCACTAAGAAACATAAGATCAAAAGGGAGTTTCACTTTGTATTTTATGATTCCCCACTTGCTCTAATACCCAAAAACAAATTGAACTTTTAAAAATAACATGGGTAGAAAGTATAATGATTCGACGGAAAAGTTTGAAGTTGCAACTAATTCGGTCTATACTCAGATTCTTCTTCTGTGCTAGCTTGGGCATGCACGTCCAAATTTGAATAATCTATCCTGCCTTTGTTTAATCGTATATGCCAGTTACGTACTAGGTTTCTCGTTAAGAAATTGAAGATCGAGATCAGTGACTATTAGGGTGAATCGATCCCTCTTTCAAATTAAGTGATCGAGATGCTAATTTCATAAGTTCGGGTCTAGTTTGGTTTGCGGAATGAATATTTCATTAGGAGGAATATTATAAGTTTTTCTTATATCCAATTCAAAACTGATGTAACTTTACAATTATTATCGGATTTGTAATAAGTTACTATTGAATTTTGATCTAATGATTATTTTAAAAGGTTGTTTTGGATGGACACTAGAGGGACATGAAAACATTTAACATCAATCTTTCATTAAAAAATAAATAGCTATTACTAAGAATAAAAAATAAAATAAAATAATTATTTATATTTTCTAGTTTGGTGGCAACATATAGGCTCTATAACTGGCGGCTTTGATGCGTCTCAAGGAGTGGACATCAGGGAGCATATGACGAGTTTGCATAGATCCGTACCAAGGATGCTCTGCAGTTTGTTGTGGATTTGCATAAGGATTTGAAAATAATTTGATTTTTTTTTTTGGAAAACATGATTATTCCTTTAGGAATTGGAGAGGAATAAGTATTCTTATTCATAGGAGAATAGCTATTCCCATAGAAATAGCTATTTTTAGGAATAGTGTATAGCAATGTAAAAGAATAGTTATTTCATAGGAATAATCATTTTATTCTACGGACTTATTTCGCGCACGAAGCAAATGAGTCCTTAAGATGAATGCACAAATACGTTCCGTTTGAAACACAAGTTGCTCGAAGGAACTAGAATATATAGCATATGTAAAAGAATATTTTTGCACGATCGAACTAGAATATGAGCTACCTACAAGACAAGAATATAGCGAATGGAGTGGCATTGGCTGGGAAGTATTTGATTGTTAAGTCAATAGAGCATTCATTGAAATTAAGAAAATAGGATCAAGAGATCAGTTTAAGGAGAAAAATGATTCTTATCTTCTTTGGGGATGGTAGTATCCCCTCATTTATCTTAAATTCTTTGTTTAATTGTCATATGGTGAGCTTGTGATTGTTGAGGCTTCTAGGCTTTTTAAGCCTTTCTGAGTAGGCCCATGGGAATCAATTGTCCCTATTCCCACGGCTGGCTTGTATAATTGGTCAGGCATTGGGAATTTTGTTGTTTTTTATTTGCACAGCCAGGGGTCCCTCGTCGCTCCATCCGCAGGGTTGGCATCAACCCAAAACGCACTCAGAAGTAAGATACTGCCAATCGATTGTAGCATCACATTGGCTACGTACCCAAGTCATTAAGTGCTTTCTCTTATAGACGAATAAGTTGGTATGGAGGACTCATATGGTGTTTTGGTTTGAGAAACGCCATACATATTAAATTTATTTTTTTAAATATGGTCCCTAAATGATGTGTTGTAATCTTAAGAGATGGTGACACATTTTTCAAAAAAATAAATTGTTTTAAATATGGTCCCTAATTAATTAATAGAAAGAGATCAGATATATGCTGTTTTGGGTTGTATTGGTAAAGCCACTGGCACTGCTCATAATCAAACTGACGGTGTAAAAGCAAAATAACTTTTGTTCTGATTCCTTTTTTGTTTTGTTTTATAGAGCTTGAAGATATAGAACATGAGTACTAATGCTACGATCTGTAGATTCTAAACTCTGAAAGTGTTCCCCTCACTAAGAATCATAAGATCAAAAGGGAGTTTCACTTTGTATTTTATGATTCCCCACTTGCTCTAATACCCAAAAACAAATTGAACTTTACAAATAACATGGGTAGAAAGTATAATGATTCGACAGAAAAGTTCGAAGTTGCAATTTTCGGTTTATACTCAGAATTTTCTTCTTTGCTAGCTTGGGCATGCACGTCCAAATTTGAATAATATGTCGTCTTTGTTTAATCGTATGTGCCAGCTACGTACTAAGTTTCTCGTTAAGAAATTGAAGATCGAGATCGATTACTATTAGGGTGAATCCCTCTTTCAAATTAAGTGATCGAGATGCTAATTTCATACGTTTGGGTCTAGTTTGGTTTGCGAAATGAATATTTCGGAGGAATATTAATTATAAGTTTTTCTATTATGTCCAATTCAAAAATGATGTAACTCTAAAATTATTATCGAATTTGTAATAAGTTACTATTGAATTTTGATCCAATAATTATTTTAAAATACAATTTTGGATGGATGCTAAAACTTAAAAGACCTTATTCTTAAAATTAAAAATTTAGTGACTAAATCTAAACCAAATAAAAAATTAAAGGATAAATATAAATTTTCCTATTTTATTTTTTGTAATATTAATCCTCTTGGCCAACTCGATTGTGAAAGCTAGTAGCATGCTAAAAAGAAAATGGCATCTCAAGGTACTAATAGTTTTAGAGCATGTTTGAGATTGTTTTTGAGAAATAGAGATTTTAAGTTAAAAAGAGTTATTTGGCAAAAGCTTCATTTTTAAGCTTTTACCGAAAGTGAGTTTTGATAATTTTTAGGCTTTTTAGACCCTTAAAAATGCTTTCAATTTTTTTATCAAACATATACTTTTTTCTTCAAATAAACTTTTTAAATATTAAATACACTTTTATACCCTTTAAACGCACACCCAAACATACTCTTACTACCAAACTTGTTCATGACTTGACTTCCACAACCATCCACGTGGGCCTTGGCATTAAAAAGGAAAATCAGCCCACTTGCTTCTTCTTTGATTTTTGGGTAAGCAGGCACTTTTTATCGGGTCTCATGTAGCTTTTGGGCAATTTTTTTTTCTATCTCCGCACAACAAAAATTTGATAATTCAGTGACATGTGGAAGGTGACGTTTGTGGCCCAAAAAAGTCATTATTGAATTAGTGACGTTCAAATAGTGACATTTTCAAAATGAATCCAAACATAATGACTAGAATCAAAGTGTAAGGCATTTGAATAGTAAAAATGTTGTTGCAAGTTGACATTTTTGCCCACACGTCACCTTCTAGAAAGGTGATGTGTGACAATAAAAAAGGACCAAAATTAAGGTATAAATTCTAGAAGAAAAAAAAAAAAATCCCATATTCCATTTTGATTTTTTTGTTCCATATACATTTTGGTTTTTTGGGTTACAAAGCCTGATAACAATGTCCATCAAAATGCCCATCACAATACATCATATATCACAACTCCAAAGTAATAATGTATATATAATCACAATATATATTTCAATTCTAAATTTAAATGCCATACCTAAATGCATTAAAAAAAATAAAATAAAATGGCATAATCACAACTCACAAGGTTTTATTATAATCTCATAACCTTAACATAAAATTGAAGTGTCATACCTAATAATTAAAGTTAATCTCCATATATATATATCACAACTGATCAAATGTAGCTCAATTTAAAACATTTACATAGAAACAAATTGTATATATAACATATTAACAATACCATGCATATATAGAAACAAATGTCCTGCTTATCAATCCATCCATACACAAAAGCAGCATATGCATGCCTTCTAATACGCAGCCTAACTTCTCTGAATGAATGTTGCTGGGGTGGCCTCCTCGGAAAGCCACCCCTACCCCCTGGGTTAGCCGCAAGCCATCCCATAGGGGTTGGGGGTGGCTTTCCGGCAACCCTTTCATTTTTTTTTTTAGATTTAATTTTTAAATTAAATTAATAAAAAATTAATATGCTGACATGGTAAAATGGTGCATTTAGTTTGGGATTGACGACAGGCATTAAACATTTGGGGGAAAATCTAATGATAGGGATTTTTTTGCATTTTCGATTGACCAAGGGAGTAAAAATTTGAAAACTAAAACTTAGGAATTTTACAATTTTGACACGTTGACTCAAGAATTTATAATATATTTACCCTTATTTTTAAGCATCAACAAATGTGTTGAAGAAGTCTCACGCCATTAAGAGTGTCATGTTTCTTTAAGTCTTTGCAGAAGTCATAGTCTATTTTCCTTGGAGTATGTAGTTTATTTTCCTTGGAGTACTAGCTCAAGTATTTATACATTATATAGCTCAAGTATAATCATAGGCGTGCATTTGCTATTTTGAGTTAACACAAGCTTACGAGCATATTGAGCGAAAAAAAAACATAAAATGAAAGTCATCATGTGCAATCTAGTTGTAGCAATATACATATGTTTTGTTCAATTCAATCACATATGCATACTGATACATGTAGTATAAAAATTTTATATAAATCATCATAACACATCATATAAAATTAGCCATAACGATATACATATGTTCTGTTCTATGCAGTCACATGTGTGTATTGGTAGGTTTAGCAAGAAATTCCATGTAAATCATATCGTAAAACATCATAAACATAATGTCGTGCATGCTCATGTTCCATCAGGGGCGGACCCACCTTATGGGGTGGAGGGTCCCTGGCAACCCCCAACAAAAGAAAAAATTCCCCCTAATACCCTTTGAAAAAATTATCGTTCAAACCCCCCAAAAAAAATTTCCTCCTAAAATTTTCCCCCCTAAAATGTTTCTCCTTAAAAATTCACGAAAATAGCCATGATTATGCTCTAAGACTAGTCATAAAATAAAAGGATTTCAATTAAATATAAGGGTTTTAGAGAAATGCAAAAAATGGAAGGTTGAAAAAGGTGAACAGTTTCACTAAATTACATGCACCGTTTCACTAACATAAAATTTCACATGATTTTGTCCACATTTCACCTGTGTACAACCTACATAATGAATAGAATATAATTAAAATTATATAACTAACAATACAAGCAAATAAGTTAAGGCATGAAAAACAAAGGAAAATAAATAAATAAATAAACAAAATGGGATACAGGAGTCAGGCGTACAACTATGTCTAGCCTTTTGTTGGACTTGTTGTACTTGCAAAGCTAAAAAGTAGAAAAATAATCAATTTTTTTATATTTAATTATTTTTTAATATTTTAACTAAATTTATTTTTTTTTATTCATAAAAAATGTCCCATGAAGCCAATGTCCTGGCTCCGCTACCAGAGGAGAGGAAACAAGGAAGGGATGCGGACCCAAGGGCAAAATAGTAATTTAATATTTATTAATATAAATTTAATTTTGGAACTACGACCCTAGTCCGATGTAATGACCTAGATTTTAAAACTCTTATTGAAATAATCTTAAATAGATTAAAATGATAATAAATAAATTAGAGTAATAATATATGAATGAACGATATTAAATTATTATTTGGTGTTAAAGATATATATTACATCAATTGTTAACCTCTTTTAAGTACCACTTTAATTCTCAAATTTAGCTTCATGAGTATTGTTTATGAGCATAATTAAACCCAAATTAGTGAATAAATTATTTATATTAGTGTTTGGTTAAGTCAAAAATCAATTTAAAGCTTTTTAGTTTTTTTGGCCTAAAAAACAGTGTCTTAATTTTCATATTGTTTAATAAAGATTAAAACTATTAAGGTAAGGTACCAAGGCTAACAACTTTTGTTGAAAACTTGAAATCTTCTAGTATGAGGATTAAGAGAAAATATCATGAGAATTTAATGAAGCAAGTGGCCAAGTGTGAATGCAAGTAGATAAAGTCTAATTAAGTGGAAAACTTTGTACGGGCCAAAAACAAAGCCAAACGAATTCGAATGAAGTCGAAACTAGATATAAAATGTTTGTCTCAGAGTCCTCTATCTACCCTAAAAATTTAATGTCAATCGGACTACATTTGGACATTAAAAAATGGATCAGAGTACACTATCCTCATTTTGGATGAAAATGTTAAAGTAGAGTAGGTTCATTGTTTTGGTTGAATACATCTCAACCTTTGGATCAAAAGTATGAAAATGAATCATAGCCATTCATTCTCTTATAGATAGAAGCTTGTATTTAACCCTTAGATCAAAAGTATGAAAATGAATCCTAGCCATTCATTCTTTTATATATAGAAGCTTGTATTAACCCTTAGATCAAAAGTGTGAAAATTAATCCTAGCCATTCATTCTCTTATAAATAGAAGCCTAAGTAAATTCATTTTTCACTTAAGCTCTTTTACATTCTTAGTAAGTAAGGATAGCTTGCTCCTCCTTTCTTTCTATTCCTTAGTTCTAAGTCAAAAATCATATGGCTTAGATCTTTCTTGTAGTCTTCAAGTATTTTTAATTTTCTAATTAGCTACCTAGAGAAGATTTTGTGGAGTTCTACTTCAAGGTTTATTAGGTAAGTGTTTCTTGTGTAAATATCATGATTTATTGTCTGTATTATTTGTTCGCAGATAATTGTTTAAGACCCAATAAGCTTATGATGTAAAATAAAGTAATAAATGAATTAATGATAAGAGTTCATAGATAGATTGATTAAAGGCTTAAGATATAATCTATATTTATTACATATATTATTTACTTTACAGCTTTTATATTTAGTCATTTATTTTATGGTCATTTAAATTTTAATTAATATTTTTGGCGGTACGAACAATTGGTCTCAACCCCGAAATATGAATTCAGTATTTATATTTAGTCATTTATTTTATTGTCATTTAAATTTTAATTCATATTTTTTGAGGTACGAACCATTGGTCTCAACTCCGAAATATGAATTCAATATTTATATTCAGTCATTTATTTTATTGTCATTTAAATTTTAATTTATATTTTTGGCGGTATGGACCATCGGTTTCGTCCCCGAAATATGAGTCATGCTTTATATATATTTTTTATAATACCAGTTTTTATTTAGTAATACTGGCTATTAGCCTCGTCACAAAAAACGAATTCATGAATAAAACTATTTATAAATAAGTATCTCATATTTATATAATAAAATGAGTAAAGTAAAGATGAAGTGACGAATAATAAATAAATATAAAAGATAGAGGTCTTTAAACAATGATATTATTTGAAAATGAACTAATATGTAAATATGGTTTGTATGTGTATATTTGTATGCAGAAGTGGAGCAGAATTTTATACTAAGAAGTGTAAATATGGATGTACTTACTGAGTATTAGCTTTATTTTATTGTCATAGGAATTCTTATTTTGTCTTATTGGTATAATTTTGCATTACAACTGTTACATAATGTGTCTAATAATATGGGCTGATAAGATAGCCATCTTAAGAACAAGCTGGGTGGATTGCTGAGAGGAACTATCGGTATCTCAGTGGATGAGGGTATATAACCGTCCAACAAGCTTAATATATAACTAAGTTGGGGCGGTATAGCCGCCAACACCAAACAGGTAAAACTCTAAAGTGTGAGGGACATAACGGACATGAACGGGCTGAGAATTCATGACGAAAGGTCTGGAGAAAGATTATCATAAAATACAAACTAATATGTTACTACGTTGCATTCGCATTTCATTCATCATCATATATTTTATTTCTTAATCTTACTTTGTCTCAAACTAATCTCTTAATCTCTAGGAAAATAGATTACTCATTTGTTTGTCTATGTAAACATGATAACGTCATATTTACATAGACCTTGATGCAGGAATAGAGAGTGAGGACAATAGTCCCTTTATTAATTTTGATGGTTGATAGATCATCTGCTACGAGATTAATGCTTACTTTATGAAGGAAGTCTCATTTATGCTAATTGTTTTTATTACCTATTGTGATGTGTGTGAACTTAACAAATATTACTATACTAATTTGATGTCGTCTATAGCATAAATTTGGTATACCTAGTGTGTACATATGTTGTAATGAAAACCATATTTCTATTTTCATTAAATAATATATCACCTCGAGTTATTTTAGTCAACTCAATTGTGTTGCGCAAGTTATTCCTATGCCATAGAAAAAGAAAAAAAAAATATACATATTCCGTTATAAAATTATATTTATAAGGTTGCAGTATAATGACTTCGATATTTGTTAGTTCAAATATCGGGGCGTTACATCCGGGACCTCCCAGGAAAAAATTTATGGGTCCGCCCTTGACCATGCTCGCATCCTCATTTTGAGTCATCATCGCAAGCGGAAATTGGTGGAAGAGGGATACAGATGGGTCTCTGGCTATGACCCTAGGTCAAGACTGGGCCTCCGGCCAGAGCCAAGGTCACAGTCGGAGACACACATTGGGTCACACCCGGAGACCCACGCTGGGTCACGGCTGGGTCAAGGGACCCAGCGTGAGTCTCCAAGTGTGACACTGGGTCTAGCCAATAACCAAGCCGTGACCCAACAGTTGGGTCATGGTATCTACCCCTCTCTCTCAGGTTTTGGTGTTGCGTTTGGTTGGAGGGGTGAGGTGGTTTAGGGGTTAGTGGGTTAGAAGGAGATGTAATCGTGTGTTTTAGTCTTATTTGTATTTTGGTGTTTTAAGTGAGGTGTCAAAGCTTGATTGGATGTGGCAAAAGAAGTGTTATATAAAAATATTTTGATTTTTTTTAAATGTATCACTTATTATTTGATTGAAAATATATGTTACAGTTGCTTATAAAGAAATATTTTTTTTTTCAAAATTAAATTTGATAAAATCCAACATAAAATTGACAATGTCACAAGAAAAACTAAATGTAATATCCATATTACTAATTGAAAATGAGATGTTGGAAAAACTTGATCATAAAAACTTAATTAGTAATTATGCATCATAAAAAGTAAGAATAATAAAAAATATATATATAAAATATAAATGTTAAAATAAATATAAAATAATTAATATTTAAATATAAGAAAGAGTCCAACTTCAACTTATTGCCTTAGGCCCAAAATCTATAGAGACGGGCCAGACGGCCCGCCTCTTACAAGGATGTTCCTAAGAAAGCAAAACGCTCCCAAGTGGTAGCGAAATAAAGAATCACCACATGCATGCGACATCATTCCTTCGAACCGGCCCATCTGACCCGATCAAAATATTCATACATACAAACGTAGAAACAGCTGGGTAATTGTAGCGATGTGATTTGTCGGATCAGATTGTCTGTCTTGGACCATTCTTACATTATCTTTCTCAGAAGAGAGAGGAAGTGTCAAAGCCACATTTTCCAATACTAGTGGGAATACAAAGCCATTGGGGCCATGAGCCATCAGAAAAGAAGAAATGGACGTGTTTTTCTCTTTGTGCCACTGCCTAAGAATATATATCCGAATATATAAAAGCCATTAAGATATGTTTGAAGTTTTTAAAAGTATTTTTAATATTCAAAAAGTTTGTTTAAAGAAAAAAGAAGTACTTATTTGATAAAAAAAATTAAAAATGCTTTTAAGGATCTAAAAAACTTAAAAATGGTCAAAACACATTTTTAACAAAAATTTAAAAATAAAGTTTTTGCTCAAAAGTTATTTTTGACTTAAAAGCTTTTTTTGTTTTCAAACGTAATCCCAAACAGGCTCTTAGAGTATGTTTGAAATTGCATTTGAGGGACCTAAAAATATTTTTAATATTCAAAAAGCACGTTTAAAGAAAAAATTATTCGTTTGGTAAAAAAATAAAAGTGCTTTTGAGGGTCTAAAAATGGTCAAAACGCACTTTTGATATAAGTATAAAAATGAAGCTTTTGCCCAAAATCTCCTTTTGACTTAAAAACTCTATTTATCAAACGTAAACCCAAATAAACTCTTATCTAAAATAGATCAGCGTTACAACTTGAAGTATAATTTTATTTTATAAATTCAGACGACAATTCATATTTTATAAAATTAAGTATCATGTAAATTGTACATGAGAATTTATATTTTTGGGAAAATACATTTTACCCCCTGAAGTATCTACTGATTTGCACTTTTACTTCCAAAGTTTCAAATGTGATGCTTTACCCCTCAAACTTTCAAATTATGACAATTCAACCCATTTGGCATTTTTATTTCCAAAATGCCCTTGTCACATATTTTATTTTAAAAAAAAATCCAAAAAAGAAAAAACCAAAAAAAAAATGTTGGGGTGGCCGAACCACCCCATAGGTGGTGGCCGGCCACCCCATTTGGCCTAGGGGTGGTTCGGCCACCCCCAAGCCGACTCGTCTAGTAGCGAACCACCCCTAGTGGCCCAAAGGGTGATTCAGACACCACTTGGGGCCAAACGCTCAAATGAAAATTTGAGCGGTTGGCTAAGTGAAACCACCCTTAGGCCACTAGGTTGGTTAACCACTCCTGGGCCAATCACTCAAAAGAAAATTTGGGCGTTTGGCCCAAGAGGCGGCTGAACTACCCCCTAGGCCTTTGGGGTGGTTGGGTTGATAAGCAGCGAGCCCGGGGTGGGAACCACCCTTAGGCAACAGGTGGTGGCCACCAAAGATTTTTTGGTTTTCTTTTTGGATTTTTAAAAATAAAAAAATAAAATATGTGATGAGGGTATTTTGGGAATAAAAAGGCTAAAGGGGTTGAATTGCCACAATTTGAAAGTTTAGAAGAATAAAGTGTCACATTTGAAACTTTGGAGGTAAAAGTGCAAATCGGTAGTCAGTAGATACTTCCGGGAGGTAAAATGTATTTTCCCCTTATATTTTTAGTAGATAATGGTACTAAAGAAAGTGAGCTATATCAATCCTAGCACAATATTTATAACCAGTTATAAATAGTCATTTTTGGTTGAAATTTTATTTTACTTTTATCTAAACTGTATATATAGTACATACCACGTGGCAAAGATATTGACACATTATTTAAACATTTTAAATGATGAACATTGTATACACCATAAAATAAAACAACATAAAACTTAAATTATTGAAAGAATTCATCTTCATTCTTATTAAAATAGAGAGTTCTTATTAAAATACAGAGAATCCTTGTGAGAAGGTTTACAAAACATTTTTATTAAAATTCACGCAATTTTGAAGGTTAAACTACGATTCTATTAAATATTTAACTAGGTTTTTAAAATTTGTATTTTTAAATCTTACCTTTTAAAATTACAATTTTAAATCACACTTTTTAAAATTATAGCTTTTAAAATTACAACCCAAATGGATCCTTATAAATATTCAAGTTGCAGCGAATGAATTAAAATCTAAAATATTATATTTATTCCATTCTTATAATTACTATTGTATTAAATAAGAAACACTCTTCAATAAAAGGAAAGACCAAATGTTTGAACACGCAATGATATTTTCCTATAATAAGGCCAAAAAAGGGTCCAAATGTTTGAACACGTACGCAAATTCAGGTCTCTTGGTTTTTATGTTACCATTTACATTTGCCCATAAGTCAACATAAGTTGGTCTAAAAAGTAACTCAATTGGTTATAATTCTAATTTTCTTCATCTTTTTGTGTGAACATGTCAATAATAATAATAAAAAAAAGAGTCAATATAAGTTGGGCATGAGTAACGAAAAGAGAAAATGAGAAATTTTTAAGTTTGTAGGATAATTCAAAGAATCGTAAGCCTTCATGGTAGGGAAATTCGTAAAATCCCGGACTCCCAAATTAAGTGACTAAGGTTTGAGAAAATTATACTTTCGATTTGAGAAAATTGTACTTACTACTTCTAATCTTTCATCATGTTTGCTATTACACCTTTAAAATTTAAAAATATCAATTTAATATATCCATTTAAATAATAATAATGCAAGGCCTAAAGCTCCTTTTCGATGTTTAATTATTGTTCCAGACTCCAAAGTCATACTCTAAATAATGATAAAGAAATTATTATTTCCTTCGGTGGTGGTTGTGAGACATTTCAATGCTTGTTTCTACACAAACAAGGATGTTGTCAAGAAGTTTCTTGGCCTGGTTTTTATGATGCAAAGCGGGGTTGTGAGACATTCAATGCTTGTTTCTCTACACAAACAAGGATGTTGTCAAGAAGTTTCTTGGCCTGGTTTTTATGATGCAAAGCGGGATCGGAGTTGTGTTACGGTAGTTCTGCAACTTTCTCAATTTTTTCTACCAGACTTGCATACATAATGGATGACCTCTTCCATTGAAGAATTCCACGGAGCCTCTACCTCTTCCTCTGACCTCTCCTCTTCTATTCATAGATGGACTTATGATGCATTCTTGAGTTTTAGAGGCGAGGATACTCGCAAAAGTTTTACGGCCCATCTATACACAGCTTTGCGTCAAAACGATATCAACACCTTTATAGACGACAAGCTTAGAAGCGGAGAAGAAATTTCACCAGCACTTCTCACAGCCATTGAACAGTCAACAATTTCAATCATTGTATTCTCTAAAAACTACGCATCATCCCGATGGTGCTTGAACGAGTTGATGAAGATCCTCGAGTGTAGACAAGAAAGGGGGCAAAAAGTTATGCCTTTATTCTATCACGTAGATCCGTCGAAAGTGCAAAATCAAACAAATAGTGTTGGAGAAGCATTCGCTAAACTTGAAGAAAGGTTTCAAGTTGATCATGTGAAGGTGCAAAGGTGGAAGACAGCCCTATCACAAGTGGCCAATTTGTCCGGAAAGACTTTGGGGAACATGTATTTCTAACCAACTTTTTTATCTTATTAAAAAGAATTATAAATTCATTAAATTTTCATTTACATTATTAAGATCATATTTTGAAATATAGTCATTTTTAACACAAAATATATATTTGCAAATTTTGTATTGGTAGGAATGAACCTGAATTTGCCCAGAATCCAAAGTCTTCTGCAATATGTGAAGCCACTTTTAGATTTAGAAAGAATGACAACACATGTCATGTGTAGGTATCTTTGAAACTGGTGGAATTGATAAGACAACCATTTGTGCCAAAAGCCATCTTCAATTCAATTACTTGATAGACTGAAGGTAGTTATTTTCTTGAAAACATTAGAGAAAGTTTTGGCCATTTGGGTATGAACCATTTGCAAAATTCTCAGTTGTTCTAATTATGTGCTTGTCGTAATGCACACTGCACAATATGAGGTTTTGTCCTGTAAAAAATAAAACTATTTATCATTTCATGTCATTATCATATAATTAACTAATATACATGGTTGTCTTCTGAACTCAAAAAACAGAAGAAGTGACAAAAGAAATGGAGCTCTTCGTGCACAGACTGTAAAAAACTTGACATAGTAATTAACAATTGCTTTTTATTCATAAAGAGAGGGACAAATCATGTCAAAGACTTGATAGACTCGGGTGTGTCAAAAGGAGAAGATGCGATTCCCTTTTTGAACTCAGAAAACAGAAGTGACAAAAGAAATGGAGCTCTTTGTGCATTAGACTGTAAAGAACTTGGCATAGTAGTTAACAATTGCTTTTTATTTATAAAGAGAAGGACAAATCATGTCAAAGACTTGATAGACTCGGGTGTGTCAAGAGGAGAAGATGTGATACCCTTTTTGAACTCAGAAAACAGAAGAAGTGACAGAAGAAGTGGAGCTGTTTGTGCATTAGATTGTAAAAAACTTGGCGTAGTAGTTAACAATTGCTTCTTATTCATAAAGAAGACAAATCATGTCAAAGACTTGATAGACTCAGGTGTGTCAAGAAGACAAAATGCAATACCCTTTTTGAATTTGGAAGCCATAGATGTACCTTTTTTGATTTGGAAAACATTGTAGCAGCTACAAATAGCTTCTCAGATGCAAACAAGCTTGGACAAGGGGGTTATGGGCCTGTTTATAAGGTGATTTCATCAGCATTAATTGGTATTTAATCTTCATGTAAACTAGTTTTTGGTTATTATTAATATTGTGAGCTTGGTGACTTTGCTTTTAGGGCATATTTTCAGGAGGTCAATAGATTACAGTAAAGAGGCTCGCAAATAGCTCAACACAAAGCTTAAAGGAATTTAAAAATGAGTTGGTGTTGATTGCAAAACTTCAACACAAGAATATTGTTTAGGCTTCAAGGATATTGTGTAAAAGGAGAAGAAATGATTTTACTCTATGAGTACATGTGGAACAAAAGCTTAGACTCATTTATATTTGGTTGGTTTCTATACCAAATTGCTAATATGCTATAGTGCTTGCTAAATTCTATTTGTTTGAGTAAAAGCTAATTTATTACTGTTGTTAAAATTATTCTTCTAAATGGCAAATGGAAACCTTACAAGATCAAAAGCTAAGCATGTGTTCGGGCTGGAAAATGAGTGTCAACATCATTTTGGGAATAGCTCGTGGGCTTCTTTATCTTCATCATGACTGCGGATTGAGGATCATCCATAGAGATTTGAAACCCAGCAACATTCTTTTAGATGAGGAGATGAACCTCAAAATATTTGACTTTGGATTGGCATGGATTGATAAAGGAGAAGAAACCGACGCAAACACAAGGTACATTACTAGAGTACTTGGAACTTTGTAAGCAAAATTTTCAATCCCTCAACTCTATTTACACAAAGAATATAAAAGCAGTGCCTACCTTATCAACTTATGAATGTTGACTTGCAGCTGCAATATGTCTCCAAAAACCAAAGAGTACAGAACTTCCCAAAGCAAAATATGTGGAACATAAAGCACGGTTTTCAATCCCCCAATTTTGTTACAAAGAATATACAAGTTATTACCTTATTTATTTATTTATGAATATTGGCATGCAGTGGCTATATGGCTCCGGAGATTTTAAGACAAGGATTAATCTTAGTTAAATCAGATGTTTTTAGCTTTGGTATAGTTTTATTTGAAGTTATAATTGGAAAAAGATTTTACAACCCAAACACGGACGAGAACATTCCAGGCTATGTAAGTTTGTTTAATTTTTTATAATTACTATTTTAGTTTTGGTCATATTATACTTCTTTCCACGTATGATTTTAAAATTATCACAGCTGTGGAGATTGTGGGTTCAAAATAAGGTATTGCGTTTAATGGACCCAACTCTATGTAAAGTTTGCAATTCAGATCAATTTGTGAAATGCATAAATATTGGCCTCTTATGCATACAAGAAGACCCAAATGACTGCCCTACCATGTCAGATGTTCTTACCTTGCTTGAAAATGAAGCTGCAATAGTTCCAGCTCCAAAAAGACCAGCTTTTTTTTCGATGGACAGACCTTTTCAACTAGACCAGACACTTTTTTAAGTGCGTCTCAAGTCTTTCAGTTTAGTTCACATACAGAATCAACTAGTAGTTAAGTAGGAAGATGATCAATAATGCAAGTTATTGTGAGTTTGTTCTTTACTTGACTTGCAAAGGTTCTAGTGGACAAAACATTGGTTTCTATAAATAAGAAAGTTAAATTAGCCCTTCAGCCAAATGAAACTTTCTTTCAATATCTATTCATTTACCTGAAACTTCTTTATGGTAACTATATTTAATTTGGTGATGTAATCTTCTAATGACATCTACTTTATGAGATGTGATTCACAGTCGATTGAACATAATTATCCATTGAGGACTTCTTTTTCAATTTATAGTTAATTTGAGTATAATATCTTCTTATTCAAGCATAATATTTTTCTCTCTTTTATTTCTTTTTCCTTTTTTGAATGGGCAGAGGATTTGAAGAGTGTTATTCACATGCAAGAATCAAGTCAAGTGAAGTTGAGCTATCAAAAGTTGGCTGCCTAGGTTTTTGACTAAATGAAGTTCCTCAATCCTCAACTAGATCTTAAAGCCTCCATTTACACTTCAACAGTTGCATGCTTGATTCCTTTTGAATGAGTCTCATGTTTAGTTGGCAATACTAGGCCAAGACTATACCCTATTAGTAGACACTTAGACGTGCATAAGGAAGAGTTGGCAACCATTTTCAGGTATCTACAAATAACTATCATGTTTATGATGACCTTAAGCTCTATCCCTTAGAGAAATTTTACTTTATACCCTTACTAACTTAAGATTCAAAGTTTTTTTCTCATTGACACAGTGCCGGAGCCACGTTAGCCATTGGGGTGCCGTGAAAACCTAGAAGGGAAAAAAAAAACAAAGGGGCCTTTTTTCCTACCCAAGACACGATGACACGGCAGTAACCCATGCCCCAAAGACTCTCTCTCTCTCTTTCTTTCTTGGCATTGAGAATAAAATTTTCTGGTCCCCTTTTTTTCTTTTTCTTTTTCATGGGTGGTCAGGAACTGCGAAGAATGTATTTTTGTGTTTTAGAGTGTAAAAATCTGCTTACTCTTTTTTTTTTTTTATTATTCGGAAGTGTTATATTGTTGTTCTCTTTGACCAAATTAAGAGAATAATACATGTTAGTGGTACCCATTATAAATAGTTGAATTTGTTTTGTAACGTATATTGGTAATTCGATCATTTATCTTATAAACTTTGATTGTCTCTTACAAAGTCGTGATTTAACTTAAAAATTTTAGGTTTATGAATTATGTCAAAGTTTAAAATTATTGATTCATTCTTCAAAAAGAAAGAAGCCAACATTTCAAAAAGTAATACACTGCTGAATTTTAATGCTAAAACTTCAAATCTCAATGAGTATCATCTTGAATCTTTAATTAAAAAATTAGTCTATTCAGCAGCACCCGCAACATGAATTGGCTAAATCTGCCGCTGTTTTCCATTGCTGCCGTACAACATAATATCATATACCATCAATATATATATGTGGGTTTTTCATGAGGGACCTGCTCCATAGTAGTGAGAAACATCAACAACCTCCACTCCAAGGAATTATCAGCATTTTCATGTCATCATGCAATTTTCATTTCGTTTCATCATTCATGCCATGCTTGTGATGAAATCATCAAAACCTTATTCTCATGTACTATTCATAATACATATCATAAAAATCGTGCAATCATGTCATAAACTATGCAATCTATCAAAGTATTCATATCCAACATGTATTATCGTAACTTATCTCAAACATATTAAAGCTCATATAAATCATTCATAATTATTATTCAAAACATCTCATAAAATATCATCAATTCATTAAGATATCACAAACCATGTTTTATATCTAAATAATGTTGACTCGAAGTCAAATAACTATATTAATTTGCTTTAAACACATTTTTTAAAACGTTTCTTTTACTCAGTAAGTATACTTTGATTGTCCACTTGGTTACTCTTGGGTGGACACTTGACTCAACTTGCAATGTACCTATGCATATATTTACATAGAAGGTACACAATTAGACTCTATTCTAGGCTTTATCTGTAACGACCCAGATAAAAGTGTTAGTCACATCTGCGCTATTACCCTAAAAGGATTAGTCAATTTAGAGCTTCCCTATAATTCATTATAAAGCTCAGTTTCACTTAATAATTAGACAATATGAGACTTAGCACCTATAACTATCTTTATAAACTACCTACTCTATGTGAGCTTCTTCTAATCTTCCCAATATGGGACTAGGATGTTACATTATCAACTCACACTCGACAAAGATACTTGAACACTGCAACTATCCATTACAAGAAACGCAACCCATAGTATTCTAGGGTTCCATTGGACATTCCGTTAACTAACAACACTATCCCATAGAGAAACTCTAGGGCTAGCTCATAGCTCGTAGCTCATAAAATTAGTCATAGCTCATAAAATAAAATCCAAATTGAGAACTAATTTAAGTACTCTAGACTCCTAATGATACAAAACTATATTATAAAATAGTGTCTCTGTTTTGTGTGTAATTATGTAATGTATCAACATGCATATGAGTTTCTTCCTTACCATGAAGATTATGAACTATTGCAAGTGATGTTTCCTATTACTTGCACCAAGAGAGGTTTCATGAATGTTTATTACTCACTAATTCAAGGATTAGTAGTTTAATTAGTTGTTGCTCTGGTTTACATTCGTGAGTTAGTATTGTTTCTATATATATGGTTGTTCCAAAAAATAAAACGATATACATTTTTGCTATATAATCATTTGATGATTGACGAGTTGGTATTACTTCGAATTATATATTTACTGTCAAATAATTTGGAAGTGTTACATAAACACTGAACCACAAAGCTCATGAGCCTAACTTTCAACTACTCCTAGCTAGATTGAATAACGCCAATTACAGGAAAATGATGAAAAGAGACAAAACATAGTAGAATGAAGACTCATGGTCTTCCCCACTAAGTCATGCATGGTTAGCTCACATAAAAAGACTATTCACGAGAAGATGTTGACAGTAAATTAATTCAAACCATGCATCTACACAACTTCTGATCATATGTATATACATATATATTACTTAATTGGAGCGATGATGATGGACTAATGAAATTGATGGACTTTAATTACTAGCTAATTCTTTTTATTCTTTTTTTTTTTTTTTGTGTGTAATAATTACTAGCTAGCTAAGTCTAATTTGACTAAAGAACATCACCCATAGGAACATATACATACATATATATCGATCCTATATATATATATATATATATATATATATATATATGGGAGCCAAGTCAACGCTCTCCTAATGAATGCTGATCGATATATGTCCCTCTCTGCTCAATCATCATCTGTACCCTACAAGAAAGTGACGAGAAGACACGTTAATTGTTTCCAGCCTGTCGCTGACCCAGTGGAGGACGACCTGCCCTTATGTTTTTTTTTTTTTTTTACCTGCCCTTGTGTTGGTCTACGGGGATCGGTTCCCCAGTAATTTTTGAAAATTGCTCATCAGTTTTTTTTTTTCTAAATCTTGATTATTTATTTTTATCCGACCGCTACCACCATGCCTCTTGTCCAGATTAATATAAAACAATAAAATATTATTTAAATTTTAAAAATAAATATAAAATAAAATAATAAAAAAAATAAATAAATTTTTAAAAAACAGTGAGTTGGTTCGGCCAGCTGGAAAGATTCAACAAGTTTATTCCGCAGACGAATTCCAACAAGATCGGCGCCGGGCATGGACCTTTTCCTCAACGCCAAGGTGGTGAAGCTGCGTAGCCACCACGATAAGTACCTGGTGGCCGAGGAGGACGAGAAGTCGGTGATCCAAAGCCGAAACGGATCCTCCAGGAACGCGCTGTGGACGGTGGAGTTGGTGCCGAACTCCCAGTCCGTCATCCGCCTCAAGAGCTGCTACAGTAAGTACCTCACCGCCTCCATCGAGCGCTTCCTGCTCGGCCTCACCGGTCGCAAGGTGGTCCAGACGTCGTTCGAATCCTCGTGGGAGCCCATTAGAGTAGAAGGAACCCGAGTCAAGCTCAATAACCAGTTCGGCAAATTCTTGAAAGCCAATGGTGAAGTGCCGCCTTACAGGAACTCGGTTACCCATGACAATCCTGTCGCCACCTCCACTCACAATACTATCTGGGATGTTGTGGTCGTTGATCAGAATCAGAATGAAAGTACTGGAGGAGGGGTAAGTTTGTTTGTTGTCTTCCTTCCCTCCTCTGATCTCCTCTGTTCTTCAGTTTTTCCTCCTCTCCTTTATTAAATAAGTAATAACGATGCATGGTGGAATATTAATAGATGGCAATGGAAGAGTTACACATGGCTGCTTCAGCTTACTATAGCAACGCCTCCCCCAAAGAGATGAAGCTAGCACAGGACTTTTTCAAATCCATGGATACGGATAAGGATGGCCAAGTCAGCATTGATGAGTTCACCGACTTCTTCAAGCAACTCGACGACAGTATGGGCCGCAGCTTTTTCGCTGCTTTGGACAGGAACGGGAACGGCAGCTTGCAATTCGAAGTCCTCACGTTGAACTACATCATCATCACCGGCCAAAACGGCAGAAACATGGTAAGCTTCTTTTCACACGTACAACTTGGTAACTATCCATTTGTAAATTAAATATTAACGGTAAACCGTTAACCGTCCTCGTACACAAATTTCTTATCAAAAAGCTATTAAAAATGGGCCATAAAATTAGGGGTGGGTAGAACCCGCCCGATCCGACCAACCCGAGCCGATCCGTCCCGATCCGGGCGGATTTTAAGCCTTTTCGCGGTTGGATTAAGAATCTGAAAATCCGATCGGGTGGTCGGTTCTCGGTTTGTGATTTTTTGGTGTACCTGACCCGCCCCGTTTCTACCCGACATATACTTAAACCTAAAAAACCCTAGAACCTCACTTATTTGCCAGTCGCACAGCAGACCCTCACCGTCACTTTCGAAATTTCCAACAGCTGCACTCAGTCTCTCGATCTCTCACTCTCACTCTCACGGAGGTTCTCATCTCACAGTCTCACACAGTCACAGAGGCTTTCATCACTCTCGATCTCTCTTCAACGACTCTCCTCCCTCTTTTGTTGGATTGCGCTAACGACGATGGAGCAAGTAGTGACAGCCCAGAGTAGCTACCGATCTTGAGGTTGTTGGAGTGCTCTGGCGGCAGTAGCATCGGCGAGTCCCTCGCCGTCTCCTGCATCCAGAAATCGATGCTTCTGCTTCCGCCACCGCCGACGACGCTGATCGCTCTCCCGCGACTTCTTAGCAGCGCTGGATCCCAGATCTCCTTTCGCAACGACACCGTTCGGGAGTGGAAGAGTCTCTGCGACCATCTTGTCAGGTATGGGTATGAATTGAAGGGTTTCTGATGAGTTTTCTCCTTTTATTGTTTGTTTTATTTTTTAAAATTTTGTTCTTGAAAATCACCTAAAATATCCGACTTCACCAACCGCCTGAATACACGATTTACATTTTCCTTCATGTCACGAAATAACGGGCGTAAACCCGCCTGAACCGACCTGCCCAGCCCTACATAAAATATCTTACTATCCAAATACTAAAATGCCCTTCTCCCTTTACTAAATTTTCAAAAATGTCAATTTTGACTTTTACGTACCCAGTCTGCCCCTCTCAAACTGCCCGCTCTCTCATATAATCTAAAATCAGCTTAATTCCTAATTCTTTTTAAAATTCTCGGACATTATTTATGCTTGAGAATATTCTTTAGCCCCAAATAATTCATTAAAAAATCTGGCATGCCTGATTTCTGTGGGTGATGGGCAACATTATAACTTTGATACCAAATCTCAAATTGATCAATTTTTAATTTTAAGCGCGTAACGGAAAAAATTTGCATAGGTTTCTAGAGAGAACCGAGTTTGATAAAAAAAATTCTCTACATGATTTTACTAATATTAGAACAATATTTAAAGAGACTAGTGATGAAAAAATTAAGGGAAAAATACATTTTACCTCCTGAACTATCTATCAATTTATACTTTTAACCCTAATTTTTAAAAAGTGATACTTTATCTCTCAAAATATATGATATTGATACTTGATGCCATGTAATACACTTTACTCCTCTAAAGTATTTTTAGTTGACACTTTACCCTCTCAAAGTAATTAAGTTTTGAGGAGGTAAAGTGTCAACTCAGGAGGATAAAGTGCTAATTTAAAATACTACTCATTGGGGGTTCACAATTGGTAGCTCAATCGGCTATAAACTACGCCTCATGAAGCAGAAGTCACTAGTTCGAATCCCTACTCCCACTTTCCTTGTGTGGACATGTCAAAAAAATAAAAAACTTCAATGAGTAAAGTGTATTTCATGGGATCACGTGTCAATGTTAGATACTTTTGCGGGTAAAATGTCATTTTCTAAATATTGGGGTTAGAAATGCAAATTGGTAGATAGTTCAGAGGGTAAGTATTTTCTCCAAAAATTAATCATAATCTTATTCTTAAAATGCCCTTTTTTTTTTGACATGTCCACACAAGAAGGGACAAGGGGATTAATTCTTATTAAATAAAATCATATTCTACCACAACTTCTAATCCCACTTGTAGCATGATTTGGTTACAGGTAAATCCCCAAACTTAAGGCGTGATGAACAATACTGATAAATCTATAACAAATATCATCAAAATTATGGCAACATGGAGGTATAGAATATAAATAAATGCTAAAGTCACAACATAAATTCAATAAAGACTTAACTTTTCTTCTGCATGTCATTTAAAAAATAAAAATAAAAATTAAAGTTTGGTGTTTTGAATTCAATTTTGTTCTTTTTTTAATTTTTTAAATTACATGTAGGAGAGAAGTTGGGTCTTTATTGAATCTATGTTGTGATTGTATCACATCTCTAGAATATAACCTTACTCTTATCTCTTATGTAAAATTAATGTAGCTAATTTATTGTCAAACCAATTAAATAATTTTGTACAGACCTAAACTTGATTTTATTATTTAATTAATGCAGCCACGAGTTCAACAACTTAAGGAATGTCTAACTGTAAGTTTATTTGTCTTCCCTTCTTCTATGTCCTTTAGTTTTCCTCCTTAATTAATAATTTGACATCTTCTTGCACTAATAATATACAGATTAAGAATTGCAAACCATGATGTATAAATATGAACCCTAAACTTGATTTTATTATTTAATGCAGGCACAAGCTCAACAGTTTAAGGAAAGTGCAAGGGTAAGTTGCTGTGTCTTTCCTTCTTCTTTGCTCTCTAGCTTTTCCTTTGTCTTCATGCCCTATTGATACACATATTAAGAATTGTGAATCATGATATATGGACCCTAAACTTGATTTTATTGTTTAATGCAGGAAACAGCTTCAGAACCTGATGCTAAAAATGGACAGAGAATTGAAAGGCAAGTTTCTTTGTCTTTCCTTCTTCTTAATTGTCCTCTAATCTTCCTTCTTTTGTTAATAATTGTACTCCTTCGTCTTTATACACACCCACTACAATAAAGTGAATTTTTGAGAACTAACATGATTATTGTTTATGTATTTGTAAAGTTTGTATTCACATTGAAAAAATACTAAGTCCATTAACTTAAGCTTTTTAGTTAGAAGTGGTGTTCTAAAATGTATGTTAATTAACTTACTCTTATTTGACTCTTTTGATGTTTCAGAAACGAACTTTAGCATTGCAAGCATTGGTGGCGGTAGCTAATGTTGCAGGTGCAGCAGCTACTACTGCGAAGGCAGCAGCTACTATTGCGAAGGCAGCAGCTGATTTGGCGCCCTTGATGTGATGTGGCATCAAAATTACATGTATTTTCAGTTTCTTTTCTTTGCTTTATTATTAGTTCTGTTTTAACAACTCATGAGGATAATATTTGTTCATGGTTTGGTTTTCATGCAATTATATTTTGTGCGAAAGTAATATTTAGATGTATTAGAACTTTGAATTCTCAATAGTTTTTCTTTAACTATTATATTTACTTCAACTTTTTTAATGGTGAAATTTTTTTATTGTCTTCTTTATCTGTGGATGTAGACTTACGAAGTCGGAACATAGAAATTTTAGTGTTGTGTTATTGGCTTATTTTTATTTTCTCTCTTTTATATATATATTGCTTCTTTATTTTAGTGTTACAACAAATTGGTATGAGAGCTTGGGAATTTTATTTTTTGTAGACATTCAAAGTAGAAAAGCTTTATGAGTAAAATAGTTTCAGTCTATAGCGTATCATTATGTGTGTTTTGTTGCAATAACAAGGCTTGAAAAAGTTTTGAATCATCAACCTTTTGCTTCAAAGTTTAATGTGATTTTAAGAAATTTTCAAATTGTTGCACTTGTAAAGTTTAATTTGTCATCTCAACACTTTTTTTTTTTACATCTCATCAAAAAAAAACCAAAAAATATATATCTTCTGCTTCTTTTTTCATCTCATCAACCCATGTTAGTTTTTAATAGTTTTTTTTTTATTTTTTAGCCTATTAAAAATTGTATAAACCTATTAATTTTTTTAAAAAAGATAAAACTATAGAAATTTTTATTCTTTTTATTTTAATATTTTCAAATGTCTCTTTTTAAAATATTTGCGCCAAAGTTTGTGTCTATAACAACCACCCACACCCAAAAACTTCAAAATTTATAATCTTTCACCTACACACTTAAAACTATATATATATATTTAAAAAAGGCTGGGTGGCTGCATGTGGGTAATTCCTAATTTTTATTCTAGTCACTATACTTAAGGACATTTGCAAAATGTCCCTATTCAAATGTCTTTAATTAAATAGAGACGATTTTTGGGCTTAAAATATATATCACCTTCCACATGCACGTCACATTTTGCCAAATTTTTGTAGTGCCGCCACTTTCTTTTTCCTTTTGTTTTTCTTCTTTTGTTTGTTTGTTTTTTAATGGAGGCATTTTTGTAATTCTACGTGTTTACAAGGTGAAATTTCGAAAATTTTGCCCCGAAAAACACGTGTGCATGTGAGCTATTTTTTTGTTAAAAGGGACAAAAGTGACTAACGGATTTACTAGATTGAAAATTTTAGAAAGTTAATTGAGGTGAAATATTGCTAAGTTTTAAACATTAGAGACAAGACAAAAATAGAGGTGAAACTTCATAAGGATCTTCTAAAGGGAAAAAAAAAAAAAAAAATAAGGGCAAAATGTATTTTTTTCCCATAAAATATATAATTTATTAGGGGCGTTACAACCACTGTATTTGTTGTTACCACTTACAGCAAATTGTTTCGAAGATTGGGCTCGTGGCCATAATCTATATATATTGCTTGTTCATAGCCTCTAGATCTCTATGCAATTGTTTTGAGGAACCCATCGTGCAGCCTCCTTCCCCATGTTTGATAACTCTACATTGAAAGCAATACTTTGGTAGCTTTTCATATTCACATTGGCCTTTTATTTTATTTATTTTTATTAGGGTATCCTAGTTTTACTTATGGTCCAAAATAGTACTTTGGGCTTCCCACACCTAAGACGTGGGTTACCAAGTGTAGAGGCCTCAGACAAGATCTACCAGACTAATCCACTAGCTTAATGCCCCCTTCCATTTGAGATATTAAGCATTGAGACATAGGCTTTGCCCAGATAGAGTGGCCCCAAAGGCTAGGTAACACTCAAGGTCAAGGGAATTAGAACTTGAGACCTTGAGGGAGCACACCTAAGATCCTAAGCTCTTCACCAACTGAGCCATCCCTTTGGGGTTCACATTGGCTTTCCTTTGATGTTTACCATCCTCCCTCTCGCTAGTGGTTTTAAAGATCTATATCCCAATCTTGGCGCTTAGGTGAAACTAGACTCAAAAGCGCTTTGACAAATTGCATGTTGGTTGGTACAATGGTGTGACATGTCTATCAAACGGTATTTATCTCGAGAGTTTTACTCAAGAGTACAGTATTTGAACACTACTATATAGCTTAAATTTAGGTTAATAGGATTGGGTCTACTTAGGTATATACTTTCTCATTAATGTAGGATTCAACCCTAAGCGCCTAATTTTTTTTTATTTAGTATTTTTATAAATAAAGATCAGCTTCGTTAAACTCAAAATCTAAAAATAAATGATCACACTTCATGAAAATCTGGATACTGGTAGTAGAACTACTAAACTACACACCTCAACATGAATTTGCTGCAAAATGAACTAACAACAATAATTTTCTTTTCTCCTTTCTTTTCTCCTCAACACTCTTCAAGCTAGCTAGGAGACTATCTTGCTCTAATTAAGGCAAGACCCAACCTTCACGAAAAACTTTGGTGAAGTCACCAAGGCAAGAGTTGTATCTCTATATATTCTAATTAGTACACCTGGCCTATAATTAACTATTGATTATGGTGTAAACAAGATGTTTTGCACTCTCTAATGAGCCTAGATAAATACCTCCTTAGTCCCTTTGCTTTTGACTTGGCCTCGTAGAGAATAATTAATGGTTGCAATGTGTTGATAAAATAAGGTGATCGAGAGTATATATATATATATATATATATATATATATAGGTGCATGTGATGTACTTTTTTTTAAAAAAGGAAAATCATTTCACTTCCATTGAAGAAAGATCACGAACATAAATAATCGATGGTGGTTAGAACGATATAATCAAGAAAATAGTAAATGTAATGATAAATATTTCAATGATTGTGAGACTATCACAAGATCAAAGAAATCTTCTCTAAACAATAGATACTATCTAAAGCTTGAAGGAAAATAACCAAGAAACTCAACTCGAAAGTATTCTTATTAAACAAACTCAATAATAATAATAATAAATGTTTTTCAAAGGGTCTAAGCTATATTTATAGGCTTAGAGGCTAAAGCATAAAAGAGTTAACATAAACTAGGATTACACATCCTAAAGGAAAAGTAATCTAAAATCGAGTATTAGAAGGAAAAGTAAACTAAAACAATTAAAAGACTAACAAAGAAACCTAATTTAAATAAAAGACTAAAAGATAAGATAAGATAAAGTACTAACAAATAAACCTAATTTAAATAGAAGATTAATAGATGAGATAGGTCATCTTAATCTACATCATCCTCCTCAGGTTGGAGAAAATTCATCCTCGAATTCGGCCAGTCTCTTCCACAGTCTTTCTGATGTCCGGTCAGCTCATTCCAATCATCTTTTCTCAACTTTACAGCAAGGACACACCCCATAATAATCATAGTGATCTTCATTAGTGGAGTATCTTGATGGTTACTGTGAAATCTCCACACACCCCTTTTCCGTGTAGACTTGTTATGCTTATTTTGTGCTTTACTCTTCCCACAAGCCATAAGAATCCCCAAAGAACTCACAAAGACCTTTTCAATATTTGACAAAAAAGCCTTTTCTACCATATGGATCTCATCACAATTTTTGTTAGAATAATATGATAAAATAACATCTCTCCCAATGAAATCACTATAGTCAATTGGTTCAACATTGAAATTGAAGACTTTACCTTCGAGGCTCTTAACTGTCACATGATATGTAGAATTGTCATCAAAAGTGCAAACTATCATTTACCTCTTCCAAGGGTTCTTCTTCATGAAAACTTTTGATACACTAAAAGGTTTACCTTGTCTACTTGTTTTCCTAATTCTTCGTGCTCTTTAGGACTCTTGATGTGGAGTTGATGATTAGGAAGTTTAGACCCTGGTACCACCCCATGTGGAGGTTGAATATCTTGCAATGGTTGCACTTGTTTTGGTAGTTCTGCTTTCATTACGCCGACAAATCTTTTCAATGGCTTCTTTATCGGTCTCATACCATTCCATTGATGTCGCTTCCTTGCTCGTCAACTTTTGCTTGGCTACAACGGTTTGACCATCTCCTTGTGAAGGTTGTGGCTTTGGCCATGTGTTCTGTAGTAACGTCAACTTGGTTTTACCCAACATGAAGCTGTACGTATTCTTGGTTTTATCATAGATGGCAGCTTTATCATCTTGCCACGATTTGCCCAATAACAAGTGACACATAGCCATGTCGACCACATCACACCACACATGATCCACATATTTACCTCCAATAGAAAAAGGCACTTGGCAATATTTAGAAACCCTTACCTCGTTTCCTTTCGTGAGCCACTCCAATTGATAGAGAGTAGGATGTCTCTTGGTTTCGAGCCCTAACTTCCTTACCGCTTCCTCCGAGACGATATTCATACTACTCCTTGGATCGATGATAAGCTTGGCCACCTTGCCTCCCAAGATGCATGTACGTTGAAATTGTTGGCATGTACCTTCGATGTATCGAGACACCGATTGATGCTTTATCTTCGTCCCCTCCTTAGGCACCCTCTTTGCCATCTTCCTTGGTACTTCTTTTTGTTGAATGTTTTTATTTTTTCTGCCACCATGAACTCTTTGGGTTGCACGCAACTTTGGAATTATGGTGTATCAAGTTTGAAACCGGATTCCCACAGATTGGCTTGAGCTTGTACAAGGGGTTGATGCATGTGCACTGCGGCTCGCAAAAGGGTCTTCGTCTTCATCCTCCACAATTGCGTCATCCTCTTCCGATTCGGGCGGTGATGGTATATGCCGACTTCTGTCTCGACTACTCTCGATGGACAATAGTTTTGTAAGGGTTGCAATTTGTTTCCTCAAGCTCGCAAATTGTACCTCCGATTGTGCTTGATAGGTTGCTGGTGGTTCTTCTCTAACTAGTTTTTGGCGATTATTCACGTCCTTCAAGTGTGCAAAGCGGTTACCCCTTTCCCTTGTGACTAGCGCCATGGAAAGAAATAGGACTTTGATACCAACTGATGTAGGGTTAGAACGTATATAATCAAGAAAATAGTAAACAGAATGGATAAATATTCCAATGATTGTGAGATTATCACAAGATCAAAGAAATCTTCTCTAAACAATAGATACTATCTAAAGCTTGAAGGAAAATAACCAAGAAACTCAACTTCGAGTATTCTTATTAAACAAACACAATAATAAAAATAAATTGTTTTTCCAAAGGGTCTAAGCCTGTATTTATAGGCTTAGAGGCTAAAGTATAAAAGAGGTTAACATAAACTATGATTACATATCCTAGAAGGAAAAGTAATCTAAAATCGTGTACTAGAAGGAAAAGTAAACTAAAACAATTAAAAAACTAACAAAGAAATCTAATTTAAATAAAAGACTAAAAGATAAGATAATATAAAGTACTAACAAATAAACCTAATTTAAATAAAAAATTAATAGATAAGATAGATCATCCTAATCTACATCAAATACTCTTATATCACTAAGCAAAAAACTCTAAAAAAATTATAGTCGAAACTACAAAATTACAAGTCATAAGTGCAGGTGCATGCATTGTGTTGTACGTACTTATAGATATATAGGTTAACAATTGATTATCATGTCATCGTGAAAGCTTCCTTTAATTTGTGCCTAATTGCTTATCCCCTGCAGGATTAGGCTAATTAACTTTTGGGTAGCCCAGCCCAGAAGTGCGCCAATAACAATTCTCACCCTTCAATCTTGTTGCCCAACATCGATCGTACCTGAAACAAACAGCAACACAAGGCCAAAATCCAAGTCTTCGGCCGCGGCATCCATCACTCTCACTCTCAGGAAAGCAACTGCAATCTACATTTTCATAAGAAAAAAGAGTAAACCTCGCAATAAACAGCACCACAATCCACCCATGGCTTCTTTTACCATTGCTCCTCTTAAAAAACACAAAATTAGTCAATGTTGTTATACCGATCTGCAATAAATTCCATAGGGTATACAAATTTGTTAGGAGCTCACTAAAACTACAAATTAAAAATTAAAAAATACAAAAAGAAAACTCAAAGAGGGTGGCTTATTAGTCCACCTCATTTGGCTAAATAGGAAGTGGTCTAAACAGCCATTTGGGGTGGCCATGCCCACCTCCCCTGTCCTTGCCTTCAGTATTGGTTATAAGCACATCTTAATGGGAACCCTTTGATTACTAATAAACATCCTTTGGTTTGTCGAGGCAAATTTAGGCTGTGTTTGGAAATGGACTTAAAAATAAAAATTGATTTAATTGATGTAAAAAAATGTAAGAACATTTTATATAAAAAAAAAAAAAAATTGTTTGTAGATTTTTTTTTTTTTTTGGTTTTGGGTCATGGGTCTAGCCTCTTGCCAAACATAGTCTTAATTTTCCATTTGATGTAACAAAATTTTATCTCTCACATACTCATATTAACGTCTTGTCGATCCATGTAAATTCATGATTATCTTTATTTTCTATTTTCTATTTTCTATTTGTTTGTAAGGTTTGTTTGCAGAATAAGCTCAAGGAGAATCGACTGGAAGACAAAAAAAAGGAAATGGAACATGGTGCTGCTAAGCAAAAACTCTGAAAATATTTCAAAAAAGATTGTCCAAAATATAACAAATAAAATTTTCCTTAAACATATGATTTGTAGACACCAAATTTTTTATCCCATCATTAATTAACCTTGAAAATACATGTTATTAGTACAAAAACATAGTAATTAATACACCCAAATCATACGCCTTCAAGTGGTAACTCAATTTGGAAACTATGATTCAAGAAGCAGATGTTACTAATTTGAATATCTCTTTCTCCTCTTGTGTGAACATAAAAAATAAAAAAATAATAAAAAAAAGGCCCAAATCATGTACGTATCTCCTATAGTAAGAATTCAACACAAGCAAAAAATAGCATACAAATTTCCCAAACCCCATCCTTTGCACTCACATTTTCCAAGCACGGCATTCTCTAAATACTTAAATACACTATTACAATTAACTGACCAAAAGCATGGCCCACGGTAACGTTTGACTATCTCGCCCACAGATTACCTCAAAGCCTTCAATTGATGCTGCAGCAATATGAACAAATCATCATAATATATATATATATATATATATATATATTGAATTACTTACCCATTACTGTGAAGAGAATGAAAATAATGAAAATATTTGAAAGGTTTGGAGACTTGAGAGTCCTCGCCATGTTTTATTTTTCTTAATTCTCACTTATGCCAAACTGAAATGGCAATATTTAAGGTTATTTATAGGAGATCGATGTGCTTTTCTTTCTAGAAACAAGTCTTCAAGCATTTGCTTTGCTATATTTAAGTATATTTTTTAATAATAGTATGTGTGACATTAAATCCAAAAATAATAATTTTATAATGCATTTAAGCAAAAAAATTAATAATGGTAGATTTTTGATATAATGAAAACATTATCTCCCTCCCCATAATTGACTTGTCTTTATAATATTACGGCCTTTGTTATACTTTATGAAAAGCTGTGTAATATTATATTTGTTGAGCGTCATACTTGAGATTAGCAAAACCAGTCCATTTGCAAGTCCAATATTTTGTACTTCATTTTAACAAGATTTCAATGTTGCTAAATTAGTTCACATTATCATCATTTTCAGAAGGTGTTTTTTTTCCTTTGCTTTGCATGTTTACTGTGTAATGAATTCGAAGTATGATGGTATTGGTAGGTCTTATTTGGAAACTAGGTTAGTTGATGTCTACCTTCCATAGAGTCTCTAATTTCAACTATGCTTAGCATTAATTTGAAAGGGCCGGGGTTGTTTTATACAAATTTTTAAATTTATACTTACAGAATACTTATTACTTGACATGATAGTAAAAATTACCATTAAATTTTAGGTCTAATAACAATTCACATTGTCAATCACAACAAAAAATAGTATAAATTTGAAGTTTATATAGCATTTCTCACTATCAAATGGCCAATAAAAAATTAGGATCAAATCAGGAGGCATGCACTATAGTTTTGTTTTTGATTCTCCCTCCCCCCATTATTTGGTCTTGGAGTGGTAGTTGAGTTGTTGTCCTTATCTTACACGCCTATGAAATCTTCCCTGATTTGACTTCTTGTCTCTAACCATTACTCTTGTAATTTTTAGATTTTGAGTTTCAAATGATTTTCTTTATTTTCATAGTAAAATTTCTTATGATTGTTTTGTTGTAGATGTGAGCTTGTTAAGCCAAACTACATAAATCAAAACTACTTAAATTGTAATGTGTTATGTGTGATTGGTTTAGTTTATTATGTATGTTATTTTTTACTTCTTTGCAATCTAAAAATTAAGGAAAAAATATATTTTACCTCTGAACTATTCACTCATTTGCACTTTGACCTCCAATATTTAAAATGTGACACTTGTCACCCCAAACTTTCAAATTATTGCAATTTGACCATTTTGAGTTTTTTTCTCCAAAATGTCCCCATCCCAAGTTAAAAAAAAAAATTAAAATTTTTTATTTTTATTTTTTTAAAATCCTGGTCCTTAAATCTCATATCTCATCTAAGGGTCTACAAGATGCCACGTGTCCTGTTAATTAAAATACAATATTTTATTATTTAAAAATTTTAAAAAATATAAAGCAATAAGAATAAACTTTAAAAAAAAGTAGGGGTGGCCAACCACCCCAACTGAGACATGGGGGTGGCTTTAGCTGGGGTGGCCGGCCACCCCCTACTTTTAAAAAGTTTTTTTATTATTATTTTTTTGCTTTATATTTTTTAAAAAATTTTAAATAATAAAATATTATATTTCGTTTTAATGGGACACATGGCATCTTGTAGACCCTTAGATGAGATATGAGATTCAAGGGTCATGATTTTAAAAAATATATATATTAGATTTAATTTTTAAATTAAATTATGGGGGCATTTTGGGAAAAAAAGTTAGAATTGTAATTATAACAATTTGGAAGTTTGGGGAGTCAAGTGTCACGCTTAAATATTAGAGGTCAAAGTGCAAATGGATGGATAGTTCGGGAAGTAAAGTGTATTTTTTTCAAAATTAATAGGTGAAATTTACTTAACCCCTCAAACTATCACCCCAATGATAATGTATTCTAAATTATCAATTGATAATTTATCCTTCAAACTATCAAAACAATGACAATGTGCCTCAATGATAGCAAAATGACGAAATTATCCCTAATTTTAATAAAACAAAAATACCCTTAAAATTTTGAAAAAAATTAGTATTTTGTTTTTATTTTAGTGGGGTAATTTTGTCATTTTGTTAAAATTGGAGGCACATTGCCATTGTTTTGGTATATTGGGAGTAAATTATCGCAATTGATAGTTTGAGGTGTACATTGTCATTGTGGGTGGTAGTTTGAAAGGGTTAAGTAGACTTTATCCAAAATTAATTTATCACAACAAATGGTAACATGTCTTGGATTTTTTTTATATTTTTTTTATGATAAATTGGGGAAAATCCACTTTACCCCGTTGAAGCTTCATTGGTTTTTCAATTTGAACCACAAAGTTTAAAAACTGGCAATGTACCCCTTGATGTTTCAAAAATTTTCAATTTAGACATTCCATTACTAATTTTTGTCTAATTGGATGGAATTTTTTTTTTTATAAAGATGGTAATTACTTAATTTCATAGATTTCCATTCAATTTGATGGAAATTAATAATGGAAGGTTTAAATTGAAAATTTTTAAAACTTTAAGGATGTATTGCCAATTTTTTAACTTTGGAGTTCAAATTAAAAAATTCCTAAAACTTTAAAAGGGTAAAGTGAATTTTCCTTACAAAATTCATAGTAAAAATGTTTAATGGTCATAATAGTTTCAATTTTTTATGCATCAAGATACGTGTTTTATTGCCACAACAAGCCTAGCAAAATTTTTGGGTGCAAGCCACTATCACCATCATCAAACGAAATAGCAGAACTTGATAAAAAATCAACATGCATCGTTAATTTCAAAAATATAAAAATAAGATATAGAGAATAGAGTAGAGGGAGGAGCAATGTGTATCCCGAAAGGATGAAAGAGAGGTGTGAATGACAAAAACTTGAAATGGGAAGAAGAAAATAAAATAATAAAAGAGAAATATAAATATGGTAAAATAAAGAGAATGTGGTGAGATGTCACACCTGATCATATATTGAGAAGATCATCAAGTCTAGTCCACATAAATAAAGTATGTATATATAGTTTATAAATGTAATAACGAGTGCCAAGTCATATATTGCTTAGTTACTATGTGATATTAGACTTTATAAGAAATTTCAAGAAAGTTTCAAATTAATTAATCATTTTGGAGTAACAACTAGCGCTTTAATTTTTTGTGTCATTATTATATATATCTTTCCGATATGAGAACGAAGTGTTACAAACCATGAAAAACCACGATGCTTGGGTCATCTAGAGTGACCGCATTGCATGAATAAAATGGAAATTATTAACTGTTTATATGATATATATGCACGTGGAAGAAATGCTATATATCCAACATCCTTTCGGTGTTTATCTTATTATAAACACATGTTAAGTATACTTTGCACGTATCTCACAATTATTTGAGTTAGTTATATTTGAAAGTAGTATTAAAGTATTAATTAAATAATTAAGGAAAATTTTACTTTGGCTTTATGAACTTTCACGTGATTTTACAAATTTTCTTAAACTTTAAAATTTCACTTTTAACCCATAAACTTTGAATTGCTTTTAATTAGAACCCTTTCATTCATTTTAGCCATTAAAAATACAAAAAAAGACCAAAATATCATGATTTTGTTTTTTTTTTTAATAAAAAAACATTTTGAAAGTAGAAAATTTATACAAAAGTCGTGGATAAACGCTCATATAACTTTTAAAATCTAACGGAAAGGTTCCGATTGAGAGCAATTGAAAATTCAAGGTCCAAAGTGATAGATTTTAAAGTTTGAGGGGTTTATAAAATGGAAGTTTAGGAGGTCAAATGAAATTTCCCAATGATTAATTAAATTCTATCATTTCCTATGAGTTTAACCTTTTTCTAGTACATTTTCAAGACTTCAACACTCAAATAAAATCAAAGCACAAAGAAATTAATGGGTGTTCAAGCGAGCGATTATAACTCGCTAACCGCTAACCACTTATAACCGCTTTTTAATAACCGCTTTGTAAAGCGGTTATTAAAAACCGCTAACCGCCTAGGGAGGTTGCGGTTAGCGGTTTTAGGGGTATGAAAAAGCGGTTATAACCGCTAACCGCTTTTATTTATATATAATTATATAAAAATATATATTAATTATTTATATTAGTTAAATAACTTAAATATATATAAAAAAAAATACAAAACGACAATGCTTGAGGATTTTGTGCACAAACTATGCTTGGGAGATTTTGGGTGCCATGTATGATCAGTTGAAGGCTTGTAATATTTGTTTTGTTTGTAATATTTGCTTCCATTTGCTTTGGCTCAAGGATTTTGTGTCATGTGTTGAAGGCTTGTAATATCTGTTTTGTTTGCATTTGTTGGTTTTAGACTTTTAGTGGTTTGTAACTTTATAGTATGTTTTGAACCTTTTGGTTTCGGTTTTGGTTTCAAACTTTCAGTGTAGTATGTTTTGGTTTTGGTTTTGGTTATAGTATGTTTTGATTTTGGTTTCAAACTTTCGGTGAGTGGTTTATAGTGTGAAATAAGCCCAAAAAATATGGCTAAATAAGCCCAAAATACATGAAAAATGAAGGCCCAAAATATATATATAAAAAAAAAACCCAAAAGTCAATTTTTAAAAAAGCGGTTATAACCGCTTGTTAGCGGTTTGAATAACCGCTAACTGCCGGTTATAAAATAACCGCTAACCGCCTAGGCGGAGGCGGTTGCGGTTATTGAAAATCCGATAACCGCCTAAAGCGGAGACGGTTACGGTTATTGCAAATAACCGCCGGTTATAACCGCTTGAACACCCCTAAATTTATAACAGTCTTAACGGATGGGCTTGTTAATGAAGAACATATACAGCAAAGCAAACAGAAATAAAGAAAGAAGAAACGTAAAATTATACATGCCATTATTTTGGTCATGCCCACCCCTCCTGTAATGGCATGCACTTCAGGCTTGTCCATCTTAATTTGATTTCCTCTTAATTGATCACCTCGATCACATGATGCTACAATTACTAGCAACAAAATTAGCCACAAGCGCCCTCTCCAATTCTTCAAATGCGGTCCACCATGTAATATTCTAATTAAAACCCAAATGGACACAAGAAATGATCAGTACGTACACTTTAATTGGAAAATCATTTACAAATTTTCTTTTTCTCCAAGTAATTAATGGGATAGAGAGTAATTGAACTACTGTTGGTAGCCATTAATCTTCCTTAAAATGATTTTGCAGGTATATATAACTATAGAAATATATGACAGGATGAATAATATGAAAAGTAGAAGCGGAGAAAGATGTGGGCAGCGTCTTATATATTATTCAACCCGTCATATATTTTTCTCTACAGTCGGTATTGGATATGGGTAGGCTGGTAGCATATTCCTCAATATTTAAGAAAATGAGCTCAAACAAAATATCGTCATTATCTGGTTTATTTCTCCGAGTGGATTCATATCCGGACGAAAACTAGAGTTCTTAATCTGAGTTTACATGCATGAAGATGTCAAATTATTACTAAAAGGAATTTTAATTTTAATTTTAAATTTCTTTTGAAGAATACTAAAAGGAAAATTGAAGAAGAATAGAAGACACAAAAATTTACCTTCGAGGTGCATTTGCAGCATAAGGTTGTGGAACTAATGCCTGCATTTAATAATTAAATAGGGTCAATACAACACGATTTAATTGGCAGGGTATATATAAATAAAGTTCACCATGCTTAATTCCCATGAATAGTGATGGCCTAGTTAGCTTCAATGATTTCGATCTTTCGCTTCATTTTTTATGTTTTATTTATTTATTTATTTTTACTTTTTACTTTTTTGTAAGTTTAAAATAAAATAAAAATAATAATATGGGTGTTTTTAAAAAATGCATTCAACTTTATAAGGAATAGTTATTCCTATGTGTATGGACTTAGTCATTCCCATGGGAATATTAATTATTCTCAAGAATAAACTCTTACCAAACAAGAGAATGACAAATCCATAAGAATAGCTATTCCATTATATATACTATATAGAAGTCTATTTCACAAATCAAACGGGTACTAAATATGTTAATGGCTAATATAGTAAACCTATAATTATTTAATTTAAGAGTAATTTAAATACTCAACTCCCATCTTATTGGTTTAATGTGGCAACACTTATCGTTCCTTAGATTTTTCCATTATTTGATAAAAATGTATTCAAGGGTTGATGGCACTAGCTACATCATTCCAATTAAATGATGCGGGATGAGGGTTTAGTACTTTAAAATAAATAAATAAATAAATGGTCGGAGTTGGAGTTTCTACAATCGTACTCTTGTTCACATGGGTTTCTTTTAGTGTTTTCATAGTGTACATTTTCATGGTACTACGTGAATATTATTTTATAAAAAAACAGAAAAAGCTAAAACAATAGCCACGTATACATTAAAAGAACATTAAGGCTCATTTAATTTGCAAAATAGACTCTTGGAATAAAATAGCTATTCCTATGAAATAGTCATTACTTTATTTGATAAGGCTTTATTCTTAAGAATAGTTATTCTCATGGAAATTATTAATCTGCTATACATGTAAATAATCTGAGAAAAATAGTTATCCCAGATTTTTTTTCTTTCTATTTTTTAAAAGAATGGTAGAGTTTTTGGTAATTTTGGTTCAACTCCGATTAGAATATATATATTGTTACCAAGCTAAGGAATAAGAATAACTATTCAATTCTACTTTTCTCTATTTCTGATAATAACTATTTATTTTTCTAATAGAATACTTAATCAAGGAACCTAACAAGCAGAAGAGAAACTAGTGTATCATTTCTCATTTCCAAATTAGTATTGGCTTGATTGGGATTTGCTACACGGGAGGAAGCCTCTATTGAACAAGACGTAGGTATCCAAAAAGGTGGCGTGATGGTGATAAGCAATGTTGCATTCAAGCCTCTTAAGCATTTGTTAATTCCTTAGCATTGTTATTTGTTTGATTTTGTGTTTTTTGTGTTTTTAGGTATTTAATAAAGATTAAGCTTTAGCCAATTAATTTTGGGTTTAAAGCATAATTTGAGAGGACCTAGAAGATATGATTAAGTTTAACCAATCACAAAAGAGGATATATATGATGTGGTTAAGTTTAATCAAATAAAGGAAAAGATAAAATCTCTACTTGGAGTCAAAATCGGATCGGATAGAATTTCGTATTTTGGCTATAACTTTTAGTCCAAATATCGGATTAAGGTGATTCTAGCGGAATTGGAAAGCTAATTCAAAATTCTACAAATCATTATGAAATAGGATTTTCCTAAATCGGACTCCCGCTATGCCAAAATCGCCCTACAAGAGAATGAGGCAAATATGAACGAATCCTATTCCGATTTGTACATGGATTGCTTCCAAATTCGATTAGGAGATTGAGATCCGAATTTTCTAGGTTTCCTAAGGCTTCTAGGACTTGTTGCTCCCTATAAATAAGCCTCTATGCTTCAAAAGAAGATATACTTAGTTTTAGGAAATTATTTCTTGGAAGCTTAGAGGAGTCATGAGCTGCTAAACCCTTCTGTGTGTTGATGTAACCCTTTCCAAGCATAATGGTTTGATTGTATTTAATTTTCAGATTTTCAATTTATGTATGTTAATTATATAACTGTGAGAATTGCTACAATTGAATTTTGTTCTTAATTATTAAATGCAATTATTCTTAAATTCCAAAATCAATATTTATGAAATTCTTATCTTGTCTTAGAAAGTATTTTACTTTTATTGATCTCAAATCATTCTTATTTTCTGTAATTATGGGGATGATGGTTATATAATGGGTTTTAATAGACATATGATTAATAGGATTAAGATAGGCCATGCTTAGGAAAGATGAGTTGTACTACACCTAGTTTAGTATAATTTAGGTAGACGATTATACCAACACCACAAAAACATGCAATTTACTAATGTGTTTTTCACTTTTTTTTGCCATTACAATTTTACTAAGGAAAAATTCACTTTTAACCCATGAAGTTTCAAACGATTTTGCAATGTTAACCGAAGTTTAAAAATTTAATCCACCCTATGAAGTTTCAAAACTTGCAATGTTAACCCCAACGTCAATTTGGCGTCAAATTGGATGGATTCCATCCACGCACCTCACGTGACTTTTAGGTTAAATTTTCCGTTTTACCTTCATTTAGGGTAATGTCTTTTACCCTCAACCACACCTACACGTCATCGTTTTATCATGGCATATGTTTTTTTTCCTATTACACTATGGAGAGAGAGAGAGAAAAGCAGAGAGAAAGAGATGGGTGGTTCTGGAAACAAGTCGCCGGCATACTTGGAGAACACGCCGGAGTCGCCGCCGACCCAGTATACTCGTTCACCTTCTGCCCCACCCTCTCAGTCGTCTCCCTCGCCTTCTCAGTTGTATAATCGCATTCTCTACGCTTTCCTTCTTCGTCTTTGCAGTTTCCTCGCCCTTCCCAACAATAGCTTCCTTCGCATGTTCATACATTTCATGAACTGCCTTCAGCACAGACTCAATAACATCGGGCCTTTCTTCTTGCTGCTGATGAACTCCAACGTTGAAGGCAATGTTTCAATCCTTCCAGTTGGTCACCTCCTCTGTTTTAGTTCCCATAAACAGAGTATATATATGGGCAATGTAGAAATGGTCCTGTTGATTGTGAAATAGAATTCCATTTTTTTCTTTGCAGGTTAAAATATATTTGGGCCCCTGAAATTTGACCTGGGCATGGTCATTCATGGCATAGCTTTCATAGTAGCACTCAGAAATATAAATCACAAAGAGAACAGGTTCAACAAGAAGTTTGGACGAGGCGGGTGAGCTGGCATCGCTAAACCAGGTCTCGTCGAATGTGAGGCAGGCGATGCAGAAGGTTGTGTTCACCTTTGTATGTAGTGGGACTGAGAATGGAAACTCAAAACTGAATCCTCCCCCCATAATCTCGTCGTCCATGTTGGTGTCTTCCTCCAGCGCTTGCATTGATCACAGGCCGCATGCCGCCATTGACAAGCTTTCTCCTAGAAGAAGCTGGCAATGATGATGATGATGACCAAACTGCCCCGAGTGGAAGCTTGGCGCATGAAAAGTTGGTTGCTTGCATTGTTGGAGATCCTAGGTTCTTGTCTGTTTTCTATTTGGCCAAGCAAATTAATACTAATCCTGAAGATAGCTAGGGATCAATATATATATATAGAGAGAGAGAGAGAAATTAGAGAGAGCTAAGCTAAGGTTGTGTGTCGAAAACGCGTGGGTGGCAAGTGGGCATTTACGACAGCGTGTATTACTGTGTCTCAGTTTTCCTTCCGAGAATCCTGAATTCCCTGTTTACCCTTGGTGGCATGTCCCCAGCAGCACAGAATCAACGAAGAAGGAGACCCAGATTGGGAATTTTACAAAAGTAACATGCTGGCCAATACCGTGAGTTGGGGATTGGTGTTCAACTCATTCACGGAGTTGGAAGGCGTTTACTTTGACCATTTGAAGACAGAGCTGCGGAATGATCGTGTGTGGGCTGTCGGGCCTGTACTGCCTCCGGAGGAGTTGGCTAATAGAGGTGGGGCCAGCTCTATGCCATGTCACGAGGTCATGACGGAACGGCATCAAGGTCGGCGAGGCCGTGTGGTTCAAGGCCGGAGCTCAGATCTTCAGCGAAGGCGGGCGTTGAAGAAGCAGAAGCTCAACTTGTTTCGTGGAAGGATATTGATGAACAGAGTCTCTAGTTCTTTCCCCTGTTTTACGTTTAGGTAAAGCTTTTATTTGCAGAAAAGGCAAACGGCAGTCTGGTTTCAAATGTGAAAAGTAAATTCTGCATATTCAATCCTCTCACACACACACACACACACACACAAATCCTAATGGTTTGAAGAAGAAGATGCAGTTGCAAATGAGGACGAAAAGGGGAGTGATCTAGGACATGGGTTTTTGTGGGTTTTTGGGTTTGGCTTTTGGGATGGTAGAGACTAGAAAGAGAGGCGAGAGAGGGTGCCGAAGAACGGGTACCCAGAGCTCACGTCTGATGGCGATGGTGGTGATGGTCGCCTGATGTTGTATGCGATGTGCTCCTCTGTTTTTGTCGTATGCCACTTCCTTGTTGCTGTCGTGGATTTTGTTTACAGTGGCAAAACGACGACGTGTGTGGGTGAGGGTAATTTTACTTAAGTTTATGAGAAAAAGGCATTACCCTAAATGAGGGGTAAAATGGGAAGGCCAAACCCTAAACAATCATGTGAGGCGACGTGGATGAAATTCATCCAATTTGATAAGCCAAATCGTTAGGTTAACATTGAAGTTTTGAAACTTCATGGGGTGGATTGTAAATTTTAAACTTTGGGTTAACATTGCAAATCTGAAACTTTATGGGTTAGTGAATTTTTCCATTTACTAACGTGTTAAATATCAACACGTTAGTAATGGGACTGAAAAAAAATTGAAAATATAAAAATATTCTAACGTGTTGTTTTAAACACGTTACTAAATTAACGTGGCATGAACCACGTAGCAATTGGTAGTGTGTAGTTCATACCACGTTAGTAATGGAAAATTAATTTTTTTTAAATTTTTAAAAATATTTATATTTTACTAACGTGTAAAAGATAAACGTTAGTAAATGCCGTTCCAAATCACGTGCCAAGTGAAACATCGTTAGTATTTCCTAACGGTCACATATGGCACATTAGTAAATGGGTTTTCAAATTTTTTTTAATTTTTTTGGACTTATTTAAGTTGTAATTGATAATTAGCTTAGATTTTCAATCCTTGTCATAGGTTTCATTAAGAAGGTTATATCATGCAACAGTTTAGTTGATTATTTAGGTTCTTAGGGCTGACCTATTTTAATTGTTATGACAAACTAATCAAAAAAAACCAAGATAAAACATAATTTAAATTTGCTAATGGCATGCCATTGCACGTTAGAAATTCCTAACGTGGCATGCCAATTACGATAAATACACAATTACAAAAAATAAAAAACATATATTTTGTAAATTATTGGAGGGAAAATAAGAAATAATTTTAAAATGAAGTGGTAACTGATTTTAAAATACAGGGCCAATGACATTTTCATTTCGAAAAATTAAGCAGACTAGGGGAAAGGATAACGTACACTACGCTATAATTTCACATAAAAATATGTTAAAAAAAAATGCCAGTAGGGGCAACAACCATTGCATGCCTTCGAATAGATCTGCCATCGCATGCAGCCCATGCATAAGTTATGTACGTATGGTTAATGGAGTGCATGCAGCTCATGTTGCCAATTTTTTTTTTTTCTTTTACCATTTGGTGATGTGGCGGTATGCCACGTCAGCATTTGCTAACGTGGCACATTGCCATATGTAACCAAATAGTGACGTGTATCTCCACGCAACGTTAGGAATGGGGGGGGTGACGTGGCCCCAGCTGGCTGCACCCCCATTCTCTTTCTTCCTCTTCCCCCCAATTTTCTTTCCCACTTCTTTTTCCCCCTTCTCTCGCGCAGCTAGCTCACCCGTCTCCCCTGCTCCGGCAAACGCCCACCCCCCGCCATCTCCTCCGGCAAGCTCCTCCTTCTCCACCGCAGACTCAATCTCCTCTCCGGGCCGGCGCTAGTCTCTCTCCATTAACGCGCGTACGCCCACACACGCACTTTATCTCTCTTTTTCTTTCACTTCCACCCAGTTTCTCTTCTCACTCAAACCCACGGACATAACCTCACACTAAACGGCTACACACTACCCACCACCTGAAAATCTCTTCTCGGTAATCATATCTACAGTCCCGGCTGCCGGATTCCGTTCAACGTGCTAGAGTCAAGGTGAAAACTCTTAACCCTTTTAGCTTTTTGTTTGTTTTAGATGTTATTGCATGAACTTAAGCCTCTTTTAAGGGATTCGTGTTGTTTTGGTGTTTAAGGTAGTGTTTGAAAGAATTTTGTTTATGGGTATTGTTTTGACCCAGATTAATTTGATAGAGCGGGGATTTTGGAGGTCCGAATTGAATAATATTACCTTCCAAATTTGGTTTCAGGGTTGGATATATTTTTTATTTTCTTTTTTTTGGGGAAGAAGTAAAAGCTTCACTATTGAATACTCTATACATGCAGGTTATTGGCTGTTGCTGTTCGGGTCTTCAGCATACATGCCTAGTAGTAATTCGAGAGTAACAAGCTTTTTTGTTTTGTTTTTTCGTGTCATTTGTGCATTAAGTATAATTTTTATCTGATTGGCCTTATACTTAACAAGATGCAGGAAAATCCGTTCTTCATTACTCTCTTTATTTATTAAGCTACATTTCACATATTAAGCATGATATTGTGACAGATTGAAATGGAGGCTTTTAATTGTTCTCAATTGTCTCTCGTTTAAATAATATTGTTTTGAGATGTGGAATTTTGTTCAAGATGGATGCTATACCACCTGCTTTGATATCATTGTGTGTTTAAGTTTGAGTTGGGCCCGTATGGTTGATGCTTGATGTTCTGTGATCCGGATGCTTGTTTAAGTCTGTCAATGTACCTTTCCAATTTACATACCATATTCTCTTGGTTTTCAGCTATAAACCCGTATGGTTGCATCATATATATATATATATATGTGTGTGTGTGTGTGTCCTTATCAAGTTGCCATTTAGGAAGGTTGTCTTAATGTCCATTTGTCAAATCCCATAGTCGAAGTGAGCGGTAATGGCCAAGAGTACGTATTTGGATGGATTTGAGTATGGTGATTGGTGAAAATGCTCTATAACATTTTACAGAAAATGACCTCTTATTAATTTTACCCACTAAACATGATTCGTATACTGGGTAATCTTTAAAATCCAATGGGTCCAAGAGCTTATCATTAACCACTCCTTCAATCCTTTTTGAGTTAATGTGACCAAAATGTAGGCGCCGAAGATATGCTTCATTAGTTGAAGGAATCTTTCTTTTTAATGGTAAAGCATTCTGAGCAGGTTCTAAAACAAAATTATTAACATGATATAAATCATGAGTTATAATATAGAAACTATCCACAATAATACCATAACAAATAAATAAATTACCCTTCACTATTACTGTAGTATCCCTCGAAATAGAGGTACAAACACATTTACCCAAAAAGGTCACTAAAATTAAATCCCTGCATATATTGGGTACACACACCAAGAACTCTATGGGATCCACCACTTGACATCTTTCAACCAAGATAAAAAGATTCGTTACCTTCACCTTTCAATGCTAGAAACTTTGTACAGTTTCTCCTCCAATGCTCTGCTTCACCAAAATGGGAGCATTTTCCACTTGGCTTAGCATTCGATCTTCTGTTAGGTTTACTCATTTCCCTATCAGCAAGCTTGCCAACACGTTTGGCATGCTTCTTTTTCTTGCAACCTTTCGGCATAGAAATAGAGACCCAAGCCATATGTTTACTAGCCTTGGCTTCCAAGACGCTATCCGTTGCAATATTCACCAAATCGGATGAAGTGTAACCTTATTAAGGAAGCACCAAGTCTTGATTTACAGAATGATTTTGAGAGGGACATGTGGATCTCATCTATATTGGATTCAATACTTGCATCCAAACTTTAGTTTTCTTTCAATTAATTATATTGCAACCTGGAGATCGATCCACCAAACTTCTCTTTCATACAACTCATGAACCAGCAGAAACCAAGTGAGATATCCCCGCTTCTCATGCATGTAGAAATATTCTTCCCCTCTAGTATGGGTGGGACGCACATGTTGTTATTGATGCACATCACAAGCACAAAACTATTTGAGTTCTCCTCTGTCTACCCTGTTGTTTTATCTTAAGTTGTCAGTTTCCTTCAAACCCATCACCCATGGCTTCTTTTATAATTTTAATTTACCAAAGGTGAACTTTTCAAATTGTGGAAGTATGTATATGTACTTTCTTAAGTTTGAGGCTGGCTTTTTGGGGCCATGAGCCATCGGAAAAGAAGAAATGGACGTGCTTTTCTCTCTGTGCCTAAGAATATATATCTGAATATATAAAAGCCGTTAAGATATGTTTGAGATTGTGTTTGAAGTTTTTAAAAGTATTTTTAATATTTAAAAAGTCTGTTTAAAGAAAAAACAATACTTATTTGATAAAAAAAATTAAAAATGCTTTTAAAGATCTAAAAAACTTAAAAATAGTCAAAACACACTTTTAACAAAAATTTAAAAATAAAGTTTTTGCTCAAAATTTATTTTTGACTTAAAAGCTTTTTTTTTCAAACCTAATCCCAAACAGTCTCTTAAAGTATGTTTGAAATTGCATTTGAGGGACCTAAAAATGTTTTTAATATTCAAAAAGCACGTTTAAAGAAAAAATTATTCGTTTGGTAAAAAAATTAAAAGTGCTTTTGAAGGTCTAAAAAGTCTAAAAATGGTCAAAACGCACTTTTGACATAAGTATAAAAATAAAGCTTTTGCCCAAAATCTCTTTTTGACTTAAAAACTTTATTTATCAAACGTAAACCCAAATAGACTCTTATCTAAAATAAATTAGCGTTACAACTTGAAGTATAATTTTATTTTATAAATTCAGACGACAATTTATATTTTATAAAATTAAGTATCATGTAAATTGTACATGAGAATTTATAATTTTGGGAAAATACATTTTACCCTCATGAAGTATCCACTGATTTGCACTTTTACTTCCAAAGTTTCAAATGTGATATTTTACCCCTCAAACTTTCAAATTATGGAAATTCAATCCATTTGGCCTTTTTATTTTCAAAATGCCCTCGTCACATATTTTATTTAAAAAAAATCCAAAAAAGAAAAAACCAAAAAAAAATGTTGGGGTGTATAATTAATATTTTTTTATGACTTAGCTAACACTGTGTGTATAGGATTAGTAGTCCCATGGGAATAGACTACTCCCGGGAATAGAATGTTACCAAACAAAGGATTAGCTAACACTAGTGTTAGCTAATCCAATCCAAGGGCCTAATCCGCGAACCAAACGGGGCCTTAGTATATAATTAATTACTATTATATATACTTAATATGCAGTTAATTAACTAGTAACATATTATTGATTACTACTATAACTAATGTCCAACTAAAACAAATAAAATGAAGCCAAAAAATTAAACTAAACATTATAGTATGGTATTAATATGACTAATACTATTGCTAATGCTATGTAACTATATATACAATTATAAGAAACTATTATATATTAACTATAATTATAATGCTATATATGCTGTATAATAACTATATATATTCTAAAATTAATGGTAGGCGTACTGCTAAAAGCAATTTGGAATTTGGAATTTTTTCAAAAGAACAAGGGTTAATTAAGCTAACCCTCAAACAAATTGATTAACCCTATAAAATTATAATATAACCAACGGTATAGGATTAACCTATAGTTCTAACATCATGCATAGATAATAGAATGTAATTAATGGTATTAATTATATATATATATATATATAGTTAACTAGTAGTATAATTAATACATAATAATTAGTAAGTACTATACTTAATATATGTATATATATTAGTTAATGAATTATATATATTGTTACTATATAGTTAATTAGTTATATTATTAATATATAATTAATGAGTATGCTAAGCAATATAGTTAATCACTAGTCTACCTAATGTCCAACTAACCCAGTTAAAACGAAGATAAAAGAAAAAAAAAAAAGAATGAAACTCAAATGAAAGAAAATGAAAAATGAAAATTAAAAACAACCAATGGTAACGTTGCACGCAGCAAACGTTACCAACGTTACCATTGGTTTTTTTAATTTTTTAATATAATTAATATTCTTAATTAGTAAATATAATTAATAACTACTATATTAATTAGTAGATAATTAATTAGTTTTAATATGTAATTAATACTACTATAATTAGTAGATATTTAACAGCTAGTATAATTAATACATAATAATTAGTAAGTACTATACTTAATATATGTATAAATATTAGTTAATGAATTATATATATTGTTACTATATAGTTAATTAGTTATATTATTAATATATAATTAATGAGTACGCTAAGCAATATATAGTTAATCACTAGTCTACCTAATGTCCAACTAACCCAGTTAAAACGAAGACAAAAAGAAAGAAAAAAAAAAAAAAAAAAAGAATGAAACTCAAATGAAAAAAAAAAAATTAAAAAACTACCAATGGTAATGTTGCACTTGTGCAACGTTACCATTGGTAGTTTTTTTTCCATATAATTAATATTCTTAATTAGTAAATATAATTAGTAGATAATTAATTAGTAGTATAATTAATATGTAATTAATACTACTGTAATTAGTAGATATTTAATTGCTAATATAATTAATACATAATAATTAGTAAGTACTATACTTAATATATGTATATATATTAGTTAATGAATTATATATATTGTTACTATATAGTTAATTAGTTATATTATTAATATATAATTAATGAGTACGCTAAGCAATATATAGTTAATCACTAGTCTACCTAATGTCCAACTAATATATTCTTTATTAGTACCATAATTACTTAGTAATATACTTAATATATAGTTAATTACTACTATAATTATTATATAATTAATTAGTAGTATAATTAATATGTAATTAAGTACTACCATAATTAGTATATAATTAATTAGTAGTATAATTCATATGTAATTAAGTACTACCATAATTAGTATATAATTAATTAGTAGTATAATTCATATGTAATTAAGTACTACCATAATTATTATATACTTGCACGTGATCGGTTTTATTTTCCTGTATTTTTATTGTTTTTGCTTGTAATAAGTCTTGTCTCGATCAGCCTGCTTTGGGGTGTGATGCTTGGTCCAGATCTTTGGGTTGTGGATGTGAACGTTATCCTAGCTTTCGGGTCGAGGAGGACAAGTGTTGGCCTGGGGTTCCTAGCCCTCGGTGTCAAGAAATAAGTGTTGGCACAGGGTTCTTAACCCTCGGTGTCAAGGAATAAGTGTTGGCTTTGAGGTTCTCACCTTCAGTGTCAAGGAATAATTGCTACCTATGCATTAGTTGATTCTGTCTAGTACAAATTTGTATTTCATTTGTTAATTAGTCATAGGTTAGCGGATATGGTTTGAGAGTCTGGATTGTAATATGTCTTGTATGACGTTGGTATCTTTGTAGTTTACCTACGGATACTTGGGCTTGCTGTATTGTAAACTTTGCTCTTGATCTTTAATGAATGAGACTATATTGATTTTCAAAAAAAAAAAAAAAAATTATTATATAGTTAATAAGTCCTATAATTAATATGTAGTTAATTACTACTATAACTAATGTCCTACTAATGGAAATAAAATGTACCAAACAAATAAATAAATAAAATGAAGCAAAAAATTGAAAGCAAAATTAAAAAAATTAAAAAATTCCAAAGGTAACGTGGCATGTGTGCCATGTTACCAATTTGGTAACGTGGCACATGTGCAATGTTACCAAATTGGTAACGTGCACATGTGCCACGCTATTTTGGTTTTTTTTTATTTTGCTTTTATTTTATTCCTTCATTTCATTTCATTTTTCCTATAATTAATATATTCTTTCTTAGTACCTTAATTACTTAGTAATATACTTAATATATAGTTAATTACTACTATAAGTAGTATATAATTAATGCTAGATTACATATATATGTATAAATTTGTATATATATGGTAATTATATTAATGTCTATATATTAATTAATGTTGGCTATATATATATATATATATATATATATATATTTTCTAGCTAGGTTTCATTAATTACTATATATATATATATATATATATATATATAGTAAAATTTAAAATGAAAGCAAAATAAAAAAATTAAAAATTCCAAAGGTAACATAGCACATGTGCCACGTTACCTTTGGTATTTTATTTTATTTTTATTTTATTTTGCTTTCATTTTATTCCTTCATTTCATTTCTTTTTTCCTATAATTAATATATTCTTTATTAGTACCATAATTATTTAGTAATATACTTAATATATAGTTAATTACTACTATAATTAATATATAATTAATTAGTAGTATAATTAATATGTAATTAAGTACTACCATAATTAGTATATAATTAATTAGTAGTATAATTAATATGGAATTAAGTACTACCATAATTAGTATATAGTTAATTAGTCCTATAATTACTATATATAGTCAATATATATGTAGCTAACTAGTAGTATAAGTAACACATAATTAGTAAGTAGTATACTTAATTAATATATAGTTAATGAATTATGTTATTACTATATAGTTAATTGGTAATATTATTAATATGTAATTAATGACTACGTACACTAACTATTATATAGTTAATTACTAGCTTGTACACCTAATGTCCAACTAAACCATATTAAACGAAGCCAAAAAAAAAAATGAAAATGAAATGAAAGAAGAAAATGAAAAAAAAAAATAGAAATAACCAATGGTAACGTTGGTAAGGTGCAACGTTACCAAGTTGGTAACGTGGCACCTTTCCAACGTTACCAAATTGGTAACGTTGCAACTATGCAACGTTACCATTGGTTATTTCTTTCTTCTTTTTTTCATTCCATTAATATATATAGTTAATTAGTGAATATAATTAATAACTATTATAATTAGTACATAATTAAATTTCCGATATTTTGTACGAGATTTTTCTAGCTAGGTTACATTAATTACCATATATATATATATATATATAGTAAAAAATTTAAAAATGAATGCAAAATAAAAAAAATTTTAAAAAATTCCAAAGGTAACGTTTGAATTCTTGAAACGCTACTAAAAATAAAAAATTATTATATACTTTATATATTTATTTTGTATTTTATAAAATTTACATATATAAATATACATATATATATATTATTAATTAATGGTATATTTAATTAGTATATAATTAATTAGAACTATAATTAATATGTAATTAAGTACTACTACAATTAGTATATAATTAATTAGTTCTATAATAAATATATAATTAATTAGTAATATACTTAATATATATATACTTAATTAGTACTATAATTAATATGTAGTTAATATTTATTACTGTCCAACTAATAGAAATAAAATGAAGCAAAAAATATATGTATATAAACCAAATGAAAGCCAAAAAAAAAAAAAAATTCCATTAGTAACATTGCAAGTATGATACGTTACCAATTTGGTAACATGGCACAGTTGCAACATTACCAAATTGGTAACGTGGCACATGTGCCACGTTACCTTTGGTAATTTTTTTTTGTAATTTTGCTTTCATTTTATTCCTTCATTTCATTTCATTTTTCCTATAATTAATATATTCTTTCTTACTACCATAATTACGTAGTAATATACTTAATATATAGTTAATTACTACTATAATTAGTATATAATTAATTACTATATAATTAATGCTAGATTATATATATAGTAATATTTATTGTAATTAGGGTTATATATATAGTCATTAGGGTTATTTTTAATTTTTAATATATAGTAATTAGGGTTAGTTATATATATAGTAATTAAGGTACGTAATTAAGGTTAGTTATATATAGTAATTAATTAGATATATATAGTAATATAATTAATATGTAGTTAATTACTACTATAATTAGTATATAAATAATGCTAGATTATATATATATATGCATAAATTTGTATATATATGGTAATTATATTAATGTCTATATATTAATTAATGTTGGGTATATATATATATATATATATATTTTCTAGCTAGGTTTCATTAATTACTATATATAAATATATAGTAAAAAATTAAAAATGAAAGCAAAATAAAAAGTGAATATAATTAATAACTACTATAATTAGTAGCTAATTAATTACTAGTATAATTAATATGTAATTAACTATTACTATAATTAGTATATATATAATTAATATATAGTTAATCACCACTATAAGTAGTAGATAATTAATTACTAGTATAATTAAGGGCTAATTAAGGGAATAGGATCCTGTCCATTTCAAATGAAATGGACAATATCCATTTAGTGTAAAATGATGGGAAATATTGTAAAATTAGTTCTTAAACTTTAACGTTAAGACAATACTACCCCTTATTTTACACTAAATGGATATTATCCATTTCATTTGAAATGGACATGATCCTGTCCCTAATTAAGTACTACTATAATGAGTATATAATTAATGTACGCTACACTTAATATAAAGTTAATTTTTTTTTGTTTGCTCCATTTTATTTCTATTACTTGGACATTAGTACTATAATTAACTACATTTTAATTATACTACTAATTAACTATATATATTAAGTATAGTACTACTTAATATAATTATATAATTATTATACAACTAATTAATTATATACTATTTTTAGTAGTACTTAATTACATATTAAATATAGTTCTAATTAATTATATACTAATTATAGTAGTAATTAAGTATAGAATTTTATAATTATAGTAGTAATGAAGTGTATATTAATTATAGGGAAAAAACAAAAAAAGGAAATCAAGCAAAATAATGAAAAAAAATCTTCCATTAGTAACGTTGCATACGCTATTACGTTACCCCATTAGTAACGTTTTGTTATTTTGCTTCATTTCATTTTACCAATGTCATTAAGTACTACTATAATTAGTAGTATAATTAATTAGTTCTATAATAAATATATAATTAATTAGTAATATACTTAATATAATTAGTACTATAACTAATGTTCAACTAACACAAATAAATTGAAGACAACAAAAAAATTAATATCAAATGAAAGAAAAAATATGGGAAAAAAAATTTAGAAATGCCAAAGGTAACATGTCATTAATGACACGTTACTGATGGAAATTTTTAAAAAATTATATGTGTTTATATCATATTATTTTTTACATTTTTATTTTTGAAAATTTATATTGAACCAAAAGGTAACGTTTGAATTTTCAAACATTACCATTTGGTAACGTTTGAAATTTCAAACGTTACTCAAGGTTTTTTTTTTTTTTTTCCTTTTCTTCCCCTGCTTCTTGTCTCTCTCATCCCACACAACTGTTTTTTTCCCCCTCTTCTTTTTGAGTATAACTTCAATTCGGTCTTGGCAAAAAAGCCTCTCTTTTTGCCCACCATTAGTTAAGTGACACATCATCTACAACAAATTAAAAATATGCTCCTAAAGAGTGCAGCTGCTGTCCAGATGGTGCAAAAAGGAGGGCTTTTCTGCCTTCCATTCATGAGTTGACATCTAGCATTTTAAGAAAAAACACCCAAATTAAAATAAGATCAAAGCCCCTGATTTTTCCTTTCTTTTTTTCTTCTTCTTCTCTTCTCCCTGACCTCACGCACACCTGGTTTTTTCTTCTTCTTTTTTTTTTTTTTTTCTTCTTCTCCCTCAACTCACACACGCCTGGTTTTTTTTCTTTTTTCTTCTTCTTCTCCCTCACCTCTCCGGCGACCCACCATTTCCGGCCAAACCATCTCCGGCGAATTTCTTCATTTCCGGCCAAATCCAGGAAAACCTGAAAACTCAAATCCAACCTCAAAAATTGTTTCTAATGCCTCAAAATCGATTCTAATGCCACAAAATTCATTTCTAATGCCTCAAAACTAAAACCTAGAGGGGAAGGTTAACCCTTTTTAGAATTTTATCATCCTAAAACCCCAAAAAAAAATCAGACCATCGGATGAAAAAAAAAAAAACACCAAACCTACGGCGAGACCTACCGTGGGTCTTGGTGGGTCGTCGACTTGTTGCGAGGTGGCCGGTCATCCTTCCGCAAGACCCAACGAACACCCTCTGCACCCACTCTTCCTTCTTCCTCCTCCTTCTCTTTTCTTTCTTCTTTACCCCCCAATCACTTGTAGGGTGTAAAATTTTTGTGCATTTTTATCTTTTAAATGAGGTGTCACTTCTTAATGGTGGGCAAAATGCCACCCTTTTGCCACAACCAACTGAAGTTATACTCCCTAAATACACCATATCAAAACCAATCTCTTTCTACCTCAAAACTGAAAACAAAAACTCAAGTGAAAACTATGGCCGCCCATTGCCGACGTCGAACTCGCGCCACGCCCGAGACCACCGGCCAGAAGAGAACCCACGCCCACTGCGCACCACTTCTTCGTGATCTCCGTTTCTCTCCTCTCTCTGTCTCTCTCTCCAGCGCCCACCACCGATCTCACCGGCCGGCAGCTCATCTCCCCGTCATCTTCCTCTACTGCTCCACGCCCCTGGATCGGCTTTGTATTCGAGGCATTAGAATCTAGCGACGGCTAGGGGGGGAAGTCGAGTGAGGTTGAACGGCGGCATGAAGAGGTACCCGGAGATCGGCGATGGAGAAACCAAGAAAGACGAAAACCAACGGTAGTGTGGCGTGGTGCGGTATGTTGGCTGGTTGCTTGTCTCCGGCAATGACGTTTAGGGCAACGTGCGTTGATGGAGCCTGCGTGAGTCTCCGGCATGGTGTTGCGCCGGCGTTGGGTCTCCAACATGTGAGTTGTGTTGGGTCTCCGGGGCTTTAATTTTGTTAGAAAATATATATTTTAATTAAATTTGGTATAATCAGTGTAGTTAAATGTTTTTCAAATGTAAGTTTGAGATGATATCGAGGTGTCACCTTCTTGATTGGTGGCAAAAAACCCTTATTTCTGCATAGAATCGAACACTAGCACCTCTCCTTTTTTTCATTCATCCGCGCACCTCTCTTCTTTTCCCCTCTTTTTTTTTTCATTCATCCGGCGCTCAAGATTGCTTTTTATACACTTCTTCTTTCTCTCTCCTTTTTGTTTCTCTTTCTGGTAGCTGGTTCATCTTCCTTCATCAATTTCTTTTCCCTTTTTTCTTCTCCTACTTCTTCTTTTTCTTTTGTTCTCAAACGTAGAGACAGAGCAGAGAGAGAGAGAGCATAGAGCGAGAGACTTGGGGCGAGAGAGGAGAGGAGATTCGTGGCCGGAAGCGAGCCGGGTTCACCGTCGTCTGAGGCGCAAGCAGGAAGAACGTCACTGGAGGCCATGTGTGGTTGGTGGGAGAAAAGCTGGAAAAATTATATTGTTGAGATGGGGTCCGTGTGAGAGAAAAAAATTATATATCGACGGCGAGATAGAATGTGTAGAGAAAAAAAATTATATATGCCGGCGAGATGGGGTGGTCGGAGAGAAAAAAATTATATACGACTGCGAGATGGGGTGCGTGATCAAGCGAGAAAAAAAAAATTATATATGCCGGCCGGCGTAGATTCGTGGCCGGCAAGGAAAAAATTTAATATGCGAGATTGCTGCATGTCCCGGGGAGAAAATAATAAAAATAAGCTAAATGAAGATAGTGGAATGGCGTACTGGAATGGCGGAATGTCAAACAATGTCCATATTTTTAGTGTAAAGGCGGGTTAAATAACTCCGCCAACCGCTAACCGCTATAACCGTTAACCGCTTAACCGCTAACCGCTAACTGCCTTAACCGCTAACCGCTAACGTTAATCGTTATATCATTATCGTTAGCGTGTTAGCGGTTATTAGGTTTAATAAATCAGAATCGCTAACCGCTAACCGCTTTTTATATAATATATTTTGGTAATTATAATTATAATAATATTTATACACATAACTTAATCAATTGATCATTAATGATTAAATCACATGATCAATTGATTATTAAATCATTTGATTATATAATAGCAAATTATATATATATATATATATATAATATGACTCATAAGTCATAAGTCTACAAGTTAATCATATGATTCATATTATTCATGTATAATGATAGTATGATACTTACAATTAAATTAAACAATGTGTTACCTATAACCACAATTGAATCAAAGTATTATTAAATACTTATACTTAGAAAATATATCACATTATCTTAAATTCTTAGATTTAAGATAATTTTATTATATTAATATGATTTGTGATTTGTGAGATAATATGATCATTTAATTTAAGTATGAGTGTATGACCATTAGTTCATTAGGAATTTACGACTTAAGAGTTTGAGCATTATCATTAGATAATAAGTTCAATTCCCCAAAAAAAAA
>CP054673.1:29279589-29356717 GCA_013348765.1 Carpinus viminea
ACTGAGCCATCCCTTTGGGGTTCACATTGGCTTTCCTTTGATGTTTACCATCCTCCCTCTTGCTAGTGGTTTTAAAGATTTATATCCCAATCTTGGCGCTTAGGTGAAACTAGACTCAAAAAGCAGCTTTGACAAATTGCATGCTGGTTGGTGCAATGGTGTGACATGTCTATCAAACGGTATTTATCTGAGAGTTTTTACTCGAGAGTACAGTATTTGAACACTACTATATAGATTAAATTTAGGCTAATAGAATTGGGTTTACTTAGGTATATACTTTCTCATTAATGTAGGATTCAACCCTAAGCGCCTAATTTTTTTTATTTAGTATTTTTATAAATAAAGATCAGCTTCATTAAACTCAAAATCTGAAAATAAACTGATCACACTTCATGAAAATCTGGATACTGGCAGGTAGAACTACTAAACTACACACCTTCAACATGAATTTGCTGCAAAAATGAACTAACAACAATAATTCTTTTCTCCTTTCTTTTCTCCTCAACACTCTTCAAGCTAGCTAGGAGACTATCTTGCTCTAATTAAGGCAAGACCCAACCTTCACGAAAAACTTTGGTGAAGTCACTCAAGGCAAGAGTTGTATCTCTATATATTCTAATTAGTACACCTGGCCTATAATTAACTATTGATTATGGTGTAAACAAGATGTTTTGCACTCTTTAATGAGCCTAGATAAATACCTCCCTTAGTCCCTTTGCTTTTGACTTGGCCTCAGAGAGAATAATTAATGGTTGCAATGTGTTGATAAAAATAAGGTGATCGAGAGTATATATATATATATATATATATATATATATAGGTGCATGTGATGTACTTTTTTAAAAAAAGGAAAATCATTTCACTTCCATTGAAGAAAGATCAGAACATAAATACTGATGAGGGGTTAGAACGATATAATCAAGAAAATAAATGAAGGGATAAATATTTCAATGATTGTGAGACTATCACAAGATCAAAGAAATCTTCTAAACAATAGATACTATCTAAAGCTTGAAGGAAAATAACCAAGAAACTCAACTCTGAGTATTCTTATTAAACAAACTCAATAATAATAATAATAAACTGTTTTTCCAAAGGGTCTAAGCCTATATTTATAGGCTTAGAGGCTAAAGCATAAAAGATGTTAACATAAACTAGGATTACACATCCTACAAGAAAAAGTAATCTAAAATCGAGTATTAGAAGGAAAAGTAAACTAAAACAATTAAAAGACTAACAAAGAAACCTAATTTAAATAAAAGACTAAAAGATAAGATAAGATAAAGTACTAACAAATAAACCTAATTTAAATAAAAGATTAATAGATGAGATAGGTCATCCTAATCTACATCATCCTCCTCAGGTTGGAGAAAATTCATCCTCGAATTGGCCGGTCTCTTCCAGTCTTCGATGTCCGGTCAGCTCATTCCAATCATCTCTTCTCAACTTTACAGCAAGGACACACCCCATAATAATCATAGTGATCTTCATTAGTGGAGTATCTTGATGTTGTTGTGAAATCTCCACACCCCTTTTCCGTGTAGACTTGTTATGCTTATTTGTGCTTTGCTCTTCCCACAAGCCATAAGAATCCCCAAAGAACTCACAAAGACCTTTTCAATCTTTGACAAAAAGCCTTTTCTACCATATGGATCTCATCACAATTTTGTTAGAATAATATGATAAAATAACATCTATCCCAATGAAATCAACATAGTCAATTGGTTCAACATTGAAATTGAAGACTTTACCTTGAGGCTCTTAACGTCACATGATATGTAGAATTGTCATCAAAAGTGCCAAACTATCACAGATTTACCTCTTCCAAGGGTTCTTCTTCATGAAAATTTTGATACACTCTAAAAGGTTTACCTCGTCCACTTGTTTTCCTAATTCTTGCTCTTTAGGACTCTTGATGTGGAGTTGATGATTAGGAAGTTTAGACCCTGGTACCACCCCATGTGGAGGTTGAATATCTTGCAATGGTTGCACTTGTTTTGGTAGTTCTGCTCGGCCCACGTCGACAAATCTTTTCAATGGCTTCTTTATCGGTCTCGATACCATTCCATTGATGTCGCCTTCCTTGCTCGTCAACTCTTGCTTGGCTACAACGGTTTGACCATCTCCTTGTAAAGGTTGTGGCTTTGGCCATGGGTTCTGTAATAACGTCAACTTGGTTTTACCCAACATGAAGTTGTACGTATTCTTGGTTTCATCATAGACGGCAGCTTTATCATCTTGCCACGATTTCCTCAATAACAAGTGACACATAGCCATGTCGACCACATCACACCACACACGATCCACATATTTACCTCTAATAGAAAAAGGCACTTGGCAATATTTAGAAACCCTTACCTCGTTTCCTTTTCGTGAGCCACTCCAATTGATAGGGAGTAGGATGTCTCTTGGTTTGAGCCCTAAGCTTCCTTACCGCTTCCATCGAGACGATATTCATACCACTCCTTGGATTGATGATAAGCTTGGCCACCTTGCCTCCCAAGATGCATGTCGTTGAAATTGTTGGCATATTACCTCAATGTATTGAGACACCGATTGATGCTTTATCTCCCCCCCTCCTTAGGCACCATCTTTGCCATCTTCCTTGGTACTTCTTTTGGTGGAATGTTTTATTTTTCTGCCACCATGAACTCTTTGGGTTGCACGCAACTTTGAAATTCTGGTGTATCAAGTTTGAAACCAGTTCCCACCGATTAGCTGAGCTTGTACAAGGGGTTGATGCATGTGCACTCCGCGCTCCATAAAGGGTCTCCGTCTTCATCCTCCACAATTCGTCATCCTCTTTCGATTGGTGAGGGTATATGCCGACTTCTGTCTTGACTACTCTCGATGGACAATAGTTTTGTGAGGGCTACAATTTGTTCCTCAAGCTCTCAAATTGTACCTCCGATTGTGCTTGATAAGTTGCGGTGGTTCTTTTCTAATTGGTTTTTGGCGATTATTCACGTCCTTCAAGTGTGCAAGCGGTTACCCCTTCCCTTGTGGTACGCCATGGAAAAGCAGGCTCGATACCAATTGATGCGAGGTTAGAACGTATATAATTAAGAAAACAAGAAAGAAGGATAAATATTCCTAAGATTGTGAGACTATCACAAAATCAAAGAAATCTTCTCTAAACAATAGATACTATTTAAAGCTTGAAGGAAAATAACCAAGAAACTCAACTCTAGTATTCTTATTAAACAAAACCAATAATAATAAAAATTGTTTTCCAAAGGGTCTAAGCCTGTATTTATAGGCTTAGATGCTAAAAACATAAAAGAGGTTAACATAAACTAGGATTACACATCCTAGAAGGAAAAGTAATATAAAATCACGTACTATAAGGAAAAGTAAACTAAAACAATTAAAAGACTAACAAAGAAACCTAATTTAAATAAAAGACTAAAAGATAAGATAAGATAAAGTACTAACAAATAAACCTAATTTAAATAAAAGATTAATAGATAAGATAGATCATCTAATCTACATCAAATACTCTTATATCACTAAGCAAAAACTCTAAACAAATTATAAGTCGGTTACAAATTACAAGTCATAAGTACAAGTGCATGCATTGTGTTGTACGTACTTATAGATATATAGGTTAACAATTGATTATCATGTCATGGTGAAAGCTTCCTTTAATTTGTGCCTAATTGCTTATCCCCTGCAGGATTAGGCTAATTAACTTTTGGGTAGCCCAGCCCAGAAGTGCGCCAGTAACAATTCTCACCCTTCAATCTTGTTGCCCAACATCGATCGTACCTGAAACAAACAGCAACAAAAACCCAAAATCCAAGTCTTCGGCCGCGGCATCCATCACTCTCACTGTCAGGAAAGCAACTGCAATCTACATTTTCATAAGAAAAAAGAGTAAACCTCGCAATAAACAGCACCACAATCCACCCATGGCTTCTTCTACCATTGCTCCTCTTAAAAAACACAAAATTAGTCAATGTTGTTATACCGATCTGCAATAAATTCCATAGGGTATACAAATTTGTTAGGAGCTCACTAAAACTACAAATTAAAAATTAAAAAATACAAAAAGAAAACTCAAAGAGGGTGGCTTATTAGTCCACCTCATTTGGCTAAATAGGAAGTGGTCTAAACAGCCATTTGGGGTTGGCCATGCCCGCCTCCCCTGTCCTTGCCTTCAGTATTGGTTATAAGCACATCTTAATGGGAACCCTTTGATTACTAATAAACATCCTTTGGTTTATGTCGAGGGCAAATTTAGGCTGTGTTTGGAAATGGACTTAAAAAATAAAGTGGGCCGGCACTGTAACAGATTTAATTGATGTAAAAAAAAAAATGTAAGAACATTTTATATATAAAAAAAAAAAAATTGTTTGTAGTGATTTTTTTTTTTTTGGGTTTTGGGTCATGGGTCTAGCCTCTTGCCAAACATAGTCTTAATTTTCCATTTGATGTAACAAAATTTATCTCTCACATACTCATATTAACGTCTTGTCGATCCATGTAAATTCATGATTATCTTTTTATTTTCTATTTTCTATTTTCTATTTTCTATTTGTTTGTAAGGTTTGTTTGCAGAATAAGCTCAAGGAGAATCGACTGGAAGACAAATAAAAAAAGGAAATGGAACATGGTGCTGCTAAGCAAAAAACTCTGAAAATATTTCAAAAAAAGATTGTCCAAAATATAACAAATAAAAATTTTCCTTAAACATATGATTTGTAGACACCAAATTTTTTTATCCCATCATTAATTAACCTTAAAATACATGTTATTAGTACACAACATAGTAATTAATACACCCAAATCATACGTCTTCAAGTGATAACTCAATTGGTTGGAAACTATGACTCAAGAAGCAGATGTTACTAATTTGAATATCTCTTCTCCTCTTGTGTGAACATAAAAAATAAAAAAAAATAATAAAAAAAAAAACAACGCCCAAATCATGTACGTATCTCCTATAGTAAGAATTCAACACAAGCAAAAATAGCATACAAATTTGCGAAACCCCCATCCTTTGCACTCACATTTTCCAAGCACGGCATTCTCTAAATGCTTAAATACACTATTACAATTAACTGACCAAAAGCATGGCCCACGGTACGTTCGACTATCTCGCCCACAGATTACCTCAAAGCCTTCAATTGATGCTGCAGCAATATGAACAAATCATCATAATATATATATATATATATATATATATATATATTGAATTACTTACCCATTACTGTGAAGAGAATGAAAATAATGAAAATATTTGAAAGGTTTGGAGACTTGAGAGTCCTCGCCATGTTTTATTTTTCTTAATTCTCACTTATGCCAAACTGAAATGGCAATATTTAAGGTTATTTATAGGAGATCGATGTGCTTTTCTTTCTAGAAACAAGTCTTCAAGCATTTGCTTTGCTGCTATATTTAAGTATATTTTTTTTAATAATAGTATGTGTGACATTAAATCCAAAAATAATAATTTTATAATGCATTTAAGCAAAAAAATTAATAATGGTAGATTTTTGATATAATGAAAACATTATCTCCCTCCCCATAATTGACCTGTCTTTATAATATTACGGCCTTTGTTATACTTTATGAAAAGCTGTGTAATATTATATTTGTTGAGCGTCATACTTGAGATTAGCAAAACCAGTCCATTTGCAAGTCCAATATTTTGTACTTCATTTTAACAAGATTTCAATGTTGCTAAATTAGTTCACATTATCATCATTTTCAGAAGGTGTTTTTTTTTTCCTTTGCTTTGCATGTTTACTGTGTAATGAATTCGAAGTATGATGGTATTGGTAGGTCTTATTTGGAAACTAGGTTAGTTGATGTCTACCTTCCATAGAGTCTCTAATTTCAACTATGCTTAGCATTAATTTGAAAGGGCAGGTTGTTTTATACAAATTTTAAATTTATACTTACGAATACTTATTACTTGACATGATAGTAAAAATTACCATTAAATTTTAGGTCTAATAACAATTCACATTGTCAATCACAACAAAAAATAGCATAAATTTGAAGTTTATATAGCATTTCTCACTATCAAATGGCCAATAAAAAAAATTAGGATCAAATCAGGAGGCATGCACTATAGTTTTGTTTTTTTTATTCTCCCCCCCCCATTATTTGGTCTTGGAGTGGTAGTTGAGTTGTTGTCCTTATCTTACACGCCTATGAAATCTTCCCCTGGGATTTGACTTCTTGTCTCTAACCATTACTCTTGTAATTTTTAGATTTTTGAGTTTCAAATGATTTTCTCTTTATTTTTCATAGTAAAATTTCTTATGATTGTTTTTGTTCGTAGATGTGAGCTTGTTAAGCCAAACTACATAAATCAAAACTACTTAAATTGTAATGTGCTATGTGTGATTGGTTTAGTTTATTATGTATGTTATTTTTTACTTCTTTTGCAATCTAAAAATTAAGGAAAATATATTTTACTCTCTGAACTATTCACCATTTGCACTTTGACCTCCAATATTTAAATGTGACACTTGTCCCCAAACTTTCAAATTATTGCAATTTGACCATTTTGAGTTTTTCTCCAAATGTCCCCATCCTGTTAAAAAAAAATTAAAATTTTTTTTATTTTATTTTTTAAAATCCTGGTCTTAAATCTCATATCTCATCTAAGGGTCTACAAGATGCCACGTGTCCCAAATTAAAATAATATTTTATTATTTAAAATTTTAAAAATATAAAGCAATAAGAATAAACTTTGTAGGGTGGCCAGCCACCCAGAGACATGGGGTGAGCTAAATTGGTGGCCAACCACCTACTTTTTAAAAAAGTTTTTTATTATTATTTTTTGCTTTATATTTTTAAAATTTTAAATAATAAAATATTATATTTCGTTTTAATGGGACACATGACATCTTGTAGACCCTTAGATGAGATATGAGATTCAAGGGTCATGATTTTAAAAAATATATATATATATATATTAGATTTAATTTTTAAATTAAATTATGGGGGCATTTTGGGAAAAAAAGTTAGAATTGTCGAATTATAACAATTTGGAAGTTTGGGGAGTCAAGTGTCACGTTTTAAATATTAGAGGTCAAAGTGCAAATGGATGGATAGTTCAGGGAAGTAAAGTGTATTTTTTTCAAAAATTAATAGGTGAAATTTACTTAACCCCCTCAAACTATCACCCCAATGATAATGTATTCCCCAAATTATCAATTGCGACAATTTATCCTTCAAACTATCAAAACAATGACAATGTGCCCCCCAATGATAGCAAAATGACGAAATTATCCCTACAGAATTTTTAATAAAACAAAAATACCCTTAAAATTTTGAAAAAAAAAATTAGTATTTTTGTTTTTATTTTAGTGGGGTAATTTTGTCATTTTGTTAAAATTGGAGGCACATTGCCATTGTTTTGGTATATTGGGAGTAAATTATCGCAATTGATAGTTTGAGGTGTACATTGTCATTGTGGGTGGTAGTTTGAAAGGGTTAAGTAGACTTTATCCAAAATTAATTTATCACAACAAATGGTAACATGTCTTGGATTTTTTTAATATTTTTTTTATGATAAATTGAGGAAAATCCACTTTACCCCGTTGAAGCTTCATTGGTTTTTCAATTTGAACCACAAAGTTTAAAAACTGGCAATGTACCCCCTAATGTTTCAAAAATTTTCAATTTAGACATTCTGTTACTAATTTTTGTCTAATTGGATGGAATTTTTTTTTTTATAAAGATGGTAATTACTTAATTTCATAGATTTCATTCAATTTGATGGAAATTAATAATGGAAGGTTTAAATTGAAAATTTTAAAACTTTAAGGATGTATTGCCAATTTTTAACTTTGGAGTTCAAATTAAAAAATTCCTAAAACTTTAGGGTAAAGTGAATTTTCCTTACAAAATTCATAGTAAAATGTTTAATGGTCATAATAGTTTCAATTTTTTATGCATCAAGATACGTGTTTTATTGCCACAACAAGCCTAGCAAAAATTTTGGGTGCAAGCCACTATCACCATCATCAAACGAAATAGCAGAACTTGATAAAAAATCAACATGCATCGTTAATTTCAAAATATAAAAATAAGATATAGAGAATAGAGTAGAGGAGGAGCAATGTGTATCCTGAAAGGATGAAAGAGAGGTGTGAATGACAAAAACTTGAAATGGGAAGAAGAAAATAAAATAATAAAAGAGAAATATAAATATGGTAAAATAAAGAGAATGTGGTGTGAGATGTCACACCCTGATCATATATTGAGAAGATCATCAAGTCTAGTCCACATAAATAAAGTATGTATATATAGTTTATAAATGTAATAACGAGTGCCAAGTCATATATTGCTTAGTTACTATGTGATATTAGACTTTATAAGAAATTTCAAGAAAGTTTCAAATTAATTAATCATTTTGGAGTAACAACTAGCGCTTTAATTTTTTGTGTCATTATTATATATATCTTTCCAATATGAGAACGAAGTGTTACAAACCATGAAAAACCACGATGCTTGGGTCATCTAGAGTGACCGCATTGCATGAATAAAATGGAAATTATTAACTGTTTATATGATATATATGCACGTGGAAGAAATGCTATATATCCAACATCCTTTCGGTGTTTATCTTATTATAAACACATGTTAAGTATACTTTGCACGTATCTCACAATTATTTGAGTTAGTTATATTTGAAAGTAGTATTAAAGTATTAATTAAATAATTAAGGAAAAATTTTACTTTGGCTTTATGAACTTTCACGTGATTTTACAAATTTTCTTAAACTTTAAAATTTCTCACTTTTAACCCATAAACTTTGAATTGCTTTTAATTAGAACCCTTTCATTCATTTTAGCCATTAAAAATACAAAAAAAGACCAAAATATCATCGATTTTTGTTTTTTTTAATAAAAAACATTTTGAAAGTAGAAAATTTATACAAAAGTCGTGATAAACGCTCATATAACTTTTAAAATCTAACGGAAAGGTTCGCATTGAGAGCAATTGAAAATTCAAGGGTCCAAATAATATTCTAATTAAAACCCAAATGGACACAAGAAATGATCAGTACGTACACTTTAATTGGAAAATCATTTACAAATTTTTCTTTTTCTCCAAGTAATTAATGGGATAGAGAGTAATTGAACTACTGTTGGTACGTAGCCATTAATCTTCCTTAAAATGATTTTGCAGGTATATATAACTATAGAAATATATGACAGGATGAATAATATGAAAAGTAGAAGCGGAGAAAGATGTGTGGGCAGCGTCTTATATATTATTCAACCCGTCATATATTTTTCTCTACAGTCGGTATTGGATATGGGTAGGCTGGTAGCATATTCCTCAATATTTAAGAAAATGAGCAACTTGTATATCAAACAAAATATCGTCATTATCTGGTTTATTTCTCCGAGTGGATTCATATCCGGACGAAAAACTAGAGTTCTTAATCTGAGTTTACATGCATGAAGATGTCAAATTAATTATTACTAAAAGGGAATTTTAATTTTAATTTTTAAATTTCTTTTGAAGAATACTAAAAGGGAAAAATTGAAGAGAATAGAAGACACAAAATTTACCTTCGAGGTGCATTTGCAGCATAAGGTTGTGGAACTAATGCCTGCATTTAATAATTAAATAGGGTCAATACAACACGATTTAATTGGCAGGGTATATATAAATAAAGTTCACCATGCTTAATTCCCATGAATAGTGATGGCCTAGTTAGCTTCAATGATTTCGATCTTTTGCTTTTTTTTATGTTTTATTATTTATTTATTTATTTTTACTTTTACTTTTTTAAGTTTAAAATAAAATAAAAATAATAATATGGGTGTTTTTAAAAATGTATTCAACTTTATAAGGAATAGTTATTCCTATGTGTATGGACTTAGTCATTCCATGGGAATATTAATTATTCTCAAGAATAAACTCTTACCAAACAAGAGAATGACAAATCCATAAGAATAGCTATTCCATTATATATACTATATAGAAGTCTATTTCACAAATCAAACGGGTACTAAATATGTTAATGGCTAATATAGTAAACCTATAATTATTTAATTTAAGAGTAATTTAAATACTCAACTCCCATCTTATTGGTTTAATGTGGCAACACTTATCGTTCCTTAGATTTTTTCCATTATTTGATAAAAATGTATTCAAGGGTTGATGGCGGGCACACTAGCTACATCATTCCAATTAAATGATGCGGGATGAGGGTTTAGTACTTTAAAATAAATAAATAAATAAATGGTCGGAGTTGGAGTTTCTACAATCGTACTCCCTTGTTCACATGCGGTTTCTTTTAGTGTTTTCATAGTGTACATTTTCATGGTACTACGTGAATATTATTTTATAAAAAAACAGAAAAAAGCTAAAAACAATAGCCACATACGACTAAAAGAACATTAAGGCTCATTTAATTTGCAGAATAGACTCTTGGAATAAAATAGCTATTCCTATGAAATAGTCATTACTTTATTTGATAAGGCTTTATTCTTAAGAATAGTTATTCTCATGGAAATTATTAATCTGCTACACACAGAAATAACTGAGAAAAATAGTTATTCCCATTTTTTTCTTCTATTTTTAAAAGAATGGTAGAGTTTTTGGTAATTTTGGTTCAACTCCATTAGAATATATATATTGTTACCAACTAAGGAATAAGAATAACTATTCAATTCTACTTTTCTCTATTTCTGATAATAACTATTTATTTTTCTAATAGAATACTTAATCAAGGAACCTAACAAGCCAGAAGAGAAACTAGTGTATCATTTCTCATTTCCAAATTAGTATTGGCTTACCAGATTGGGATTTGCTACACCAGGAGGAAGCCCTCTATTGGAGCATAGCAAGACGTAGGTATCCAAAAAGGTGGCGTGATGGAGGTGATAAGCGCCGAATGTTGCACATTCAAGCCTCTTAACTCGCATTTGTTAATTCCTTAGCATTGTTATTTGTTTGATTTTGTGTTTTTTTGTGTTTTTAGGTATTTAATAAAGATTAAGCTTTAGCCAATTAATTTTGGGTTTAAAGCATAATTTGAGAGGACCTAGAAGATATGATTAAGTTTAACCAATCACAAAAGAGGATATATATGATGTGGTTAAGTTTAATCAAATAAAGGAAAAGATAAAATCTCTACTTGAGTCAAAATCGGATGGATAGAATTTCGTATTTTGGCTATAACTTTTAGTCCAAATATCGGATTAAGGTGATTCTAGCGGAATTGGAAAGCTAATTCAAAATTCTACAAATCATTATGAAATAGGATTTTCCTAAATCGGACTCCCGCTATGCCAAAATCGCCCTACAAGAGAATGAGGCAAATATGAACGAATCCTATTCCGATTTGTACATGGATTGCTTCCAAATTCGATTAGGAGATTGAGATCCGAATTTTCTAGGTTTCCTAAGGCTTCTAGGACTTGTTGCTCCCTATAAATAAGCCTCTATGCTTCAAAAGAAGATATACTTAGTTTTAGGCAAATTATTTCTTGGAAGCTTAGAGGAGTCATGGCTAAACCCTTTCGTGGGGGTGTTGATGTAACCCTTTTCCAAGCATAATGGTTTGATTGTATTTAATTTTCAGATTTTCAATTTATGTATGTTAATTATATAACTGTGAGAATTGCTACAATTGAATTTTGTTCTTAATTATTAAATGCAATTATTCTTAAATTCCAAAATCAATATTTATGAAATTCTTATCTTGTCTTAGAAAGTATTTTACTTTTATTGATCTCAAATCATTCTTATTTTCTGTAATTATGGGGATGATGGTTATATAATGGGTTTTAATAGACATATGATTAATAGGATTAAGATAGGCCATGCTTAGGAAAGATGAGTTGTACTACACCCTAGTTTAGTATAATTTAGGTAGACGATTCGTGCCAACACCACAAAAAACATGCAATTTACTAATGTGTTTACTGTTCACTTTTTTTGCCACGTTACAATTTACTAAGGGAAAAATTCACTTTTAACCCATGAAGTTTCAACGATTTTGCAATGTTAACCCCGAAGTTTAAAAATTTGCAATCCACCCCTATGAAGTTTCAAAAACTTGCAATGTTAACCCCAACGTCAATTTGGCCGTCAAATTGGATGGATTCCATCCCACGTGCACCTCACGTGACTTTTTAGGGTTAAATTTTCCCGTTTTACCCTTCATTTAGGGTAATGTCTTTTACCCTCAACCACACCTACACGTCATCGTTTTATCATGGCATATGTTTTTTTTTTTCCTATTACACTATGGAGAGAGAGAGAGAGGAAAAGCAGAGAGAAAGAGATGGGTGGTTCTGGAAACAAGTCGCCGGCATACTTGGAGAACACGCCGGAGTCGCCGCCGACCCAGTATACTCGTTCACCTTCTGCCCCACCCTCTCAGTCGTCTCCCTCGCCTTCTCAGTTGTATAATCGCATTCTCTACGCTTTCCTTCTTCGTCTTTGCAGTTTCCTCGCCCTTCCCAACAATAGCTTCCTTCGCATGTTCATACATTTCATGAACTGCCTTCAGCACAGACTCAATAACATCGGGCCTTTCTTCTTGCTGCTGATGAACTCCAACGTTGAAGGCAATGTTTCAATCCTTCCAGTTGGTCACCTCCTCTGTTTTAGTTCCATAAACAGAGTATATATATGGGCAATGTAGAAATGGTCCTGTTGATTGTGAAATAGAATTCCATTTTTCTTTGCAGGTTAAAATATATTTGGGCCCCTGAAATTTGACCTGGGCATGGTCATTCATGGCATAGCTTTCATAGTAGCACTCAGAAATATAAATCACAAAGAGAACAGGTTCAACAAGAAGTTTGGACGAGGCGGGTGAGCTGGCATCGCTAAACCAGGTCTCGTCGAATGAGGCAGGCGATGCAGAAGGTTGTGTTCACCTTTGTATGTAGTGGGACTGAGAATGGAAACTCAAACTGAATCCTCCCCATAATCTCGTCGTCCATGTTGGTGTCTTCCTCCAGCGCTTGCATTGATCACAGGCCGCATGCCGCCATTGACAAGCTTTCTCCTAGAAGAAGCTGGCAATGATGATGATGATGACCAAACTGCCCCGAGTGGAAGCTTGGCGCATGAAAAGTTGGTTGCTTGCATTGTTGGAGATCCTAGGTTCTTGTCTGTTTTCTATTTGGCCAAGCAAATTAATACTAATCCTGAAGATAGCTAGGGATCAATATATATATATATAGAGAGAGAGAGAGAGAGGGAGAGAGAGAAATTAAGAGGCTAAGCTAAGGTTGTGTGTCGAAAACGCGTGGGGTGGCAAGTGGGCATTTACGACAGCGTGTATTACTGTGTCTCAGTTTTCGCTTCCGAGAATCCCGAATTCCCCTGTTTACCCTTGGTGGCATGTCCCCCAGCAGCACAGAATCAACGAAGAAGGAGACCCAGATTGGGAATTTTACAAAAGTAACATGCTGGCCAATACCGTGAGTTGGGGATTGGTGTTCAACTCATTCACGGAGTTGGAAGGCGTTTACTTTGACCATTTGAAGACAGAGCTGCGGAATGATCGTGTGTGGGCTGTCGGGCCTGTACTGCCTCCGGAGGAGTTGGCTAATAGAGGTGGGGCCAGCTCTATGCCATGTCACGAGTCATGACGGAACGGCATCAAGGTAGGCCGTGTGGTTCAAGGCCGGAGCTCAGATCTTCAGCGAAGGCGGGCGTTGAAGAAGCAGAAGCTCAACTTGTTTCGTGGAAGGATATTGATGAACAGAGTCTCTAGTTCTTTCCCTGTTTTACGTTTAGGTAAAGCTTTTATTTGCAGAAAAGGCAAACGGCAGTCTGGTTTCAAATGTGAAAAGTAAATTCTGCATATTCAATCCTCTCACACACACACACACACACACAAATCCTAATGGTTTGAAGAAGAAGATGCAGTTGCAAATGAGGACGAAAAGGGAGTGATCTAGGACATGGGTTTTGTGGGTTTTGGGTTTGGCTTTTGGGATGGTAGAGACTAGAAAGAGGCGAGAGAGGGTGCCGAAGAACGGGTACCCAGAGCTCACGTCTGATGGCGATGGTGGTGATGGTCGCCTGATGTTGTATGCGATGTGCTCCTCTGTTTTGTCGTATGCTTCCTTGTTGCTGTCGTGGATTTTGTTTACAGTGGCAAAACGACGACGTGTGTGGGTGAGGGTAATTTTACTTAAGTTTATGAGAAAAGGCATTACCCTAAATGAGGGGTAAAATGGGAAGGCCAAACCCTAAACAATCATGTGAGGCGACGTGGGATGAAATTCATCAATTTGACAGCCAAATTGACGTTGTTAACATTGCAAGTTTTTGAAACTTCATGGGGGTGGATTGTAAATTTTTAAACTTTGGGGTTAACATTGCAAAATCGCTGAAACTTTATGGGTTAAAAGTGAATTTTTCCCATTTACTAACGTGTTAAATATCAACACGTTAGTAATGGGACCTGAAAAAAAATTGAAAATATAAAAATATTCTAACGTGTTGTTTTAAACACGTTACTAATTACTAACGTGGCATGAACCACACGTTAGCAATTGGTAGTGTGTAGTTCATACCACGTTAGTAATGGAAAATTAATTTTTTTTTTAAATTTTTTTTAAAAAAAATATTTATATTTTACTAACGTGTAAAAGATAAAACGTTAGTAAATGCCGTTCCAAATACTGACGTGCCAAGTGAAACACGTTAGTATTTCCTAACGTGTCACATATGGCACATTAGTAAATGGGTTTTCAAATTTTTTTTTTAATTTTTTTTGGACTTATTTAAGTTGTAATTGATAATTAGCTTAGATTTTCAATCCTTGTCATAGGTTTCATTAAGAAGGTTATATCATGCAACAGTTTAGTTGATTATTTAGGTTCTTTAGGGCTGACCTATTTTAATTGTTATGACAAACTAATCAAAAAAAAAACCAAGATAAAAACATAATTTAAATTTGCTAACGTGGCATGCCATTGCACGTTAGAAATTCCTAACGTGGCATGCCAATTACAGTCAAATACACAATTACAAAAATAAAAAAACATAAGGTATTTTGTAAATTATTGGAGGGAAAATAAGAAATAATTTTAAAATGAAGTGGTAACGATTTTAAAATACAGGCCAATGACATTTTCATTTGAAAAATTAAGAGACTAGGGAAAGGATAACGTACACTACGCTATAATTTCACATAAAAATATGTTAAAAAAAATTATTTAAAAAAAAATGCCAGTAGGGGCAACAACCATTGCATGCCTTCGAGTAGATCTGCCATCGCATGCAGCCCATGCATAAGTTATGTACGTATGGTTAATGGAGTGCATGCAGCTCATGTTGCCAATTTTTTTTTTTTTACCATTTGGTGATGTGGCGGTATGCCACGTCAGCATTTGCTAACGTGGCACATTGCCATACGTAACCAAATAGTGACGTGTATCTCCACGCAACGTTAGGAATGGGGGGGGTGACGCGTGGCCCCCAGCTGGCCTGCACCCCCCATTCTCTTTCTTCCTCTTCCCCCCAATTTTCTTTTCCCACTTCTTTTTCCCCCTTCTCTCGCGCAGCTAGCTCACCCGTCTCCCTTGCTCCGGCAAACGCCCACCCCCTGCCATCTCCTCCGGCAATTTCCTCCTTCTCCACCGCAGACTCAATCTCCTCTCCGGGCCGGCGCCAGTCTCTCTCCATTAACGCGCACGCCCACACACGCACTTTATCTCTCTTTTTCTTTCACTTCCACCCGGTTTCTCTTCTCACTCAAACCCACGGACATAACCTCACACTAAACGGCTACACACTACCCACCACCTGAAAATCTCTTCTCGGTAATCATATCTACAGTCCCGGCTGCCGGATTCCGTTCAACGTGCTAGAGTCAAGGTGAAAACTCTTAACCCTTTTAGCTTTTTGTTTGTTTTAGATGTTATTGCATGAACTTAAGCCTCTTTTAAGGGATTCGTGTTGTTTTGGTGTTTAAGGTAGTGTTTGAAAGAATTTTGTTTATGGGTATTGTTTTGACCCAGATTAATTTGATAGAGCGGGGATTTTGGAGGTCCGAATTGAATAATATTACCTTCCAAATTTGGTTTCAGGGTTGGATATATTTTTTATTTTCTTTTTTGGGGAAAGAAGTAAAAGCTTCACTATTGAATACTCTATACATGCAGGTTATTGGCTGTTGCTGTTCGGGTCTTCAGCATACATGCCTAGTAGTAATTGAGAGTAACAAGCTTTTTTGTTTTGTTTTTCGTGTCATTTGTGCATTAAGTATAATTTTTATCTAATTGGCCTTATACTTAACAAGATGCAGGAAAATCCGTTCTTCATTACTCTCTTTATTTATTAAGCTACATTTCACATATTAAGCATGATATTGTGACAGATTGAAATGGAGGCTTTAATTGTTCTCAATTGTCTCTCGTTTAAATAATATTGTTTTGAGATGTGGAATTTTGTTCAACATGGATGCTATACCACCTGCTTTGATATCATTGTGTGTTTAAGTTTGAGTTGGGCCCGTATGGTTGATGCTTGATGTTCCGTGATCCGGATGCTTGTTTAAGTCTGTCAATGTACCTTTCCAATTTACATACCATATTCTCTTGGTTTTCAGCTATAAACCCGTATGGTTGCATCATATATATATATATATGTGTGTGTGTGTCATCAAGTTGCCATTTAGGAAGGTTGTCTTAATGTCCATTTGTCAAATCCATAGTCGAAGTGAGCGGTAATGGCCAAGAGTACGTATTTGGATGGATTTGAGTATGGTGATTGGTGAAAATGCTCTATAACATTTTACAGAAAATGACCTCTTATTAATTTTACCCACTAAACATGATTCGTATACTGGGTAATCTTTAAAATCCAATGGGTCCAAGAGCTTATCATTAACCACTCCTTCAATCCTTTTTGAGTTAATGTGACCAAAATGTAGGCCGAAGATATGCTTCATTAGTTGAAGGAATCTTTCTTTTAATGGTAAAGCATTCTGAGCAGGTTCTAAAACAAAATTATTAACATGATATAAATCATGAGTTATAATATAGAAACTATCCACAATAATACCATAACAAATAAATAAATTACCCTTCACTATTACTGTAGTATCCTCGAAATAGAGGTATAAACACATTTACCCAAAAGGTCACTAAAATTAAATCCCTGCATATATTGGGTACACACACCAAGAACTCTATGGGATCCACCACTTGACATCTTTCAACCAAGATAAAAGATTCGTTACCTTCACCTTTCAATGCTAGAAACTTTGTACAGTTTCTCCTCCAATGCTCTGCTTCACCAAAATGGGAGCATTTTCCACTTGGCTTAGCATTCGATCTTCTGTTAGGTTTACTCATTTCCCTATCAGCAAGCTTGCCAACACGTTTGGCATGCTTCTTTTCTTGCAACCTTTCGGCATAGAAATAGAGACCCAAGCCATATGTTTACTAGCCTTGGCTTCCAAGACGCTATCGCTGCAATATTCACCAAATCGATGAAGTGTAACCTTATTAAGGAAGCACCAAGTCTTGATTTACAGAATGATTTTGAGAGGGACATGTGGATCTCATCTATATTGGATTCAATACTTGCATCCAAACTTTAGTTTTCTTTCAATTAATTATATTGCAACCTGGAGATCGATCCACCAAACTTCTCTTTCATACAACTCATGAACCAGCAGAAACCAAGTGAGATATCCCCGCTTCTCATGCATGTAGAAATATTCTTCCTCTCTAGTATGGGTGGGACGCATGTTGTTATTGATGCACATCACAAGCACAAAACTATTTGAGTTCTCCTCTGTCTACCCTGTTGTTTTATCTTAAGTTGTCAGTTTCCTTCAAACCCATCACCCATGGCTTCTTTATAATTTTAATTTACCAAAGGTGAACTTTTCAAATTGTGGAAGTATGTATATGTACTTTCTTAAGTTTGAGGCTGGCTTTTTGGGGCCATGAGCCATCGGAAAAGAAGAAATGGACGTGCTTTTCTCTCTGTGCCTAAGAATATATATCTGAATATATAAAAGCCGTTAAGATATGTTTGAGATTGTGTTTGAAGTTTTTAAAAGTATTTTTAATATTTAAAAAGTCTGTTTAAAGAAAAAACAATACTTATTTGATAAAAAAAATTAAAAATGCTTTTAAAGATCTAAAAAACTTAAAAATAGTCAAAACACACTTTTAACAAAAATTTAAAAATAAAGTTTTTGCTCAAAATTTATTTTTGACTTAAAAGCTTTTGTTTTTTTTCAAACCTAATCCCAAACAGTCTCTTAAAGTATGTTTGAAATTGCATTTGAGGGACCTAAAAATGTTTTTAATATTCAAAAAGCACGTTAAAAAAAAAAATTATTCGTTTGGTAAAAAATTAAAAGTGCTTTTGAAGGTCTAAAAGTCTAAAATGGTCAAACGACTTTTGACATAAGTATAAAATGAAGCTTTTGCCCAAAATCTCTTTTGACTTAAAAACTTTATTTATCAAACGTAAACCCAAATAGACTCTTATCTAAAATAAATTAGATACAACTTGAAGTATAATTTTATTTTATAAATATTTACAATTTATATTTTATAAAATTAAGTATCATGTAAATTGTACATGAGAATTTATAATTTTGGGAAAATACATTTTACCCTCATGAAGTATCCATATTTGCACTTTTACTTCCAAAGTTTCAAATGTGATATTTTACCCCTCAAACTTTCAAATTATGGAAATTCAATCCATTTGGCCTTTTTATTTTCAAAATGCCCTCGTCACATATTTTATTTAAAAAAAATCCAAAAAAGAAAAAACCAAAAAAAAATGTTGGGGTGTATAATTAATATTTTTTTATGACTTAGCTAACAAGTGTGTATAGGATTAGTAGTCCATGGAATAGACTACTCCAGGAATAGAATGTTATTAAAACAAAGGATTAGCTAACTAGTGTTAGCTAATCCAATCCAACTAATCCATGAACCAAGCGGGCCTTAGTATATAATTAATTACTATTATATATACTTAATATGCAGTTAATTAACTAGTAACATATTATTGATTACTACTATAACTAATGTCCAACTAAAACAAATAAAATGAAGCCAAAAAAAATTAAACTAAACATTATAGTATGGTATTAATATGACTAATACTATTGCTAATGCTATGTAACTATATATACAATTATAAGAAACTATTATATATTAACTATAATTAATACTAATGCTGTATATATAATAACTATATATATTATAAAATTAATGGTAGGCGCTGCTAATAACGAATTTGGAATTTGGAATTTTTTCAAAAGACCAAGGGTTAATTAAGCTAACCCTAAAACAAATTGATTAACCCTATAAAATTATAATATAACCAACGGTATAGGATTAACCTATAGTTCTAACATCATGCATAGATAATAGAATGTAATTAATGGCATTAATTATAAATATATATATAGTTAACTAGTAGTATAATTAATACATAATAATTAGTAAGTACTATACTTAATATATGTATATATATTAGTTAATGAATTATATATATTAATGTTACTATATAGTTAATTAGTTATATTATTATATATAATTAATGAGTACGCTAAGCAATATATAGTTAATCACTAGTCTACCAAATGTCCTTAAAGCGAAGATAAAAGAAAAAAAAGAATGAAACTCAAATGAAAGAATAAAATGAAAATTAAAAATTACCAACGTTACCATTGAATTTTTAATATAATTAATATTCTTAATTAGTAAATATAATTAATAACTACTATATTAATTAGTAGATAATTAATTAGTTTAATATGTAATTAATACTACTATAATTAGTAGATATTTAACAGCTAGTATAATTAATACATAATAATTAGTAAGTACTATACTTAATATATGTATAAATATTAGTTAATGAATTATATATATTGTTACTATATAGTTAATTAGTTATATTATTAATATATAATTAATGAGTACGCTAAGCAATATATAGTTAATCACTAGTCTACCTAATGTCCAACTAACCCAGTTAAAACGAAGACAAAGAAAGAAAAAAAAAAAAAGAGAAAAAAAGAATGAAACTCAAATGAAAGAACAAAATGAAAAAAAAAAAATTAAAAAACTACCAATGGTAATGTTGCACTTGTGCAACGTTACCATTGGTAGTTTTTTTTTCCATATAATTAATATTCTTAATTAGTAAATATAATTAATAACTAATATAATTAGTAGATAATTAATTAGTAGTATAATTAATATGTAATTAATACTACTGTAATTAGTAGATATTTAATTGCTAATATAATTAATACATAATAATTAGTAAGTACTATACTTAATATATGTATATATATTAGTTAATGAATTATATATATTGTTACTATATAGTTAATTAGTTATATTATTAATATATAATTAATGAGTACGCTAAGCAATATATAGTTAATCACTAGTCTACCTAATGTCCAACTAATATATTCTTTATTAGTACCATAATTACTTAGTAATATACTTAATATATAGTTAATTACTACTATAATTATTATATAATTAATTAGTAGTATAATTAATATGTAATTAAGTACTACCATAATTAGTATATAATTAATTAGTAGTATAATTCATATGTAATTAAGTACTACCATAATTAGTATATAATTAATTAGTAGTATAATTCATATGTAATTAAGTACTACCATAATTATTATATACTTACGCGTGATCGGTTTTATTTTCCTGTATTTTATTGTTTTTGCTTGTAATAGTCTTGTCTCGTCACCGCTTTGGGGTGTGATGCTTGGTCAGATCTTTGGGTTGTGGATGTGACGTTATCCTAGCTTTGGGTCGAGGAGGACAAGTGTTGGCACGGGGTTCCTAGCCCTGGTGTCAAGAAATAAGTGTTGGCACAGGGTTCTAACCTCGATGTCAAGGAATAAGTGTTGCCCGAGGTTCTCACCTTGTGTCAGGAATAATTGCTACCTATGCATTAGTTGATTACATCTAGTACAAATTTGTATTTCATTTGTTAATTAGTCATAGGTTAGCGGATATGGTTTGAGATACGGATTGTAATATGTCTTGTATAGCGTTGGTATCTTTGTGGTTTACCTACGGATACTTGAACTTATATGTATTGTAAACTTTGCTCTTGATCTTTAATGAATGAGACTATATTGATTTTCAAAAAAAAAAAAATTATTATATAGTTAATAAGTCCTATAATTAATATGTAGTTAATTACTACTAACTAATGTCCTACTAATGGAAATAAAATGTACCAAACAAATAAATAAATAAAATGAAGAAAATTGAAAGCAAAATTAAAAATTAAAAATTCCAAAGGTAACATGGCAGACATGTGCTATGTTACCAATTTGGTAACGTGGCACATGTGCAATGTTATTAATTGGTAACGTGGCACATGTGCCACATGCTACCTGGTTTTTTTTATTTGCTTTTATTTATTCCTTCATTTCATTTCATTCCTATAATTAATATATTCTTTCTTAGTACCTTACTTAGTAATATACTTAATATATAGTTAATTACTACTATAAGTAGTATATAATTAATGCTAGATTATATATATATATGTTATATATATGGTAATTATATTAATGTCTATATATTAATTAAGGTTGGCTATATATATATTTTATATTTTGTAGCTAGGTTTCATTAATTACTATATATATATGTAGTAAAAAATTTAAAAATGAAAGCAAAATAAAAAAAATTAAAAATTCCAAAGGTAACGTTTGAAAATTCAAACGTTACCAAAAAATAACGTTGAATTCTTCAAACGTTACTAAAAAAAATTATTATATATTTATATTTATTTTATTATTTATTTATATATAATATACATATATATTATATAATTAATGGTATATTTAATTAGTATATAATTAATTAGAAATTAATTAGTAATATAATATATATAGTAATTAGGTTATATATATAGTCATTAGGGTTATTTTAATTTTAATATGTAGTAATTAGGTTAGTTATATATAGTAATTAATTAGTTATATATAGTAATATAATTAATATGTAGTTAATTGCTACTATAATTAGTATATAATTAATGCGAGATTATATATATATATATATATATATGGTAATTATATTAATGTCTATATTAATTAAGGTTGGCTATATATATATATTTTGTAGCTAGGTTTCATTAATTACTATATATATATATGTAGTAAAAATTTAAAATGAAAGCAAAATAAAAAAAATTAAAAATTCAAAGGTAACGTTTGAAAAATTCAAACGTTACCAAAAAATAACGTTTGAATTCTTCAAACGTTACTAATTATTATATACTTTTATATATATATTATTGTATTTTATAAAATTTACATATATAAATATACATATATATTATTAATTAATGGTATATTTAATTAGTATATAAGTAATTAGAACCATAGTAATATATATAGTAGTAATTAATTTATATATATAGTCATTAGGGTTATTTAAATTTTTAATATGTAGTAATTAGGTTAATTATATATATTTAAGGTACGTAATTATGGTTAGTATATATAGTAATTAATTAGTAATTAATTAGTTAATGACTACTATAATTAGTATATAATTAATTATAACTATAATTAATATGTCATTAAGTACTACTATAATTAGTACTATAATTAATTAGTTCTATAATAAATATATAATTAATTATTAATATAGTTAATATATATAGTTAATTAGTACTATGAAATACAAATAAAAAAATAGTAAATTATATAATTAATTAATAAAAAATATATAAACGATTAATTATTGCTCTAATTAAACTTTTAAAAAAACAAATGAAGAAAAAAAAAAAAGAAACCAAAAAAAATAATAAATAAAAATTCTAAGGGTAACGTTTGAAAAATTCAAACGTTACCAATTTGGTAACGTTTGACTTTTCAAACGTTACCCTTGGAATTTTTTTTTTTTTTTTTTTTCATTAATTTTTTTTTTTTTTGTTGCTTCATTTTATTTCTATTAGTTGGACATTAGTTATAGTAGTAATTAACTACAAATTAATTATATACTAATTAGCTATATATTAAGTATAGTACTAATTAATTAAATTTTAGAACGTTACTAATGGTTTTTAATAAATAAATTATAAATTATAAAATAAAATGATATATAATAAATTACTATATAATTAATGCTAGATTTATATATATAGTCATTAGGGTTATTTTAATTTTTAATATATAGTAATTAGGTTATTTATATATATAGTAATTAAGGTTAGTTATATATAGTAATTAATATAATTAATATGTAGTTAATTACTACTATAATTAGTATATAAATAATGCTAGATTATATATATATATATAAATTTGTATATATATGGTAATTATATTAATGTCTATATATTAATTAATGTTGGGTATATATATATATATATATATATTTTCTAGCTAGGTTTCATTAATTACTATATATAAATATATAGTAAAAAATTAAAATGAAAGCAAAATAAAAAGTGAATATAATTAATAACTACTATAATTAGTAGCTAATTAATTACTAGTATAATTAATATGTAATTAACTATTACTATAATTAGTATATATATAATTAATATATAGTTAATCACCACTATAAGTAGTGTAATTAATTACTAGTATAATTATGCTAATTAGGAATAGATCTGTCATTTCAAATGAATGGATAATATCCATTTATAAAATGATGGAAATATTGTAAAATTAGTTCTTAAACTTTAACGTTAAGACAATACTACCCTTATTTTACACTAAATGGATATTATCCATTTCATTTGAAATGGACATGATCCTGCTAATTAAGTACTACTATAATGAGTATATAATTAATGCACGCTACATTTAATATAAAGTTAATTTTTTTTGTTTGCTCCATTTTATTTCTATTACTTGGACATTAGTACTATAATTAACTACATTTTAATTATACTACTAATTAACTATATATATTAAGTATAGTACTACTTAATATAATTATATAATTATTATACAACTAATTAATTATATACTATTTTAGTAGTACTTAATTACATATTAAATATAGTTCTAATTAATTATATACTAATTATAGTAGTAATTAAGTATAGAATTTTATAATTATAGTAGTAATGAAGTATATTAATTATAGGAAAAAACAAAAAAAAAATCAAGCAAAATAATGAAAAAATCTTCCATTAGTAACGTTGCAATGCGTTATTATTAATAACGCTTTTGTTATTTTGCTTCATTTCATTTTACCAATGTCATTAAGTACTACTATAATTAGTAGTATAATTAATTAGTTCTATAATAAATATATAATTAATTAGTAATATACTTAATATAATTAGTACTATAACTAATGTTCAACTAACACAAATAAATTGAAGACAATAAAAAATTAATATCAAATGAAAGAAAAAATATGGAAAAAAATTTAGAAATGCTAAAGGTAACATGTCATTAATGACACGTTACTGATGGAAATTTTAAAAATTATATGTGTTTATATCATATTATTTTTTACATTTTTATTTTTGAAAATTTATATTGAACCAAAAGGTAACGCTGAATTTTCAAATATTACCATTTGAACGTTGAAATTTCAAACGTTACTCAATTTTTTTCTTTCTTGCTTCTTGTCTCTCTCATCCCACTGTTTTTTCCCCTCTTCTTTTGAGTATAACTTCAATTAGGTCTTGGCAAAAAAGCCTCTCTTTTTGCCACCATTAATTAAGTGACACATCATCTACAACAAATTAAAATATGCTCCTAAAAGTCACATTTGCTGTCGAGATGGTGCAAAAAGGAGGCTTTTTGCCTTCCATTCATGAGTTGACATCTAGCATTTTGAAAAAACACCCAAATTAAAATAAGATCAAAGCCCCACGATTTTTTCCTTTCTTTTTTCTTCTTCTTCTCTTCTCCCACGACCTCCACGGTTTTCTTCTTCTTCTTTTTTTTTTCTTCTTCTCCCTCAACTCACACCTTTGGTTTTTTCTTTTTCTTCTTCTTCTCCCTCACCTCTCCGGCGACCCACCATTTCCGGCCAAACCATCTCCGGCGAATTTCTTCATTTCCGGCCAAATCCAACCGGAAAACACCGAAAAACTCAAATCCAACCTCAAAAATTGTTTCTAATGCCTCAAAAATCGATTCTAATGCCACAAAATTCATTTCTAATGCCTCAAAACTAAAACCTAGAGGGGAAGGTTAACCCTTTTTTAGAATTTTATCATCCTAAAACCCCAAAAAAAAATCAGACCACCGGATGAAAAAAAAAAAAAACACCAAACCTACGGCCGGCGAGACCTAGCCGTGGGTCTTGGTGGCCGGTCGTCGACTTGCTGCGAGGTGGCCGGTCATCCTTCCGGCAAGACCCAACGAACACCCTCTGCACCCACTCTTCCTTCTTCCTCCTCCTTCTCTTTTCTTTCTTCTTTACCCACCCAATCGCTCTGTAGGTGTAAAATTTTTGTGCATTTTTATCTTTTAAATGAGGTGTCACTTAATGGTGGGCAAAATGCCACCCTTTTTGCCACAACCGAACTGAAGTTATACTCGACCCTAAATACACCATATCAAAACCAATCTCTTTCTACCTCAAACTGAAAACAAAAACTCAAGCTGAAAACTATGGCCCATTTCACGCCGAACTCGCCGCCACGCCCACCGAGACCACCGGCCAGAAGAGAACCCACTGCCCACCACTGCACCACTTCTTCGTGATCTCCGTTTCTCTCCCTCTCTTCTGTCTCTCTCTCCAGCGCCCACCACCGATCTCACCGGCCGGCAGCTCATCTCCCGTCATCTTCCGCTACGCTCCACGGCCGGATCTCGCTTTGTATTTCGAGGCATTAGAATCTAGCGACGGGCTAGGGGACAGGGAGTCGAGTCGAGGTTGAACGGCGGCAAGAAGAGGTACCCGGAGATCGGCGATGGAGAAACCAAGAAAGACGAAAACCGGCAGTGTGGGTTGCGCCGGCAATGAACGGTAGTGTGGCGTGGTGCGGGTCTGCGGCAGACTGTTGGCTGGTTGCTTGGGTCTCCGGCAATGACGCGTTTGCGTTGATGGAGCTGAGTCTCCGGCAGTGGTGTTGCGTTGGGTCTCAATTTTGTTAGAAAATATATATTTTAATTAAATTTGGTATAATCAGTGTAGTTAAATGTTTTTCGAAATGTAAGTTTGAGATGATATCTTTAGGTGTCACCTTCTTGATTGGTGGCAAAAACCCTTATTTCATAGAATCAACACTAGCACCTCTCCTTTTTTTCATTCATCCCACACCTCTCTCTTCTTTTCCCCTCTTTTTTTTCATTCATCCCGCTCGATTGCTTTTTATACACTTCTTCTTTCTCTCCCTTTTTTGTTTCTCCTGTAGCTGGTTCATCTTCCTTCATCAATTTCTTTTCCTTTTTTCTTCTCCCTACTTCTTCTTTTCTTCTTTTGTTCTCAACGTGAGAGACAGAGCAGAGAGAGAGAGCAGAGCATAGAGAGCGAGACTTGGGGCGAGAGGAGAGGAGATTCGTGGCCGGGAAGCGAAGCCGGGTTCGGCAAGACGTCGTCTGAGGCGGAAGCGGAAGAACGTCACGGAGGCCACCGTGTGGTTGGGTGGGAGAAAAGCTGGAAAAATTATATTGCGCGAGATGGGGTCCGTGGGGCGAGAAAAAAAAATTATATATCGCCCGGCGAGATGGGGTCGTGGCGGAGAGAAAAAAAATTATATATGCCGCCGGCGAGATGGGGTCGTGGTCGTGAGAGAAAAATTATATATGCCGCCTGCGAGATGGGGTGCGTGTGGCGAGAGAAAAAAATTATATATGCCGGCGGCGAGATGGGGTGCGTGGCGGCAAGGAAAAAATTTAATATGCAGATTGCTGCATGTCCGGCGAGGAAAAAATAAAATAAGCTAAATGAAGATAGTGGAATGGCATCGAATGGCAGAATGTCAAACAATGTCCATATTTTTAGAGGGGTGTAAAAGGCGGTTAAATAACCGCTAACCACTCTTCCTTCAACCGTTAACCGCTTAACAACAACCGCTTAACACCGCTTAACCGCTAACCCAATCGTTATAATCGTTATAAATATAATATATTTTTATAATTATAATAATATTTATACACATAACTTAATCAATTGATCATTAATGATTAAATCACATGATCAATTGATTATTAAATCATTTGATTATATAATAGCAAATTATATATATATATAATATGACTCATAAGTCATAAGTCTACAAGTTAATCATATGATTCATATTATTCATGTATAATGATAGTATGATACTTACAATTAAATTAAACAATGTGTTACCTATAACCACAATTGAATCAAAGTATTATTAAATACTCTATACTTAGAAAACATATATCACATTATCTTAAATTCTTAGATTTAAGATAATTTTATTATATTAATATGATTTGTGATTTGTGAGATAATATGATCATTTAATTTAAGTATGAGTGTATGACCATTAGTTCATTAGGAATTTACGACTTAAGAGTTTGAGCATTATCATTAGATAATAAGTTCAATTCCCCCAAAAAAAAAAAAACTAGTAAATATGATAATAATTTAAATCATTAATCATATGATCTAATTTAATAAGATCATATGATTATATAATATCAAAAACATAAATTTGTAATTGAATAAAATATTTTTGAAACTATATATATTTATATCTTCTAGCATTTATTTATTTAATTTTTTCATATATATATTGTCTATTTTATATTAATAATAATAAGAATGAATTTCACATCAAAACGATGTCAGGCTTTTGAGAAAAAACGATTAAGGGTTAGGTAGAATTTTATCTTATTCTTCTCCTTCCTATCTCACTCATGCTGGCCGCTTCTCTCAGACTTTACCTCCGAACTGCCTTTCTCTCGCCACCTCTTTCTCTCCGAATTTCTCTATCTCGCAGCTTCAATGTTTTATTTGTATCATTTAATGTTTTATTTGAACTTTTTTTTTTATATGCGTGTTGACCTTTTTATATGTTTTATTGAACTTTTTTTATATTTTTTTATATGTTGTGTTGAACTTTGTTTTCTCTCTATATATATATATTAAGTTAACTAGTTATGAACTTATGATTTAATATTTAAGGATTTTTTTTTTTAAAAAATTAAAGTAGGTCAAATATTTTTTATTTTTCAATATGAGCTCTTTTTATAGTAATTTGGCCAAGAAGACACCTAAAAAGAAGAAGAAGAAGAAGAAGAAGAAAAAGAGAGAGAGTGAAAAATGCTATAGTGCTTAAAAAAAGCCCAAAAATGCCCAAAAAAGGCCCAAAAAGCCCAATTTTAAAAAAGCGGTTATAGCGAATGGTTAACTGCTTACTAATCGCTAATCAATCAACTAACCGCTAACCGCTATCCGCTAACCGCCTAGCGGATGCGGTTAGTGAAATTTAATAATCGCTATAGTGATTCATGGTTTTTTGCCAATAACCGCTAATCAGTAATCGCTTTTTTCACCCTAATATTTTCAAAATTTGAAAATATTGTAGAATTTTTTTTTTAATTATTATTTAATCTTTAGTAACGTTTCACAATTTGAAACGTTACCAATGGAGTAACATTTCAAATTTTGAAACGTTACCAATAGAGCTTCAAAATTAAAAATTAAAAATTCCAATGGTAATGTTTCAAAAAGTGAAAAGTTACTAATGGAGCCCTCAAATAAAAAATAAAATTCCAATGGTAACGTTTCAAATTTGAAACGTTACTAATGGAGCCCTCAAATAAAAAATAAAATTCCAATGGTAACGTTTCAAATTTGAAACGTTACTAATGGAGCAAAATTTAAAAAAAAATTCCAATGGTAATGTATCAAATTTGAAACTTTACTAGCGGAGTTGATTTTTTTAAAAAATAAATTCTAATGGTAACGTTTCAAATTTGAAACGTTACTAATGGAGCCGAAAATTAAAAAAAAAAATTCCAATGGCAACGTTCCAAATTTGAAATGTTACTAACAGATCTGAAATTTTTTTTAAAAAAATTCCAATGGTAATGTTTCAAATTTGAAACTTTACCAAAGGAGCCTGAAAATTAAAAAAAAAAAAAAACAAATTATCATTGGTAATGTTTCAAAAAGTGGAACGTTACCAATTTGGTAACGTTTCACTGTTAAAACGTTATCAATGGTCTATTAGCAATCATTACTTTAGTAACTGACCATTGGTAACGTTTTTAATACGTTACCATCTATTAGTAACGTTTTAATTGTTCCTAAAATGTTATCAATAGTCGGTTACTAAAAAATAAAATTTTTGTAGTGAAAATTGATGGACTTTAATTACTAGCTAATTCTTTTTTCTTATTATTTATTTATTTATTTTTATGTAATAATTACTAGCTAGCTAATTCTAATTTAACTAAAGAACATCACCCATAGAAACATATAAATATATATATATATATATATATATATATGTGGGGACCAAGTTAACGCTCTCCTAATGAATGCTGATTGATATATGTCCCTCTCTGCTGAATCATCTGCATATCCGTACCCTACAAGAAAGTGACGAGAAGACACGTTAATTGTTTGCATCCTGTCGCTGACCCAGTGGAGGACGACCTGCCCTTGTGTGTTTTTTTTTTTTTTTTTACCTGCCCTTGTGTTGGTCTATGGGATCGGGTTCTCCAGCAATTTTTTTTTTTCATCTGCATATCCGTACCCTACAAGAAAGTGACGAGAAGACACGTTAATTGTTTCCAGCCATTCGCTGACCCAGTGGTGGACGACCTGCCCTTGTGTTTTTTTGTTTTTGTTTTTTACCTGCCCTTGTGTTGGTCTATGGGGATCGGGTTCTCCAGCAAATTTTTTTTTCATCTGCATATCCGTACCCTACAAGAAAGTGACGAGAAGACACGTTAATTGTTTCCAGCCAGTCGCTGACCCAGTGGAGTACGACCTGCCCTTGTTTTTTTTTTTTTTTTTTTACCTGCCCTTGTGTTGGTCTATGGGGGATCGGGTTATCCAGCAATTTTTAAAAGGAAAATATTATGTGATATCTCTCATTTATCGAATTGTAGATTATTTTTTTACTGTAAAAAAATTTTAAAATATTTTTTTGAGATGTCATATAAATGGATCCGGCTTCAGTGCGATAGTGCAAACTACCGCATAGCTCCAGTAGTCTAAAACTGTACCATTTGGTATTGTTTTGAGAATAAAATAATTGTGAGCTCCACACACTCATTAAGTTTTTTAAAAAACATAATAAACAAATCATTATAAATTATAAATTATAAAAAATCAATAATTAAAAAATTAAAACAAAAAAGTAGAGGAAAAAAAATCAAAATGGTGGCTGGAGCCACCTCGCATGGCCGGTCTGCGGTGGTCCGGCCACCCAAAAGTACAACAAAAAAAGAGTTTAATTTTGGGGGTGGCCGGACCACCCTAAAACCCTAAAACTGGATGTTCTTCTTCCTAACTTCCACGACGACTGGAAATAGATTATGAGGTAACTTCCACTTCTCCTCAGCCAATGGCACCACCACCACCCGTGATTTCCCACCACTCTAAGCCCAGTTTCAAAATCCTCTTACCAGCAAAATACATACAATCCGCATCATGAAGTTCTTCTTGGAATTCGTCTCGTGCGGTGGGTCTCCAGGCTGCTGCTTGCGCCTGGGAGCGGCGGCGGCGGAGGAGGACGAGACAAGGTGGCTTGAGCCGTCGAGGCCGGCACGGCGGAGACGGCGGGGGCGGATGGGCCCCGCGGAGGCCGAGCCGGGTGGTTTCGGCCACCCCAAGAACCAGATGGCAGATAACCACAACCCGCAGAAGACAAAAACCCAACCAAAGAAACAACCACAACCCTCAGCAGAAGACAAAGACCCAACCAACAGCAGAAGACAAAGAAACAACCCCAACCCAGCAGATTTACCCAACAAGACAAAGAAACAACCACAGATTTAGCAGATTTGCCCAACAAGTTCCAGAAAACTTTGATTCCAGACCTTGAAAAAGTTCTCAAGCATCTACAAAGCCTACCTCAATAAAGCCAACAAAGAAATCACGGGTTCAAACCCATTGTCTCAGGCGTGGGGGGTGGAAGAGACAATGGGTTGGGGTTGTTTCTCTACTTTTTTGTTTTATAATTTTTGTTTTATTGATTTAGAAGTTTTTTTTTATTGATTTCTGAAGCCACCTTTTTGTTTTATTGATTTGTTTATAATTTATAATTCTTAATGATTTATTTATTTTTTTAAAAGAATCTTACTTTTTCACTGCTCAAAACGGTACCGTCTTTTCCCAAACGGTGCCGTTTTATGGAACTGTATCTGTGCGGTGGTTGTGCGGTGGTTTTTCCCTACCGCACTGAAGCCGGATCCCATATAAACTTTTATGAGTTAAATATGAATAATTTATTATATTTTAACATGTGTCTTTTTTAAAATTGCCCATCGGTCTCTTTTAAAATCTTGACCATTCCTTTTCATTCACTACCACCATGCAATTTGTCTAAATTAATATAAAATAATAAAATATTATTTAAATTTTAAAAATAAATATAAAATAAAGCAATAAAAAAATAAAATAAATTTTTAAAAAACAGTGGGTGGTTGGGCCAGCTGGAAAGATTCAACAAGTTTATTCAGCAGACGAATTCCAACAAGATCGGCGCCGGGCATGGACCTTTTCCCCAACGCCAGGGTGGTGAAGCTGCGTAGCCATCACGATAAGGACCTGGTGGCCGAGGAGGACGAGGAGTCGGTGATCCAAAGCCGAAACGGATCCTCCAGGAACGCGCTGTGGACGGTGGAGTTGGTGCCGAACTCCCAGTCCGTCATCCGCCTCAAGAGCTGCTACAATAAGTACCTCACCGCCTCCAACGAGCGCTTCCTGCTCGGCGCCACCGGTCGCAAGGTGGTCCAGACGTCGCTCGAATCCTCGCTCGGGTCGTGGGAGCCCATTAGAGTAGAAGGAACCCGAGTCAAGCTCAAGACCCAGTTCGGAAATTCTTGAAAGCCAATGGTGGAGTGCCGCCTTGGCGGAACTCAGTTACCCATGACGATCCTGTCGTCACCTCCATTCACAATACTATCTGGGATGTTGTTGTTGTTGATCAGACTCAGAATGAAAGTACTGGAGGAGGGGTAAGTTTGTTTGTTGTCTTCCTTCCCTCCTCTGATCTCCTCTGTTCTTCAGTTTTTCCTCCTCTCCTTTATTAATAAGTAATAACAATGCATGGTGGAATATTAATAGATGACAATGGAAGAGTTACACATGGCTGCTTCAGCTTACTATAGCAACGCCTCCCCGGAAGTGAAGAAGCTAGCACATGACTTTTTCGACTCCATGGATACGGATAAGGATGGCCATGTCAGCATTGATGAGTTCACCTACTTCTTCATGCAACTCGACGACGGTATGGACCGCAGCTTTTTCGCTGCTTTGGACAGGAACGGGAACGGCAGCTTGCAATTCGGAGAAGTCCTCACGTTGAACTACATCATCATCACCGGCCAAAACGGCAGAAACATGGTAAGCTTCTTTTCACGCGTACAACTTGGTAACTATCCATTTGTAAATGAAATATGAACAGTAAACCGTTAACCGTCCTCGTACACAAATTTCTTATCAAAAAGCTATTAAAAATGGGCCATAAAATATCTTACTATCCAAATACTAAAATGCCCTTCTCCTTTACTAAATTTTTAAAAATGTCAATTTTGGCTTTTACGTACGTAGTCAACTACCCAGTCTGCCCCTCTCAGACTGCCCGCCCTCTCATATAAGTCTAAAATCAGCTTAATTTGAAGGGGAGATGATCGTAATTCTCTTTAAAATTCTCGGACATTATTTATGCTTGAGAATATTCTTTAGCCTCAAATAATTCATTCAAAAATCTGGCATGCCTGATTTCTGTGGGTGATGGGCAACATTATAACTTTGATACCAAATCTCAAATTGATCAATTTTTAATTTTAAGCGCGTAACGGAATAAATTTGCATAGGTTTCTAGAGAGAACCGAGTTTGATAAAAAATAATTCTCTACATGATTTTACTAATATTAGAACAACATTTAAAGAGACTAGTGATAAAAAATTAAGGAAAATACATTTTACCTCCTGAACTATCTACCTATTTATACTTTTAACCCTAATATTTAAAAGTGATATTTTATCTCTCAAAATATCTGATATTGATACTTAATCATGTAGACACTTTACTCTAAAGTATTTTAAGTTGACACTTTACCTCTAAAGTAATTAAGTTTTGAGAGGCTAAAATGTCAACTCAGGAGATAAAGTACCAATTTAAATACTACTCATTGGGGTTCAATTGGTAACTCAATTAATTATACACGAATTATACGGAAATTCAAGTCACTACAATCCTACTTCAATTCCTTGTGTGGACATGTCAAAAATAAAAAATTTCAAAGAGTAAAATGTATTTCATGGGATCACGTGTCAATGTCGAGATACTTTTGGTGGGTAAAGCGTCATTTTCTAAATATTGGGGTTAGAAATGCAAATTGGTGGATAGTTCGAGTAATATTTTCCAAAATTAATCATAATCTTAATCTTCAAATGCCCCTTTTTGACATGTCCGCAAGAAGGGACAAGGATTAATTCTTATTAAATAAAATCATATTCTACCACAACTTTTAATCCCACTTGTAACATGATTTGGTTACAGGTAAATCCCCAAACTTAAGGCATGATGAACAATATTGATAAATCTATAACAAATATCATCAAAATTATGATAACATGGAGGTATAGAATATAGAAATGTTAAAGTCACAATAGATTCAATAAAGACTCAACTTTTCTTCTGCATGTCATTTAAAAATAAAATAAAAATTAAAGTTTGGTGTTTTGAATTCAATTTTGTTCTTTTTAATTTTTAAATTACATGTAGGAGAGAAGTTGGGTCTTTTATTGAATTTATTGTGATTGTATCACATCTCTAGAATATAACCTCTTATCTCTTATGTAAAATTAATGTAGCTAATTTATTGTCAAACCAATTAAATAATTTTGTACGGACCTAAACTTGATTTTATTATTTAATTAATGCAGCCACGAGTTCAACAACTTAAGGAATGTCTAACTGTAAGTTTATTTGTCTTCCTTCTTCTATGTCCTTTAGTTCTCCTCCTTAATTAATAATTTGACATCTTCTTGCACTAATAATATACAGATTAAGAATTGCAAACCATGATGTATAAATATGAACCCTAAACTTGATTTTATTATTTAATGCAGGCACAAGCTCAACAGTTTGAAGAAAGTGCAAGTGTAAGTTCCTCTGTCTTTCCTTCTTCTTTGCTCTCTAGCTTTTCCTCTATCTTCATGCCCTATTGATACACAAATTAAGAATTGTGAATCATGATATATGGACCCTAAACTTGATTTTATTGTTTAATGCAGAAAACAGCTTTAGTACCTGATGCTAAAATGGACGTAGAAAGGCAAGTTTCTTTGTCTTTCCTTCTTCTTAATTGTCCTCTAATCTTCCTTCTTTTGTTAATAATTGTACTCCTTCGTCTTTATACGCACCCACTACAATCAAGTGAATTTTTGAGAACTAACATGATTATTGTTTATGTATTTGTACAGTTTGTATCCACATTGAAAAAATACTAAGTCCATTAACTTAAGCTTTTTAGTTAGAAGTGGTGTTCTAAAATGTATGTTAATTAACTTACTCTTATTTGACTCTTTTGATGTTTCAGAAACGAACTTTAGCATTGCAAGCATTGGTGGCGGTAGCTAATGTTGCAGGTGCAGCAGCTACTATTGCGAAGGCAGCAGCTGATTTGGCGCCCTTGATGTGATGTGGCATCAAAATTACATGTATTTTCAGTTTCTTTTCTTTGCTTTATTATTAGTTCTGTTTTAACAACTCATGAGGATAATATTTGTTCATGGTTTGGTTTTCATGCAATTATATTTTGTGCGAGAGTAATATTTAGATGTATTAGAACTTTGAATTCTCAATAGTTTTTCTTTAACTATTATATTTACTTCAACTTTTAATGGTGAAATTTTTTTATAGTCTTCTTTATCTGTGGATGTAGACTTACGAAGTCGGAACACGGAAATTTTAGTGTTGTGTTATTGGCTTATTTTTATTTTCTCTCTTTTATATATATATATTGCTTCTTTATTTTAGTGTTACAACAAATTGGTATGAGAGCTTGGGACTTTTATTTTTTGTAGACATTCAAAGTAGAAAAGCTTTATGAGTTAAATAGTTTCAGTCTATAGTGTATCATTATGTGTGTTTTGTTGCAATAACAAGGCTTGAAAAAGTTTTGAATCATCAACATCATCAAAGGAAAAGATTGCAAAATTTGAAGAAAAACCCCACAATGTAATTTTGCTGTTTCTTGCTGTAATAGAGTTTTAAGAGAAGTCCAATGAATAAATTGTCTCTAGACTTTGGAGGAAGCTAGAAAGTTTTAATTTACATGAAGCATCTCATTAACTGATTTTATTTGAAGCAAAGATTACATACCATCAAGACGGAAATAAAGGCATACTTATTTGTGAGCATCTCAGCCTCATCTGTTTATCTCAAGTTATCTCTTTGTCGCTCTCTTTTTCATCTCAACGTCAACCCATTTTAGTCGGTGCTAATAGTTGTTTTTATTTTTTTAGCCTATTAAAAAAATCATATAAACCTATTAATTTTTTTTTTTTAAAAAAAGATAAAACTATAGAAATTTTTTTATTCTTTTATATTTTTAATATTTTCAAATGTCTCTAATTTTTAAAATATTTGCGCTCAAAGTTTGTGTCTATAACAACCACCCACACCCAAAAACTTCAAAATTTATCATCTTTCACCTACACACTTAAAACTATATATATATTTTAAAAAAGGCTGGGTGGCTGCATGTGGGGTAATTCCTAATTTTTATTCTAGTCACTATACTTAAGGACATCTGCAAAATGTCCCTATTCAAATGTCTTTAGAAAATGACGCTTGGGGGTACGATATACCCACATCTGCTCACTCAAGTACTCGTACACCCTTCACTTCATTTTTTAGTTCTGTACATACATTGGGGACAATGTATGATTCAAGTTTGGGGGTATGAGAGACACATTTACACACACTTGTCTTGTTTTTGAGAAAAAAAAAAAAAATTTGCATGTTCATGTTGTCCTTAAATTTTGGTTGACCTAAAAATTTGTGATTTGATTTCATCAGTGAGCTTAAAAGTTTGAACACATGATCTGATGTTGGATTTTTTTAGTTTGTTACTTGCTTTAGGCAATTGAGAATTCACATGTTTGATCTGCTCTGACACAAGCACATTAGCACATGATTGGTGGGGTATAACATGTAGGTTTAATGTGTATGTTTCTATGTTTTGGGTGACACTGGGTGACTTATTGGTTGGATACATTGGCATAAATAAATAAAAATAATAATAAAAAATAATAAAAATTTGACCATTGATAAACTCTTCATTGAGTAACTGGGCCTCTTGCCTTAAAGCAGTGAGTGCTCACGTCAAAAGATGAGGAGCTTTGATGTGGTTAAATTTATATAAAAAAAAAAAAATGAAATGATGATAATCATTGATGAATTGTTCACTAAATGACCTCTTGCCTCATTAAGCATTAGCGTTCACGTCAAAAGGTGAGGAGTTTTGATGTGGTTAACATTATGGCTAGTTTAGTTTCGTAGCCTTTTGACTTGAGTTAATAAGTCCTTAGGGGTGTCTCTACACCTAATGCCCTAAAACCATCTGGTTTGGGAGTCATTGGCTCAACACTGCTACATAGGTCAATTAGAAAGCTTAAGGGAACTAAGCATTGCGAGCCTAATAAAATAAATAAATAAATAAAATAAGAAAAGTATGCTATTGTCGTTCATTCTGATAGGACTTCCAGTGAATCTTGAAATATTGAGACTTTGCACATTGAATTTATTTGGAAGCTTCATAGTCTTGTGCTAATTCACTTTACATTGTTTGAACTTGTGATGCCTCGTTTGCTTGTTGTAAGTAATTAGACTTTAATTTCCAATTCATTGTGAAGATGGAGTTTAATCTTTTAAGCTTGTTAATGAATGAAAATCATGGTTTTGAGTGATGCTTTAATTTTTAGATAACATGAACTGTGCATAATGTTTGTGGGTATCATTTCTGAAAACCCTCACGAGACTCCACTCCTCTAGAATTCCTAGGGTTTAAAAGGCTTGTTGCATATGCTAAATGCAAACCTGCATCGGATTTATCTTTATGTTTTTAGTTTATTTTCTGTTTTGTATTGCTAAGGGACTAGCAATATGTAAGTTTGGGGTGTGATAAGTGCTGAATGTTGCACATTCAAGCCCTTATAACTCATTTGTTAATTCCTTAGCATTGTTATTTGTTTGATTTTGTGTTGTTTTGTGTTTCGGTATTTAATAAAGATGCAAGAAAAACCATTAAATTTGGGTTTAAAGCACAACTTGAGTGGACCTAGAAGACATGATTAAGCAACCAATCACAATAGAGGATAGATATGATGTGGTTAAGTTTAATCATAACAAGAAAAGGATAAAATCGGAATTTCTCCACTTTGAGTCAAAATCGGATCGGATAGAATTTCAGATTTTGAACATATCTCAATATTTTGGCATAACTTTCAGCTCAAATATCGGATTGAGGTGATTCCAGCGGCATTGGAAAGCTAATTCAATTTTCTACAAATCATGCTGAAATAGGATTTTCCTAAATCGGACTCCGCTATGCCAAAATCGTCCTCGCAAGTGAAGAACAAATCTGGACGAATCCTTTTCCTACTTGTACATGGATTGACTCCTAATTCAACTAGGAGAATGAATTCCGAATTTTCTAGGTTTACTAGGGCTTCTAGGACTTGTTACTCCCTATAAATAAGCCTCTATGCTTCAAGAAAATAGACTTAGTTTTAGACAGAAAATATTTCTTGGAGGCTTAGTGGAGCTTAGAAGATCATGGCTAAACCCCTTAGTGGGGTATCGATGTAAACCCTTTCCAAGCACAATGGTGATTGTATTTGATTTCATTTAATTCAATTTATGTATGTTGATTGCATAACTGTGAGGATTGCATCTTTAGATTTCTGTTCTTAATATTCAATGCAATTGTTATTCAATTCAATTTCAATATTTGCAAAATTCTATTCTTGTCTTAGAAATTATTTTGCTGTATTGAACTCAAATCAACCTTATTTTTGTGATTATAAGATTGATGGTTATGCAATGGATTTTAATAGACATATGATTAATAGGATTAAGATAGGCCATGCCTAGGGAGGGAGTACTACACCCTAGTTTAGTGTAATTTAAGTAGGCGATCCGTGCCAACCGAAGATGGGTTATGCTATTCCATTGATTGTATGAAAACTTATTAAGGGATTTTATAGTTTATGCCTAGGGAAGACGGGTCGTGCCGCATCTTAGTGGTTAGGTGGACGATCCGTGCCAACCGAAGATAGATTATCCTTATCCCTTGATATTGTATTTTCTTGTTCTTTTATAACATACATATTATGAGTTTTTGGAATTAAATCTGTTGCCATTGTTGTGCGGATTGTGGTGAAATCGGTACCTTACTTTTCTCTCTCTCATATATTTACTTTTAATTCTGCATTTACTTTCATGCACTCAATTTCACAAACAATCAACTATCTTTTGTTAATTAGGTTAAAATTAGTTCTTTGAATTTAATAGCAAAACCCTTACAGTCCTTGAGGTTCGACACCCTCAATATAGCCCTATCCTACGGGATTCGTCCTATTGCGAGTGGTATTTTTAATATTGATAAATTTGGTCACAAATTTACCACATCACATACCATCAAGACGGAAATAAAGGCATACTTATTTGTGAGCATCTCAGCCTCATCTGTTTATCTCAAGTTATCTCTCTGTCTCTCTCTTTTTCATCTCAACATCAACCCATGTTAGTCGGTGCTAATAGTTTTTTTTTTTTTTTTAGCCTATTAAAAAAATCGTATAAACCTATTAATTTTTTTTTTTAAAAAAGATAAAACTATAGAAATTTTTTATTCTTTTATATTTTTAATATTTTCAAATGTCTCTAATTTTTAAAATATTTGCGCTCAAAGTTTGTGTCTATAACAACCACCCACACCCAAAAACTTCAAAATTTATAATCTTTCACCTACACACTTAAAACTATATATATATTTTAAAAAAGGCTGGGTGGCTGCATGTGGGGTAATTCCTAATTTTTATTCTAGTCACTATACTTAAGGACATTTGCAAAATGTCCCTATTCAAATGTCTTTAATTAAATAGAGACATTTTTTGGGCTTAAAATATATATCACCTTCCACATGCACATCACATTTTGCCAAATGTTTGTAGTGCCACCACTTTCTTTTTCCTTTTCTTTTTCTGCTTTTGTTTGTTTGTTTGTTTGTTTGTTTGTTTGTTTGTTTGTTTTTTAATGGAGGCATTTTTGTAATTCTACGTGTTTACAAGGTGAAATTTTGAAAATTTTGCTCCGAAAAACACGTGTGCATGTGAGCTATTTTTTTGTTAAAAGGGACAAAAGTGACTAACGGATTTACTAGATTGAAAATTTTAGAAAGTTAATTGAGGTGAAATATTGCTAAGTTTTAAACATTAGAGACAAGACAAAAATAGAGGTGAAACTTCATAAGGATCTTCTAAAGGAAAAAAAAAAAACATAAGGGTAAAATGTATTTTTTCCCATAAAATATATAATTTATTAGGGCGTTACAACCACTGTATTTGTCGTTACCACTTACAGCAAATTGTTTCAAGATTGGGCCTGTGGGCCATAATCTATATATATTGCTTGTTCATAGCCTCTAGATCTCTATGCAATCGTTTTGAGGAACCCATCGTGCAACCTCCTTCCCCATGTTTGATAACTCTACATTGAAAGCAATACTTTGGTAGCTTTTCATATTCACATTGGCCTTTTATTTTATTTATTTTTATTAGGGTATCCTAGTTTTACTTATGGTCCAAAATAGTACTTTGGGCTTCCCACACCTAAGATGTGGGTTACCAAGTGTAGAGGCCTCAGACAAGATCTACCAAACTAATCCACTAGCTTAATGCCCCCTTCCATTTGAGATATTAAGCATTGAGACATAGGCTTTGCCCAGATAGAGTGGCCCCAAGGCTAGGTAACACTCAAGGTCAAGGGAATTAGAACTTGAGACCTTGAGGGAGCACACCCTAAGATCCTAAGCTCTTCACCAATTGAGCCATCCCTTTGGGGTTCACATTGGCTTTCCTTTGATGTTTACCATCCTCCCTCTTGCTAGTGGTTTTAAAGATCTATATCCCAATCTTGGCGCTTAGGTGAAACTAGACTCAAAAAGCAGCTTTGACAAATTGCATGCTGGTTGGTGCAATGGTGTGACATGTCTATCAAACGGTATTTATCTGAGAGTTTTTACTCGAGAGTACAGTATTTGAACACTACTATATAGCTTAAATTTAGGCTAATAGAATTGGGTCTACTTAGGTATATACTTTCTCATTAATGTAGGATTCAACCCTAAGCGCCTAATTTTTTTATTTAGTATTTTATAAATAAAGATCACTTCATTAAACTCAAAATCTGAAAATAAACCGATCACACTTCATGAAAATCGATACCGGCAGTAGAACTACTAAACTACACACCTTCAACATGAATTTGCTGCAAAAATGAACTAACAACAATAATTTTCTCCTTTCTCTTTTCTCCTCAACACTCTTCAAGCTAGCTAGGAGACTATCTTGCTCTAATTAAGGCAAGACCCAACCTTCACGAAAAACTTTGGTGAAGTCACTCAAGGCAAGAGTTGTATCTCTATATATTCTAATTAGTACACCTGGCCTATAATTAACTATTGATTATGGTGTAAACAAGATGTTTTGCACTCTCTAATGAGCCTAGATAAATACCTCCTTAGTCCCTTTGCTTTTGACTTGGCCTCGAGAGGAATAATTAATGGTTGCAATGTGTTGATAAAAATAAGGTGATATATATATATATATATATATATATATATATATATATATATATATAGGTGCATGTGATGTACTTTTTTAAAAAAGGAAAATCATTTCACTTCCATTGAAGAAAGATCACGAACATAAATACTGATGCAGGGTTAGAACGTATATAATCAAGAAAATAGTAAACAGAATGAATAAATATTTCAATGATTGTGAGACTATCACAAGATCAAAGAAATCTTCTCTAAACAATAGATACTATCTAAAGCTTGAAGGAAAATAACCAAGAAACTCAACTCTGAGTATTCTTATTAAACAAACTCAATAATAATAATAAACTGTTTTTCCAAAGGGTCTAAGCCTATATTTATAGGCTTAGAGGCAAAAGTATAAAAGATGTTAACATAAACTAGGATTACACATCCTACAAGGAAAAGTAATCTAAAATCGAGTATTAGAAGGAAAAGTAAACTAAAACAATTAAAAGACTAACAAAGAAACCTAATTTAAATAAAAGACTAAAAAATAAGATAAGATAAAGTACTAACAAATAAACCTAATTTAAATAAAAGATTAATAGATGAGATAGGTCATCCTAATTTACATCATCCTCCTCAGGTTGGAGAAAATTCATCCTCGAATTCGGCCAGTCTCTTCCACAGTCTTTCTGATGTCCGGTCAGCTCATTCCAATCGTCTCTTCTCAACTTTACAGCAAGGACACACCCCATAATAATCATAGTGATCTTCATTAGTGGAGTATCTTGATGGTTATTGTGAAATCTCCACACATCCCTTTTCCGTGTAGACTTGTTATGCTTATTTCGTGCTTTGCGCTTCCCACAAGCCATTAGAATCTCCAAAGAGCTCACAAAGACCTTTTCAATATTTGACAAAAAAACCTTTTCTACCATATGGATCTCACACAATTTTTGTTAGAATAATATGATAAAATAACATCTATCCCAATGAAATCAATATAGTCAATTAGTTCAACACTGAAATTGAAGACTTTACCTTCGAGGCTCTTAACCGTCACATGATATGTAGAATTGTCATCAAAAAGTGCCAAACTATACGACAGATTTACCTCTTCCAAGGGTTCTTCTTCATGAAAACTTTTGATACACTTTGAAAGGTTTACCTCGTCTACTTGTTTTCCTAATTCTTCGTACTCTTTAGGACTCTTGATGTGGAGTTGATGATTAGGAAGTTTAGACCATGGTACCACCCCATGTGGAGGTTGAATATCTTGCAATGGTTGCACTTGTTTTGGTAGTTCTGCTTAGCCCACGTCGACAAATCTTTTCAATGGCTTCTTTATCGGTCTCGATACCATTCCATTGATGTCGCCTTCCTTGCTCGTCAACTCTTGCTTGGCTACAACGGTTTGACCATCTCCTTGTGAAGGTTGTGGCTTTGGCCATGGGTTCTGTAGTAACATCAACTTGGTTTTACCCAACATGAAGTTGTACGTATTCTTGGTTTCATCATAGATGGCAGCTTTATCATCTTGCCATGATTTGCCCAATAACAAGTGACACATAGCCATGTCGCACCACATCACACCACACATGATCCACATATTTACCTCCAATAGAAAAAGGCACTTGGCAATATTTAGAAACTCTTACCTCGTTTCCTTTCGTGAGCCACTCCAATTGATAGGGAGTAGGATGTCTCTTGGTTTCGAGCCCTAGCTTCCTTACCGCTTCCATCGACGATATTCATACCACTCCTTGGATCGATGATAAGCTTGGCCACCTTGCCTCCCAAGATGCATGTACGTTGAAATTGTTGGCATGTACCTCTAATGTATTGAGACACCGATTGATGCTTTATCTTCGCCCCCTCCTTAGGCACCATATTTGCCATCTTCCTTGGTACTTCTTTTGTGGAATGTTTTTATTTTTTACCATGAACTCTTTGGGTTGCACGCAACTTTGAAATTCTGGTGTATCAAGTTTGAAACCGGATTCCCACCGATTGGCTTGAGCTTGTACAAGGGGTTGATGCATGTGCACCTGCTCCATAAAGGGTCTCCGTCTTCATCCTCCACAATTGTCATCCTCTTCGATTCGGGCGGTGAGGGTATATGCCGACTTCATCTTGACTACTCGATGGACAATAGTTTTGTGAGGGCTGCAATTTGTTCCCTCAAGCTCTCAAATTGTACCTCCGATTGTGCTTGATAAGTTGCCGGTGGTTCTTTTCTAATTGGTTTTTGGCGATTATTCACGTCCTTCAAGTGTGCAAAGCGGTTACCCCTTCCCCTTGTGACTGGCGCCATGGAAAGAAACAGGGCTCTGATACCAATTGATGCAGGGTTAGAACGTATATAATTAAGAAAACAATAAACAGAAGGGATAAATATTCCAATGATTGTGAGACTATCACAAGATCAAAGAAATCTTCTCTAAACAATAGATACTATCTAAAGCTTGAAGGAAAATAACCAAGAAACTCAACTCTTAGTATTCTTATTAAACAAACTCAATAATAATAAAAAATTGTTTTTCCAAAGGTCTAAGCCTGTATTTATAGGCTTAGATGCTAAAGCATAAAAGAGGTTAACATAAACTAGGATTACATATCCTAGAAGGAAAAGTAATCTAAAATCATGTACTATAAGGAAAAGTAAACTAAAACAATTAAAAGACTAACAAAGAGACCTAATTTAAATAAAAGACTAAAAGATAAGATAAGATAAAGTACTAACAAATAAACCTAATTTAAATAAAAGATTAATAGATAAGATAGATCATCCTAATCTACATCAAATACTCTTATATCACTAAGCAAAAAACTCTAAACAAATTATAGTCGAAGCTACAAAATTACAAGTCATAAGTGTAGGTGCATGCATTGTGTTGTACGTACTTATAGATATATAGGTTAACAATTGATTATCATGTCATGGTGAAAGCTTCCTTTAATTTGTGCCTAATTGCTTATCCCCTGCAGGATTAGGCTAATTAACTTTTGGGTAGCCCAGCCCAGAAGTGCGCCAGTAACAATTCTCACCCTTCAATCTTGTTGCCCAACATCGATCGTACCTGAAACAAACAGCAACAAAAACCCAAAATCCAAGTCTTCGGCCGCGGCATCCATCACTCTCACTGTCAGGAAAGCAACTGCAATCTACATTTTCATAAGAAAAAAGAGTAAACCTCGCAATAAACAGCACCACAATCCACCCATGACTTCTTCTACCATTGCTCCTCTTAAAAACACAAAATTAGTCAATGTTGTTATATACCGATCTGCATTAAATTCCATAGGGTATACAAATTTGTTAGGAGCTCACTAAAACTACAAATTAAAAATTAAAAAATACAAAAAGAAAACTCAAAGAGGGTGGCTTAGAGCATTTACAGTAGACTCAACAATTGAGCCTTTTGGTTCAATTGTTGAGCCAAATCACTAAAAATCCCTGCAGACCTCAACAAACCACCCATCAAATTGTTGAGGTACATGTAGTCAAGTTTCGACCCACGTAGCTCCTCAACAAAATAAAATACTCTTTTATTTCTCTTTTCCTTCCCTCTCTCTTCCGTCTCCTTCGTCCCCCCCTTCACGCCAGAGAGTGGTTTGCCACGCAAGAACTGGTTCTCGCACTGTTTTGATTACAAGCCAAGTCCCAACTCGTCGAGTTGAACTTGTCCTCGCCATTAACGCTCTTGCCGAGCTGGAGACCGAGTCCATGCCATCCTCTCTGCATTAACGCTCTGCTCAATTTCCCCTCGCTCGCTCGAGTTGGAGACAGTCAAATCCTCTCCGAGTCCGGCGCCATCCTCCACCATTAACGCTCTTCTCGAGTGGAGCGAAATCAAGCTGGATCGACCAAGCGTGAGCATCGAGACCTTGACCGCGTCTGGGTTGATTTTGGTTGTTCTTGGCTTTTGTTGATTTTTATCCAAGATGCAGTGAAGAGGAAGAAGAAACAAGTGGGCGCCCCAGGTTGATTTTGGTATACCAAGAGCATAAAGAAATAATAAAATATATATATATATATAAAGAATATTTAAATGGGTGTAAAGTTAAAATCTGAGCGATGTGGAGCTTTAAAAAATGAGTAGATGGAATAGATAAAGGTGATTTTTTTTTTGTTAAGATAGCTAAACATTAGACTAGCCTCATCATAAATGCTCTTAGTCCACCTCATTTGGCTAAATAGGAAGTGGTCTAAATACCATTTGGGGTGGCCCTTGCCTTGATGTTATAAGCACATCTTAATGGGAACCCTTTGATTACTAATAAACATCCTTTGGTTTATGTCGAGGGCAAATTTAGGCTGTGTTTGGAAATGGACTTAAAAAATAGAGTGGATCGGCACTGTAGCAGATTGAATTGATGTAAAAAGAAAAATGTAAGAACATTTTATATAAAAAAAAAAAAAATTTGTTTGTAGTTATTTATTTTTTTTTTTGGGTTTTGGGTCATGGGTCTGGCCTCTTGCCAAACATAGTCTTAATTTTCCATTTGATGTAACAAAATTTATCTCTCACATACTCATATTAACGTCTTGTCGATCCATGTAAATTCATGATTATCTTTTTATTTTCTATTTTCTATTTGTTTGCAGAATAAGCTCAAGGAGAATCGACTGGAAGACAAATAAAAAAAAGGAAATGGAACATGGTGCTGCTAAGCCAAAAACTTTGAAAATATTTCAAAAAAAGATTGTCCAAAATATAACAAATAAAAATTTTCCTTAAACATATATATGATTTGTAGACACCAAATTTTTTTATCCCATCATTAATTAACCTTAAAATACATGTTATTAGTACACAACATAGTAATTAATACACCCAAATCATACATCTTCAAGTGGTAACTCAATTAGCTGGAAACTATGACTCAAGAAGCAGATGTTACTAATTTGAATATCTTTTCTCCTCTTGTGTGAACATAAAAAATAAAAAAAAACAACGCCCAAATCATGTACGTATCTCCTATAGTAAGAATTCAACACAAGTAAAAATAGCATACAAATTTGCCAAACCCCCATCCTTTGCACTCACATTTTCCAAGCACGGCATTCTCTAAATACTTAAATACACTATTACAATTAACTGACCAAAAGCATGGCTATCTCGCCCACAGATTACCTCAAAGCCTTCAATTGATGCTGCAGCAATATGAACAAATCATCATAATATATATATATATATATATATATATATATATGTATATATTGAATTACTTACCCATTACTGTGAAGAGAATGAAAATAATGAAAATATTTGAAAGGTTTGGAGACTTGAGAGTCCTCGCCATGTTTTATTTTTCTTAATTCTCACTTATGCCAAACTGAAATGGCAATATTTAAGGTTATTTATAGGAGATCGATGTGTTTTCTTTCTAGAAACAAGTCTTCAAGCATTTGCTTTGCTGCTATATTTAAGTATATTTTTTAATAATAGTATGTGTGACATTAAATCCAAAATAATAATTTTATAATGCATTTAAGCAAAAAATTAATAATGGTAGATTTTGATATAATGAAAACATTATCTCCTCCCCATAATTGACTTGTCTTTATAATATTACGGCCTTTGTTATATACTTTATGAAAAGCTGTGTAATATTATATTTGTTGAGCGTCATACTTGAGATTAGCAAAACCAGTCCATTTGCAAGTCCAATATTTTGTACTTCATTTTAACAAGATTTCAATGTTGCTAAATTAGTTCACATTATCATCATTTTCAGAAGGTGTTTTTTTTTTCCTTTGCTTTGCATGTTTACTGTGTAATGAATTGAAGTATGATGGTATTGGTAGGTCTTATTTGGAAACTAGGTTGAGTTGATGTCTACCTTCCATAGAGTCTCTAATTTCAACTATGCTTAGCATTAATTTGAAAGGGCAGTTGTTTTATACAAATTTTAAATTTATACTTAGAATACTTATTACTTGACATGATAGTAAAAATTACCATTAAATTTTAGGTATAATAACAATTCACATTGTCAATCACAACAAAAAATAGTATAAATTTGAAGTTTATATAGCATTTCTCACTATCAAATGGCCAATAAAAAATTAGGATCAAATCAGGAGGCATGCACTATAGTTTTGTTTTTTGATTCCCCCCCCCATTATTTGGTCTTGGAGTGGTAGTTGAGTTGTTGTCCTTGTCTTACACGCCTATGAAATCTTCCCCTGGGATTTGACTTCTTGTCTCTAACCATTACTCTTGTAATTTTTAGATTTTTGAGTTTCAAATGATTTTCTCTTTATTTTTCATAGTAAAATTTCTTATGATTGTTTTTGTTCGTAGATGTGAACTTGTTAAGCCAAACTACTTAAATCGTAATGTGTTATGTGTGATTGGTTTAGTTTATTATGTATGTTATTTTTTACTTCTTTGCAATCTAAAAATTAAGGAAAAAATATATTTTACCTCTAAACTATTCACTCATTTGCACTTTGACCTCCAATATTTAAAATGTGACACTTGACCCCCCAAACTTTCAAATTATTGCAATTTGACCATTTTGATTTTTTTTTCTCCAAAATGTCCCCATCCCAAGTTAAAAAAAAAAAAAATTAAAATTTTTTATTTTTATTTTTTAAAATCTGGTCATAAATTCATATCTCATCTAAGGTCTACAAGATGCCACGTGTCCTGTTAATTAAATAATATTTATTATTTAAAATTTTTAAAAAATATAAAGCAATAATAATAAACTTTAAAAAAAAAGTAGGGGTGGCCAACCACCCAAGAGACATGGGGTGAGCTTTAATGGTGGCCGGCCACCCCCTACTTTTTAAAAGTTTTTTTATTATTATTTTTTTGCTTTATATTTTTTAAAAAATTTTAAATAATAAAATATTATATTTCGTTTTAATGGGACACATGGCATCTTGTAGACCCTTAGATGAGATATGAGATTCAAGGGTCATGATTTTAAAAAATATATATATTAGATTTAATTTTTAAATTAAATTATGGGGGCATTTTGGGAAAAAAAGTTAGAATTGTCGAATTATAACAATTTGGAAGTTTGGGGGGTCAAGTGTCACGTTTTAAATATTAGAGGTCAAAGTGCAAATGGATGGATAGTTCAGGGAAGTAAAGTGTATTTTCCCCAAAAATTAATAGGTGAAATTTACTTAACCCCCTCAAACTATCACCCCAATGATAATGTATTCCCCAAACTATCAATTGCGACAATTTATCCTTCAAACTATCAAAACAATGACAATGTGCCCCCCAATGATAGCAAAATGACGAAATTATCCCTACAGAATTTTTAATAAAACAAAAATACCCTTAAAATTTTGAAAAAAAAAAATTAGTATTTTTGTTTTTATTTTAGTGGGGTAATTTTGTCATTTTGTTAAAATTGGAGGCACATTGCCATTGTTTTGGTATATTGGGAGTAAATTATCGCAATTGATAGTTTGAGGTACATTGTCATTGTGGGAGTTTGAAAGGGTTAAGTAGACTTTATCCAAAATTAATTTATCACAACAAATGGTAACATGTCTTGGATTTTTTATATTTTTTATGATAAATTGGGGAAAATCCACTTTACCCGTTGAAGCTTCATTGGTTTTTCAATTTGAACCACAAAGTTTAAAAGCGGCAATGTACCCCTTGATGTTTCAAAAATTTTCAATTTAGACATTCCATTACTAATTTTTGTCTAATTGGATGGAATTTTTTTTTTTTAAGATGGTAATTACTTAATTTCATAGATTTCCATTCAATTTGATGGAAATTAATAATGGAAGGTTTAAATTGAAATTTTTTAAAACTTTAAGGATGTATTGCCAATTTTTAACTTTGGAGTTCAAATTAAAAATCCTAAAACTTTAAAGGGTAAAGTGAATTTTCCTTACAAAATTCATAGTAAAAATGTTTAATGGTCATAATAGTTTCAATTTTTTATGCATCAAGATACGTGTTTTATTGCCACAACAAGCCTAGCAAAATTTTGGATGCAAGCCACTATCACCATCATCAAACGAAATAGCAGAACTTGATAAAAAATCAACATGCATCGTTAATTTCAAAATATAAAAATAAGATATAGAGAATAGAGTAGAGGAGGAGCAATGTGTATCCGAAAGGATGAAAGAGAGGTGTGAATGACAAAACTTGAAATGGGAAGAAGAAAATAAAATAATAAAAGAAATATAAATATGGTAAAATAAAGAGAATGTGGTGTGAGATGTCACACCCTGATCATATATTGAGAAGATCATCAAGTCTAGTCCATAAATAAAGTATGTATATATAGTTTATAAATGTAATACGAGTGTCAAGTCATATATTGCTTAGTTACTATGTGATATTAGACTTTATAAGAAATTCAAGAAAGTTTCAAATTAATTAATCATTTTGGAGTAACAACTAGCGCTTTAATTTTTGTGTCATTATTATATATATCTTTCCAATATGAGAACGAAGTGTTACAAACCATGAAAACCACGAGGCTTGGGTCATCTAGAGTGACCGCATTGCATGAATAAAATGGAAATTATTAATCTTATATGATATATATGCACGTGGAAGAAATGCTATATATCCAACATCCTTTCGTGTTTATCTTATTATAAACACATGTTAAGTATACTTTGCACGTATCTCACAATTATTTGAGTTAGTTATATTTGAAAGTAGTATTAAAGTATTAATTAAATAATTAAGGGAAAATTTTACTTTGGCTTTATGAACTTTCACGTGATTTTACAAATTTTCTTAAACTTTAAAATTTCTCACTTTTAACCCATAAACTTTGAATTGCTTTTAATTAGAACCCTTTCATTCATTTTAGCCATTAAAAAGACAAAAAAATACTAAAATATCACTGATTTTTGTTTTTGTTTTTTTAATTAAAAAAAAACATTTTGAAAGTAGAAAATTTATACAAAAGTCAGGGATAAACGTCATATAACTTTTAAAATCTAACGGAAAGGTCCGCATTGAGAGCAATTGAAAATTCAAGGGTCCAAAGTGATAGATTTTAAAGTTTGAGGGGGGTTTATAAAATTGCGTGGAAGTTTAGGAGGTCAAAATGAAATTTCCCCAATGATTAATTAAATTCTATCATTTCCTATGAGTTTAACCTTTTTCTAGTACATTTTCAAGACTTCAACACTCAAATAAAATCAAAGCACAAAGAAATTAATGGGGTGTTCAAGCGGAGCGGTTATACCGCTCCGCTAACCGCTAACCGCTAACCGCTTATAACCACTTTTTAATAACCGCTAACCGCTAACCGCTTTGTAAAGCGGTTATTAAAAACCGCTAACCGCTAACCGCCTAGGGTGGTTGCGGTTAGCGGTTTTAGGGGTATGAAAAAGTGGTTATAACCGCTAACCGCTTTTATTTATATATAATTATATAAAAATATATATATTAATTATTTATATTAGTTAAATAACTTAAATATATATAAAAAAAAATACAAAACGACAATGCTTGAGGATTTTGTGCACAAACTATGCTTGGGAGATTTTGGGTGCCATGTATGATCAGTTGAAGGCTTGTAATATTTGTTTTGTTTGTAATATTTGCTTCCATTTGCTTTGGTTCAAGGATTTTGTGTCATGTGTTGAAGGCTTGTAATATCTGTTTTGTTCGCATTTGTTGGTTTTAGACTTTTAGTGGTTTGTAACTTTATAGTATGTTTTGAACCTTTTGGTTTTGGTTTTGGTTTCAAACTTTCAGTGTAGTATGTTTTGGTTATAGTATGTTTTGATTTTGGTTTCAAACTTTTGGTGAGTGGTTTATAGTGTGAAATAAGCCCAAAAAATATGGCTAAATAAGCCCAAAATACATGAAAAATGAAGGCCCAAAATATATATATATAAAAAAAAACCCAAAAGTCAATTTTTAAAAAAGCAGTTATAACCGTTTGTTAGCGCCGGTTATAAAATAACCGCTAACCGCCTAGGCGGAGGCGGTTGCGGTTATTGAAAATCCGATAACCGCCTAAAGCGGAGGCGGTTGCGGTTATTGCAAATAACCGCTGGTTATAACCGCTTGAACACCCCTAGAAATTATAACAGTCTTAACGGATGGGCTTGTTAATGAAGAACATATACAGCAAAGCAAACAGAAACAAAGAAAGAAGAAATGTAAAATTATACATGCCATTATTTTGGTCATGCCCACCCCTCCTGTAAATCTGTAATGGCATGCACTTCAGGCTTGTCCATCTTAATTTGATTTCCTCATACACTACAGGAAAATTGGTCATTAGCGACCATATTTTTAGCGACGACCTAATTATCGTCGCTAATATGTGATCAATAGCGACGACTATTTGTTGTCGTTGCTAACTTCATAAAAAATTGTGAGTAGCGACAACAATATGCCGTCGCTGATATGTAGTCGGTAATGCCAATTTTTTTTTTTTTTCGCAAGCACAAAAAACTGCGCTTTTTTTTTTTTTCACAAGATCTAAGTTAGTTGCAACAATATTGACATCGCCGCTACTTAAAAACCTTATTAGCCACGACTATGTCGTCGCTAATTATTCAAATAAAAAATTGAAGTTCTTATTTGCGACGACATAGTCATCGCTAACAAGAATTATTAAATAGCGACGACAGTGTCGTCACAAATAAGAATTTCATTTTTTTTATTTGACTAATTAGCAACGACCATGTCGTCGCTAATTAATCAGAGGAAAAATTATATTACTTTAGTAGCGACGACATCATCGTCGCTAATAACTTTACTGAAATATATAGCGGAGGCGCATGCTGATAATATTTCTGGAAAAAATCGAAAATTAGCCTAAATTATTGCGGGAGATTTTTTTCCTTCCCCCTACCCTAAATTTCGCAGTGCTCTCACATTCCCGAATGGCTTCTTTCAGTTGGGCTATGGAGGGCATTCCCTGAAGGTTTTCATGATTCTCTTGCTACATTAAGAGGGCGGACAGCTTATTCTCAGTTTGGTTAGGTTCAGGGAGGCCAGCAGTGACTCTTTGCAGTTGAAGTTTATATGAGAAGCTCTCTTTTCCTCCTTAGGTTGGTCTACGATCAGGGATTGCTAGGTTCTCGGAGCAAAATCCACTTTCTCCAAAAGGATTTTAGGTAATTTCCATCTCTCGTCCTTTTTTTTTTTGTTGTGCTCTTGGGAAATCTCTCTTCTTCCAGAAAGATTTCTGTCTCTGGTCCAATATTGGTGTACATATCTGTATTTTTGTTCAATAGTTGTATTTTTGTTCAATAGTTGTATTTTTGTTCATTTTTCTCATAGTGTAGCGTTGATGGCTTTAGTTTCTTGTAGCATTGGTGGCTTCTTTTTAGCGTTGCTTTGCTAGTAACTACGCTTTATCCATTGCAGAGCCTCACTCCAAAGTTTGCTGCAAAGTATCTCCTGGTAATTTCTATTTCTTCTTTCTTCTTGTCTTCTTACAAATTATTTGTCTTGTATTTACGTTTCCTATATTTTTTTTCCCCTGTGGGTAAGCTAATTGACCTATAAGGTTGAGAATCTTTTGTTTAATTTTGAGTGTTCATTTGATCATAATAATTTATTCCATATTTCATAAGTTAGCCAGGGGGAAGATGTTTAGGATCGTAAGGGATTTATTCATGTTCTTTTCTTTAATGTCGTTGTGGGAATAGAGGTTAACATGACCATTTCATGTATATGTGACACTGATTGGAAGCAAAAAATTTTACATGTTTGACCCTGTGATTGGAAACAAAATCTTTTGTTATACTATTTGTCACTGAGATTGTAGGTTTCTGACTGCTTTGAATTTTCCCCCTGTTTGTGTTCTTTGGGAAACTGATTTTTGAGGAACAAGAAATTTATGACGAACAGTTTTTTAATGTCTGCTTAATTGTGCTTTATTACATGGTTATAATTTTGCTAGATTGACGCGTTTGGTTGTCTAAAGTTGATAAGAAATGAGGAGTTAATAATTTAATTAATATTCTAACAATAATTGAATTGAATGTGCTTGCTAGAGCAGCTTGTTGCAGAAACAAGATTTTTTTTTTCTTTTTTGAGATTTCAATTCATTAACAAGATATTGAATTAAGGAATTTGCAACCAGCAAGGGGAACTCATAAAAAAAAATAAATTTTTTTAAAAAAAACCTAATTAAATGTTTAGAATTATATGAGTTTGCAAAACCGTTGTTCCCCACACTAACATCTTTCTTCTTCTTCTTCTTCCTCTTCATTTATTTATTTATTTTTAATTTTTTGTTAATTTGCCCAATTGCTTACTCTGAACAGATGAGGATTTAAATTATGATCATTTGGCATCCGGGCTAAAGGCAGCTCTACAGAATGACAAATTCACAGCTCTACAGAATGACAAACCCACACTAACATCTTTGTTCTATTACCACCAATATGTATTTTGTAGATTGAGTCATATATTGGCGTAATGTGAATTTGGTGAAAGCCCTTCTTTTTCTGGCATCTTGTATGCTTTATTTCTTGTCCACTGCAGGTATTCCTGATGACCGTACAAAATGCACCACCTGGTCTTGACTATCACAGGGACAAGAGGTTTTCAAAGGTGTCCGCCATTTAATTGAAGCAGCCACATGGTCTTGCAAGAAAGGACCAAGTTCTGTCTCGTGTGCATTCAGCTCTGAAACATATAGCTGATTTGGTGCCTCTTGCTCCTGCAATACTATCTCCAATAGTTTTTCAAAGAAGGCCAATCTATGCCGAGGAACACAGCAAGTTCAATAGGCACTTCACTATCTGCAATTCAATTATATCAATCTTGGTATTAGTTTGGTTTCATCTCTCATGCTCATCACGTTGATTGTGGCATCCGGGGACAACATGGCCCTATTCTTATTTTCCTTCATCACTTCCTTAGTTTTAACCTTCTCTTGGTCAGTGTTTGTCTTGTGGTTTTGCATTAGGCCGAGGCGGTGAAGGGTTAACAGAAATTTTAGCAGGCTTGAAACAAAACCTGCATATTATAATTTTTGAGCTGGTTTTACATTGATCGTATCTGTAATTCACCTATTGTCCAAACTAAATTTTATTGTTTCTTCTCATAAATTCTATTGTGTTGTATTCCTGATTGCAAATTCCTATTATGCATGTGACTCTATTTTGCTGCCTTAAATTGTTTGCTATTATTGATCTGAATATTATTACTGTCAATCATGAGTTGTGAAGTTATATACCAACCTCTTCTTGTAGTTGGCAGTTATCTATGTGGAGAACATGTTAAAGCTGGAGAGTGGTGCAATTGGAGAATTTGTTAGGAGCACAGTGCTTCTGGGGCTGATGGATATGCTTATAGAGTTTGATGTAAGTATATTTAATTTCCCAAACAAATTAATGGCCAAAAAAATGTAACTGCATTTATATGTAATCATGTATTGAGCTTCTTATAGGTGGAGATTGGATGGGATGACATTTTACAAGATGACTCTAGTAAAGGCATGTTTCAGATGGAGCTGGAAAATGTGGATGAAATTGCAGATTACGATGAGGAAGATGGTACTGAGGTATTATCCATTCTCAATGCCAAATTGGCTGATATCTGGTTTCATCAACTAATCTTTTAAATGAGAAACAATAGCAGATTGTTGGAAATGCCTAACTATAAGGAGTATTATTGAAATGTGGTCATCAGGTTTTTGAACATCTTTTAGTCATTTCGAATTACAGTTCTGACTGCATACAAGTCAAAATTTGCTCAGGTAACATATACAATGTATTCTCACCAAATTGGCCTGTTGTTTCTCATATTTATCTCAATATTGAATTCTGACTTTTTTTTTTTTTTTTGGTGTGTGGTATATATGTTTTGTTATGCTTTAATTGAATCCAAACAACTAATTTTTTACTGATGACATCTTTGTTTTCTTTTCTATATGTTATAGGAACACATGGTGTAAATTTTGCCCGTTTTGATGGAAATGTTTAAAGATATATGATTTGGGAACTTCACACCTTATTTTGTTATGATGAGGTTGGTGCAAAGATTCTACTCTACCTATCTTTTTCTTTTTAGATGATAGTTAGATGTGCTTTAGACAAGATGCCATCTTTATGAGGCTTAGATGCGGTTGTGTCGTTGGTAATGAAATCCTTGAAATGCATGATATCTTATGAATGAAGATGCATGATTAGGCTGTTTTTTTTTTTTTTTTTTTTTTTTGTCTTTTCTTGCATTACGGCTTGGAACATGTCATTTTCCTTTCACCCAAATCTGAGCTTTATGGGAATGTTTTAGCCCTTATTGCCCCAAATCTTGCAAAATTATTTTCATACCTGTGGTAGTAGCTGTAAGTTGTTCAGTAATATTGCTTTTGCATCTTAGTTTAGAACTATAATTATATGTAATATAGGTGATGATGTCACATATCAACTGGCCTTTCAGAGTAGATGTGCTTCAGAGTAGCTGATTAAACCCATATCATAACATTTACCGTCACATTTCTTTAGTGTTTGACAAGATATATATCTAATGCTGATTAAACCCATATCATAACATATCAAAATTATTTTTAGATGATAGTTAGATGTGCTTCAGAGTAGCTGATTAAACCCATATCATAACATTTACCGTCACATTTCTTTAGTGTTTGACAAGATATATATCTAATGCTGCTCAATTCAACCATGTCTAAAGATAAATGAGTTGGTCTATATAGGTACCATATATGTAGGTTGTCATTGATTGGTAATCTGCTCTTTGGAAATAATTTTGGATTGATTTCGATATTGGGGTATTAGCTTTGTGTTTGCCCAAGTATACTTTATTCTAGAACTCAATTACTTTGGAAGAATGAATAGAGCAATTTAATTTGTTGAATGAAAATGAAATTATAGCTTCCATAATCTAAGTTCACATCTCTTTCCATAGCTTAATTTAGTTTTTTTTATTTTCTTTGGGGCAATTTCTTGTCTAAATATAAGTTTTTCTTCTCCTTGCAGTTACAATATGGTATTGATGATTCGTACAAGTTATCAATTCTTACATCTGGGAAGCCTTCTTTGTAATCCTTTTTTTGCTGTTTAGCTACATATGAAGTTTAATTTCATAAGGAACATTGTTGTTGATGTATGCCTTTTTTGGCACCTGCTTAAAAACTTGACAATTATATAGTTTTTTCATTCTATTTTTGAGATTTATTCACTTATTACAATTATGATCAGCTCTAACATATTGTTATGTTTAGATCATTCATACCAAACAATTTAAAACATTAATCAACCAAAAATAAAATCATTTGATGTTGATGTCGACGATCATCAACAACAACGATCATCAGTGGCAATCAATGTTGTCATTGATTGCATAATCATCGTAGATATGTGCCGTCCATTGTGACCACATTTGTTATTGTTGGATATGTGTATCATCAGCGACGACAAATGTTGTCGTTGATGTGAGTCATTAGCGACGACATTTGTAAATGCGTTGATGTATATGTCATCGGCAACAACAAATGTATGCTAGATGTATATCATCATCGTGACGACATGTAAATGCGCTAATGTGAGTCATCAGCGACAACATTTGTAAGCTAATGTATATATCATTTAGCGGCGACATTTATCGTTGTTGATGTTATCATTAAGCGGCGACATTGGAAAGCTTGACAAATTTTAATAGTTATTTGCGACGACATATGTCGTTGCTAATAAGTATCAACAGCGACGACATGAAAGGTCGTTGCTATTTAGTCTTTACCGACGGATTATTTGCAACCATGGGCAGCGACGACTATGTCGTTGCTAATGTTAATTAGCGACCACTTATGGGCCTTTAGCGACGACTTTGAGTCGTCGCTAAAGACCGATTTTCCTGTAGTGATAATTGATCACCTCGATCACATGATGCTACAATTACTAGCAACAAAATTAGCCACAAGCGCCCTCTCCAATTCTTCAAATGCGGTCCACCATGTAATATTCTAATTAAAACCCAAATGGACACAAGAAATGATCAGTACGTACACTTTAATTGGAAAATCATTTACAAATTTGTCTTTTTTCTCCAAGTAATTAATGGGATAGAGAGTAATTGAACTACTGTTGGTACGTAGCCATTAATCTTCCTTAAAAATGATTTTGCAGGTATATATAACTATAGAAATATATGACAGGATGAATAATATGAAAAGTAGAAGCGGAGAAAGATGTGTGGGCAGCGTCTTATATATTATTCAACCCGTCATATATTTTTCTCTACAGTCGGTATTGGATATGGGTAGGCTGGTAGCATATTCCTCAATATTTAAGAAAATGAGCAACTTGTATATCAAACAAAATATCGTCATTATCTGGTTTATTTCTCCGAGTGGATTCATATCCGGACGAAAAACTAGAGTTCTTAATCTGAGTTTACATGCATGAAGATGTCAAATTAATTATTACTAAAAGGGAATTTTAATTTTAATTTTTAAATTTCTTTTGAAGAATACTAAAAGGGAAAAATTGAAGAATAGAAGACACAAAAATTTACCCTTCGAGGTGCATTTGCAGCATAAGGTTGTGGAACTAATGCCTGCATTTAATAATTAAATAGGGTCAATACAACACGATTTAATTGGCAGGGTATATATAAATAAAGTTCACCATGCTTAATTCCATGAATAGTGATGGCCTAGTTAGCTTCAATGATTTCGATCTTTGCTTTATTTTTTGTTTTACGTTTTATGTTTTATTTATTTATTTATTTTACTTTTTACTTTTTTTAAGTTTAAAATAAAATAAAATAATAATATGGGTGTTTTAAAAATGTATTCAACTTTATAAGGAATAGTTATTCCTATGTGTATGGACTTAGTCATTCCCATGGGAATATTAATTATTCTCAAGAATAAACTCTTACCAAACAAGAGAATGACAAATCCATAAGAATAGCTATTCCATTATATATACTATATAGAAGTCTATTTCACAAACCAAAGCGGGTACTAAATATGTTAATGGCTAATATAGTATAATTATTTAATTTAAGAGTAATTTAAATACTCAACTCCCATCTTATTGGTTTAATGTGGCAACACTTATCGTTCCTTAGATTTTTTCCATTATTTGATAAAAATGTATTCAAGGGTTGATGGCGGGCACACTAGCTACATCATTCCAATTAAATGATGCGGGATGAGGGTTTAGTACTTTAAAATAAATAAATAAATAAATGGTCGAAGTTGGAGTTTCTACAATCGTACTCCCTTGTTCACATACGGTTTCTTTTAGTGTTTTCATAGTGTACATTTTCATGGTACTACGTGAATATTATTTTATAAAAAAACAAAAAAAAAAGCTAAAAACAATAGCCACGTACGACTAAAAGAACATTAAGGCTCATTTAATTTGCAGAATAGACTCTTGGAATAAAATAGCTATTCCTATGAAATAGTCATTACTTTATTTGATAAGGCTTTATTCTTAAGAATAGTTATTCTCATGGAAATTATTAATCTCTTACACACAGAAATAGCTGAGAAAAATAGTTATTCCAGATTTTTTTTTTCTATTTTTTAAAAGAATGGTAGAGTTTTTGGTAATTTTGGTTCAACTTCGATTAGAATATATATATTGTTACCAAACTAAGGAATAAGAATAACTATTCAATTCTATTTTTCTCTATTTCTGATAATAACTATTTATTTTTCGAATAGAATACTTAATCAAGGAACCTAACAAGCCATAAGAGAAACTAGTGTATCATTTCTCATTTCCAAATTAGTATTGGCTTACCAGATTGGGATTTGCTACACCAGGAGGAAGCCCTCTATTGGAGCATAGCAAGACGTAGGTATCCAAGAAGGTGGCGTGATGGTGGTGATAAGCGCCGAATGTTGCACATTCAAGCCTCTTAACTCGCATTTGTTAATTCCTTAGCATTGTTATTTGTTTGATTTTGTGTTTTTTTGTGTTTTTAGGTATTTAATAAAGATTAAGCTTTAGCCAATTAATTTTGGGTTTAAAGCATAATTTGAGAGGACCTAGAAGATATGATTAAGTTTAACCAATCACAAAAGAGGATATATATGATGTGGTTAAGTTTAATCAAATCAAGGAAAAGATAAAATCTCTACTTGGAGTCAAAATCGGATCGGATAGAATTTCGTATTTTGGCTATAACACTGGTCAAATATCGGATTAAGGTGATTCTAGCGGAATTGGAAAGCTAATTCAAAATTCTACAAATCATTATGAAATAGGATTTTCCTAAATCGGACTCCCGCTATGCCAAAATCGCCCTACAAGAGAATGAGGCAAATATGAACGAATCCTATTCCGATTTGTACATGGATTGCTTCCAAATTCGATTAGGAGATTGAGATCCGAATTTTCTAGGTTTCCTAAGGCTTCTAGGACTTGTTGCTCCCTATAAATAAGCCTCTATGCTTCAAAAGAAGATATACTTAGTTTTAGACATAAATTATTTCTTGGAAGCTTAGAGGAGTCATGAGCGGCTAAACCCCTTCATGGGGGTGTTGATGTAACCCTTTTCCAAGCACAATGGTTTGATTGTATTTAATTTTCAGATTTTCAATTTATGTATGTTAATTATATAACTGTGAGAATTGCTACAATTGAATTTTGTTCTTAATTATTAAATGCAATTGTTCTTAAATTCCAAAATCAATATTTATGAAATTCTTATCTTGTCTTAGAAAATATTTTACTTTTATTGATCTCAAATCATTCTTATTTTCTGTAATTATGGGGATGATGGTTATATAATGGGTTTTAATAGGCATATGATTAATAGGATTAAGATAGGCCATGCCTAGGAAAGACGAGTCGTACTACACCCTAGTTTAGTATAATTTAGGTAGACGATTCGTGCCAACACCACAAAAAACATGCAATTTACTAATGTGTTTACTGTTCACTTTTTTTGCCACGTTACAATTTACTAAGGGAAAAATTCACTTTTAACCCATGAAGTTTCAGCGATTTTGCAATGTTAACCCCGAAGTTTAAAAATTTGCAATCCACTCCTATGAAGTTTCAAAAACTTGCAATGTTAACTCCAACATCAATTTGGCCATCAAATTGGATGGATTCCATCCCACGTGCACCTCACGTAACTTTTTTGGGTTAAATTTTCCCGTTTTACCCTTCATTTAGGGTAATGTCTTTTACGCTCAACCACACCTACACGTCATCGTTTTATCATGGCATATGTTTTTTTTTTTCCTATTACACTATGGAGAGAGAGAGAGAGGAAAAGCAGAGAGAAAGAGATGGGTGGTTTTGGAAACAAGTCGCCGGCATACTTGGAGAACACGCCGGAGTCGCCGCCGACCCAGTATACTCGTTCACCTTCTGCCCCACCCTCTCAGTCGTCTCCCTCGCCTTCTCAGTTGTATAATCGCATTCTCTACGCTTTCCTTCTTCGTCTTCGCAGTTTCCTCGCCCTTCCCAACAATAGCTTCCTTCGCATGTTCATACATTTCATGAACTGCCTTCAGCACAGACTCAATAACACCGGGCCTTTCTTCTTGCTGCTGATGAACTCCAACGTTGAAGGCAATGTTTCAATCCTTCCAGTTGGTCACCTCCTCTGTTTTAGTTCCCATAAACAAAGTATATATATGGGCAATGTAGAAATGGTCCTGTTGATTGTGAAATAGAATTCCATTTTTTTCTTTGCAGGTTAAAATATATTTGGGCCCCTGAAATTTGACCTGGGCACGGTCATTCATGGCATAGCTTTCATAGTAGCACTCAGAAATATAAATCACAAAGAGAACAGGTTCAACAAGAAGTTTGGACGAGGCGGGTGAGCTGGCATCGCTAAACCAGGTCTCGTTGAATGTGAGGCAGGCGATGTAGAAGGCTGTGTTCACCTTTGTATGTAGTGGGACTGAGAATGGAAACTCAAAACTGAATCCTCCCCCCATAATCTCGTCGTCCATGTTGGTGTCTTCCTCCAGCGCTTGCATTGATCACAAGCCGCATGCCGCCATTGACAGGCTTTCTCCTAGAAGAAGCTGGCAATGATGATGATGATGACCAAACTGCCCCGAGTGGAAGCTTGGCGCGTGAAAAGTTGGTTGCTTGCATTGTTGGAGATCCTAGGTTCTTGTCTGTTTTCTGTTTGGCCAAGCAAATTAATACTAATCTTGAAGATAGCTAGGGATCAATATATATATATATATAGAGAGAGAGAGAGAGAGAGAGAGAGAGAGAAATTAAGAGGCTAAGCTAAGGTTGTGTGTCGAAAACGCGTGAGAAATTACGACAGCGTGTATTACTATGTCTCAGTTTTCGCTTTCGAGAATCCCGAATTCCCCTGTTTACCCTTGGTGGCATGTCCCCCAGCAGCACAGAATCAACGAAGAAGGAGACCCAGATTGGGAATTTTACAAAAGTAACATGCTGGCCAATACCGTGAGTTGGGGATTGGTGTTCAACTCATTCACGGAGTTGGAAGGCGTTTACTTTGACCATTTGAAGACAGAGCCGCGGAATGGTCGTGTGTGGGTTGTCGGGCCTGTATTGCCTCCGGAGGAGCTGGCTAATAGAGGTGGGGCCAGCTCTATGCCATGTCACGAGGTCATGACGGAACGGCATCAAGGTCGGCGAGGCCGTGTGGTTCAAGGCCGGAGCTTAGATCTTCAGCGAAGGCGGGCGTTGAAGAAGCAGAAGCTCAACTTGTTTCGTGGAAGGATATTGATGAACAGAGTCTCTAGTTCTTTCCCCTGTTTTACGTTCAGGTAAAGCTTTTATTTGCAGAAAAGGCAAATGGCAGTCTGGTTTCAAATGTGAAAAGTAAATTCTGCATATTCAATCCTCTCTCACACACACACACAAATCCTAATGGTTTGAAGAAGAAGATGCAGTTGCAAATGAGGACGAGAAGGGGAGTGATCTGGGACATGGGTTTTTGTGGGTTTTTGGGTTTGGCTTTTGGGATGGTAGAGACTAGAAAGAGAGGCGAGAGAGGGTGCTGAAGAACGGGTACCCAGAGCTCACGTCTGATGGCGATGGTGGTGATGGTCGCCTGATGTTGTATGCGATGTGCTCCTCTGTTTTTGTCGTATGCCACTTCCTTGTTGCTTCGTGGATTTTGTTTACAGTGGCAAAACGACGACGTGTGTGGGTGAGGGTAATTTTACTTAAGTTTATGAGAAAAAGGCATTACCCTAAATGAGGGGTAAAATGGGAAGGCCAAACCCTAAACAATCATGTGAGGCGCACGTGGGACGAAATTCATCCAATTTGACGGCCAAATTGACGTTGGGGTTAACATTGCAAGTTTTGGAAACTTCATAGGGGTGGATTGCAAATTTTTAAACTTTGGGGTTAACATTGTAAAATCGTTGAAACTTCATGGGTTAAAAGTAAATTTTTCCCATTTACTAACGTGTTAAATATCAACACGTTAGTAATGGGACCTGAAAAAAAATTGAAAATATAAAAATATTCTAACGTGTTGTTTTAAACACGTTACTAATTACTAACGTGGCATGAACCACACGTTAGCAATTGGTAGTGTGTAGTTCATACCACGTTAGTAATGGAAAATTAATTTTTTTTTAAAAAAAAATATTTATATTTTACTAACGTGTAAAAGATAAAACGTTAGTAAATGCCGTTCCAAATACTGACGTGCCAAGTGAAACACGTTAGTATTTCCTAACGTGTCACATATGGCACGTTAGTAAATGGGTTTTCAAATTTTTTTTTTTTTTAAATTTTTTTTGGACTTATTTAAGTTGTAATTGATAATTAGCTTAGATTTTCAATCCTTGTCATAGGCTTAATTAAGAAGGTTAGATCATGCAATGGTTTAGTTAATTATTTAGGTTCTTTAGGATTGACCTATTTTTAATTGTTATGACAAACTAATTAAAAAAACCAAAAAAAAAAAAAAAAACATAATTACATTTGCTAACGTGGCATGGGTTTTTTTATATGGGTCTTTTTTTGTCTTCAATATCATATATTATTCCATTAGATTGTATTAACTAATTAACTACATTAAATTGATAATTAGCTTAGATTTTCAATCCTTGTCATAGGCTTAATTAAGAAGGTTAGATCATGCAACGGTTTAGTTGATTATTTAGGTTCTTTAGAGTTGACCTATTTTTAATTGTTATGACAAACTAATCAAAAAAACCAAAAAAATAAAATAAAACATAATTTACATGAGGATATATACCGAAAGTCATAAAACTCTATATTAATAATAGCTCAAAAACACGGTCACCTGCCTCTTTGAGAAGCTGAAGGAATCAGAAATGGAGAAGATCCGTCCTGAGGATACCGAAAGTCATAAAGAAACCCCCTTAGCTTGCGGCTACAATGATAGAGAAAGCCTCGAGAGCGAGGGCCATGAGAAGAACCAGCCCAACTAATTTAAAAAAGCGAAAAATAATAATTCTGATTGCTAACGGCATGACATGGCACATTAGCAAATATTAACGTGGCATGACATGGCATGTTAGCAAATGCTAACGTTGCATGGCATGGCACGTTAGCTTATGGTTTTTTTTTTTTTTTGTCTTCAATATTATATATTATTCCATTAGATTGTATTAACTAATTAACTACATTAAATTGATAATTAGTTTAGATTTTCAATCCTTGTCATAGGCTTAATTAAGAAGGTTAGATCATGGAACGGTTTAGTTGATTATTTAGGTTCTTTATGGTTGACCTATTTTTAATTGTTATGACAAACTAATCAAAAAAACCAAAAATAAAAAATAAAAAATAAAACATAATTTACATGAGGATATATACCGAAAGTCATAAAATTCTATATTAATAATAGCTCGAAAACACGGTCAGCTGCCTCTTCGAGAAGCTGGAGAAATCAGAAATGGAGAAGATCCGTCCTGAGGATACCAAAAGTCATAAAGAAACCCCCTTAGCTTGCGGTTGCAATGATAGAGAAAGCCTTGAGAGCGAGGGCCATGAGAAGAACCAGCCCAACTAATTAAAAAAAGGAAAAAAAAAAACATAATTTACATTTGCTAACGTGGCATGACATGGCACGTTAGCAAATACTAACGTGGCATGACATGGCACGTTAGCAAATGCTAACGTTGCATGGCATTGCACGTTAGCTTATGGGTTTTTTTTTTTTTTTTTTTGGTCTTCAATATCATATATTATTCCATTAGATTGTATTAACTAATTAACTACATTAAATTGATAATTAGCTTAGATTTTCAATCCTTGTCATAGGCTTCATTAAGAAGGTTAGATCATGCAATGGTTTAGTTGATTATTTAGGTTCTTTAGGGCTGACCTATTTTAATTGTTAAGACAAACTAATCAAAAAAAAAAAAACCAAGATAAAAACATAATTTAAATTTGCTAACGTGGCATGCCATTGCACGTTAGAAATTCCTAACGTGGCATGCCAATTACAGTCAAATACACAATTACAAAAATTAAAAAACATAAGGTATTTTGTAAATTATTGGAGGAAAATAAGAAATAATTTTAAAATGAAGTGGCAATCGATTTTAAAATCTGAGGCCAATGACATTTTCATTTGAAAAATTAAGAGACTAGGGAAAGGATAACGATTACCTCGCTATAATTTACATAAAATATGTTAAAATTATTTAAAAAAAATGCAGTAGGGCAACAACCATTGCATGCCTTGAGTAGATCTCATCGCATGCAACCCATGCATAAGTTATGTAATGATGGTTAATGGAGTGCATGCACTCATGTTGCCAATTTTTTTTTTTTTACCATTTGGTGATAATAGGTATGCCACGTCACATTTAACGTGGCACATTGCCACGTAACAAAATAGTGACGCGTATCTCCCATAGCGTTAGGAATCATTCTCTTTCTTCCTCTTCCCCAATTTTCTTTTCCCACTTCTTTTCCCTTCTCTTAATTTGATTATTGAATACTCTATACATGCAGGTTATTGGCTGTTGCTGTTCGGGTCTTCAGCATACATGCCTAGTAGTAATTCGAGAGTAACAATCTTTTTTGTTTTGTTTTTTCGTGTCATTTGTGCATTAAGTATAATTTTTATCTAATTGGCCTTATACTTAACAAGATGCAGGAAAATCCGTTCTTCATTACTCTATTTATTTATTAAGCTACATTTCACATATTAAGCATGATATTGTGACAGATTGAAATGGAGGCTTTTAATTGTTCTCAATTGTCTCTCGTTTAAATAATATTGTTTTGAGATGTGGAATTTTGTTCAACATGGATACTATACCACCTGCTTTCATATCATTGTGTGTTTAAGTTTGAGTTGGGCCCGTATGGTTGATGCTTGATGTTCCGTGATCCGGATGCTTTTTTAAGTCTGTCAATGTACCTTTCCAATTTACATACCATATTCTCTTGGTTTTCAGCTATAAACCCGTATGGTTGCATCATATATATATATATATATATATGGAAGGTTGTCTCAATGTCCATTTGTCAAATCCATAGTCGAAGTGAGCGGTAATGGCCAAGAGTACGTATTTGGATGGATTTGAGTATGGTGATTGGTGAAAATGCTCTATAACATTTTACAGAAAATGACCTCTTATTAATTTTACCCACTAAACATGATTCGTATACTGGGTAATCTTTAAAATCCAATGGGTCCAAGAGCTTATCATTAACCACTCCTTCAATCCTTTTTGAGTTAATGTGACCAAAATGTAGGCGCCGAAGATATGCTTCATTAGTTGAAGGAATCTTTCTTTTTAATGGTAAAGCATTCTGAGCAGGTTCTAAAACAAATTATTAACATGATATAAATCATGAGTTATAATATAGAAACTATCCACAATAATACCATAACAAATAAATAAATTACCCTTCACTATTACTGTAGTATCCCTCGAAATAGAGGTACAAACACATTTACCCAAAAAGGTCACTAAAATTAAATCCCTGCATATATTGGGTACACACACCAAGAACTCTATGGGATCCACCACTTGACATCTTTCAACCAAGATAAAAGATTCGTTACCTTCACCTTTCAATGCTAGAAACTTTGTACAGTTTCTCCTCCAATGCTCTGCTTCACCAAAATGGGAGCATTTTCCACTTGGCTTAGCATTCGATCTTCTGTTAGATTTACTCATTTCCCTATCAGCAAGCTTGCCAACACGTTTGGCATGCTTCTTTTCTTCAACCTTTCGGCATAGAAATAGAGACCCAAGCCATATGTTTACTAGCCTTGGCTTCCAAGACGCTATCCGCTGCAATATTCACCAAATCGGATGAAGTGTAACCTTATTAAGGAAGCACCAAGTCTTGATTTACAGAATGATTTTGAGAGGGACATGTGGATCTCATCTATATTGGATTCAATACTTGCATCCAAACTTTAGTTTTCTTTCAATTAATTATATTGCAACCTGGAGATCGATCCACCAAACTTCTCTTTCATACAACTCATGAACCAGCAGAAACCAAGTGAGATATCCCCTTCTCATGCATGTAGAAATATTCTTCCCTCTAGTATGGGTGGGACGCACATGTTGTTATTGATGCACATCACAAGCACAAAACTATTTGAGTTCTCCTCTGTCTACCCTGTTGTTTTATCTTAAGTTGTCAGTTTCCTTCAAACCCATCACCCATGGCTTCTTTTATAATTTTAATTTACCAAAGGTGAACTTTTCAAATTGTGGAAGTATGTATATGTACTTTCTTAAGTTTGAGGCTGGCTTTTTGGGGCCATGAGCCATCGGAAAAGAAGAAATGGACGTGCTTTTCTCTCTGTGCCTAAGAATATATATCTGAATATATAAAAGCCGTTAAGATATGTTTGAGATTGTGTTTGAAGTTTTTAAAAGTATTTTTAATATTTAAAAAGTCTGTTTAAAGAAAAAAAAAATACTTATTTGATAAAAAAAATTAAAAATGCTTTTAAAGATCTAAAAAACTTAAAAATAGTCAAAACACACTTTTAACAAAAATTTAAAAATAAAGTTTTTGCTCAAAATTTATTTTTGACTTAAAAGCTTTTTTTTCAAACCTAATCCCAAACAAGTATGTTTGAAATTGGACCTAAAAATGTTTTAATATTCAAAAGCACGTTTAAAGAAAAATTATTAGTTTGGTAAACAAATTAAAAGTGCTTTTGAGGGTCTAAAAAGAAAATGGTCTATAAAAATAAAGCTTTTGCCCAAAATCTCTTTTGACTTAAAAACTTTATTTATCAAACGTAAACCCAAATAGACTCTTATCTAAAATAGATCAATACAACTTGAAGTATAATTTTATTTTATAAATTCAGACGACAATTTATATTTTATAAAATTAAGTATCATGTAAATTGTACATGAGAATTTATAATTTTGGGAAAATACATTTTACCCTCATTAAGTATCCACTAATTTGCACTTTTACTTCCAAAGTTTCAAATGTGATATTTTACCTCAAACTTTCAAATTATGGAAATTCAATCCATTTGGCCTTTTATTTTCAAAATGCCCTCGTCACATATTTTATTTAAAAAAAATCCAAAAAAGAAAAAACCAAAAAAAAATGTTGGGGTGTATAATTAATATGTAATTAGGTACTACTATATATACTTAGTATATAATTAATTACTATTATATATACTTAATATGCAGTTAATTAACTAGTAACATATTATTGATTACTACTATAACTAATGTCCAACTAAAACAAATAAAATGAAGCCAAAAAAAATTAAACTAAACATTATAGTATGGTATTAATATGACTAATACTATTGCTAATGCTATGTAACTATATATTCAATTATAAGAAACTATTATATATTAACTATAATTAATACTAATGCTATATATATAATAACTATATATATTCTAAAATTAATGGTAGGCGTACTGCTAAAAACGAATTTGGAATTTTTTTCAAAAGAACAAGGGTTAATTAAGCTAACCCTCAAACAAATTGATTAACCCTATAAAATTATAATATAACCAACGGTATAGGATTAACCTATAGTTCTAACATCATGCATAGATAATAGAATGTAATTAATGGTATTAATTATAAATATATATATAGTTAACTAGTAGTATAATTAATACATAATAATTAGTAAGTACTATACTTAATATATGTATATATATTAGTTAATGAATTATATATATTGTTACTATATAGTTAATTAGTTATATTATTAATATATAATTAATGAGTACGCTAAGCAATATATAGTTAATCACTAGTCTACCAAATGTCCAACTAACCCAGTTAAAACGAAGATAAAAAGAAAAAAAAAATAAAAAAAAAAAAGAAAAAGAATGAAACTCAAATGAAAGAACTCAAATGAAAAATTAAAAAATTAACTAACGTAATGTAATGCTGTTACCAACGTTAACTTAGTTTTTTAATTTTTTAATATAATTAATATTCTTAATTAGTAAATATAATTAATAACTACTATATAATTAGTAGATAATTAATTAGTAGTATAATTAATATGTAATTAATACTACTATAATTAGTAGATATTTAACAGCTAGTATAATTAATACATAATAATTAGTAAGTACTATACTTAATATATGTATAAATATTAGTTAATGAATTATATATATGGTTACTATATAGTTAATTAGTTATATTATTAATATATAATTAATGAGTACGCTAAGCAATATATAGTTAATCACTAGTCTACCTAATGTCCAACTAACCCAGTTAAAACGAAGACAAAAGAAAGAAAAAAAAAAAAAAAAGAGAAAAAGAATGAAACTCAAATGAAAGAAAAATGAAAATGAAAAACAAAATGAAAAAAAAAAAAATTATTACATGTATGTTTTTTTCCATAATTAATATTAATTTTCCATATAATTAATATTCTTAATTAGTAAATATAATTAGTAGATAATTAATTAGTAGTATAATTAATATGTAATTAATACTACTGTAATTAGTAGATATTTAATTGCTAATATAATTAATACATAATAATTAGTAAGTACTATACTTAATATATGTATATATATTAGTTAATGAATTATATATATTGTTACTATATAGTTAATTAGTTATATTATTAATATATAATTAATGAGTACGCTAAGCAATATATAGTTAATCACTAGTCTACCTAATGTCCAACTAATATTAAAACGAAGACAAAAAAAGAAAAAGGAAAAATGAAACTCAAATGAATGAACAAATATAATAATAATAACTACAATGGTAATTATTACGTTACAAGTTAATTAGTAGTTTTTTTTCATATAATTTTCATTAGTTAATTACCATAATTAGTATAATTAATTAGTAGTATAATTAATATGTAATTAATACTACTATAATTAGTATATAATTAATTAGTATATAATTAATATAATTAGTAAGTACTATACTTAATATATGTATATATATTAGTTAATGAATTATATATATTGTTTATATAGTTAATTAGTTATACTTAATATATAATTAATGTATAAGCAATATAGTTAATCACTGATTCAATTCTACTAATGTCCAACTAATGAAAAAAAGACAAAAAAAAAAAAAAAAAAATGAAAAAAATTAAAAAAAATTAAAAATAAATGGTCACGTTGCACAAGTGCAACGTTACCATTGGTAATTTTTCTTCATATAATTAATATTCTTAATTAGTAAATATAATTAATAACTACTATAATTAGTTAATATTTTTAATTTTGCTATAATTAGTAGATATTTAACTGCTTATAATTAATACATAATTTTAGTACTATACTTAATATATTAATATATTAGTTATAATTATATGTATTATTACTATATGTTAATTAGTTATATTATTAATATATAATTAATGAGTACGCTATATATAGTTAATCACTAGTCTACCTAATGTCCAACTAATATATTCTTTATTAGTTAATTACTATAATATACTATATATAGTTAATTACTACTATAATTAATATAATTAATTAGTAGTATAATTAATATTTTCCTATAATTAATATATTCTTTCTTAGTACCATAATTACTTAGTAATATACTTAATATATAGTTAATTACTACTATAAGTAATATATAATTAATTAGCATATAATTAATGCTAGATTACATATATATGTATAAATTTGTATATATATGGTAATTATATTAATGTCTATATATTAATTAATGTTGGCTATATATATATATATATATATTTTCTAGCTAGGTTTCATTAATTACTATATATATATATATATATAGTAAAAAATTAAAAAATGAAAGCAAAATAAAAAAAATTAAAAATTCCAAAGGTAACACGGCACATGTGTCACGTTACCTTTGGTATTTTATTTTATTTTTATTTTATTTTGCTTTCATTTTATTCCTTCATTTCATTTCTTTTTTCCTATAATTAATATATTCTTTATTAGTACCATAATTATTTAGTAATATACTTAATATATAGTTAATTACTACTATAATTAATATATAATTAATTAGTAGTATAATTAATATGGAATTAAGTACTACCATAATTAGTATATAGTTAATTAGTCCTATAATTACTATATATAGTCAATATATATGTAGCTAACTAGTAGTATAAGTAACACATAATTAGTAAGTAGTATACTTAATTAATATATAGTTAATGAATTATGTTATTACTATATAGTTAATTGGTAATATTATTAATATGTAATTAATGACTACGTACACTAAGAATATGTTTGGGTCTGCGATTACAGACCCAAAACGAGCTTTTGAGGTCTCAAAAGCTCATTTCAGGAAAAAAATAGATGTTTGGTAAAATACTGAAAGTGCTTCTAAGGCCCCAAACGCTAAAAATCACGATTGAGCGGTGGAAAATGAGGCTTCGCATAAGCGGACTTACGAAGAAAAAGGCGGCCTTGATTTTCATTAATGAAATATATAAACAAGACAAAAATACCCATACCAATTTTAACAAATAACGACCATACCCATATATAAACATCACATTGAACCGAATGTAGCCATTCTACCGCAATTGAGAGCCGCTACAAAGAGAGATCAAACAGAAATTCATCTCCTTCCGGTGAGTTCCTTTGATTTTTGATTATTTTCATCTCTTTTGTTCTAATGTTGACATATATAAAAGAAGTTTGTAAGATGTAAATTGAAAAACTGCAGAAAGAGAGTACTAGAAAAATAAAGAGAAGAAGAGTTTAAGAAAAATAAAGAAGACTATAGAAAGAGTATTGGAAAATATAAGAGACCGGCAGATAACAATATTCAAAAAATAAATAAATTAAAAATACAGAGCATGGAACAACAAAGATAGAGTATTATAAAAAATAAAGAGAATAATAGTATTAGAAAAAATAAAACAGAGATGTCGGCAACTATATAGTTAATTGGTAATATTATTAATATGTAATTAAGCTGTTATAGTTAATTACTAGCTTTGTACACCTAATGTCCAACTAAACCATATTAAACGAAGCCAAAAAAAAAAAATGAAAATGAAATGAAGAAAATGAAAAAAATAGAAATAATTCAATGGTAACGCTGCTTGCAACGTTACATTAATTTGACGTTAGTAAGGTGCAACGTTACCAAGTTGGTAACGTGGCACCTTTCCAACGTTACCAAATTGTAACGTTGCAACTATGCAACGTTACCATTGGTTATTCTTCTTCTTTTCATTCCATTAATATATATAGTTAATTAGTGAATATAATTAATAACTATTATAATTAGTACATAATTAAATTTCCGATATTTTGTACGAGATTTTTCTAGCTAGGTTACATTAATTACCATATATATATATATATATATATATATATATAGTAAAAAATTTAAAAATGAATGCAAAATAAAAAAAATTTTAAAAAATTCCAAAGGTAACGTTTGAATTCTTGAAACGTTACTAAAAATAAAAAATTATTATATACTTTATATATTTATTTTGTATTTTATAAAATTTACATATATAAATATACATATATATTATTAATTAATGGTATATTTAATTAGTATATAATTAATTAGAACTATAATTAATATGTAATTAAGTACTACTACAATTAGTATATAATTAATTAGTTCTATAATAAATATATAATTAATTAGTAATATACTTAATATATATATACTTAATTAGTACTATAATTAATATGTATTTAATATTTATTCTTTATTCAACTTTTTTTTTTGAAAATCAACATAGTCTCATTCATTAAAGATCAAGAGCAAAGCTTTTTACAATCTGAGGCAAGCCAAGTATCCATAGGTAAACTACAAAGATACTAACGTCATACAAGGCGTGTACAATCCTGACTCTCAAACCATATCCGCTTAACCTATGACTAATTAACAAATGAAAGACAAATCATGCGGTAATCAACTAATGCATAGGTAGCAATTATTCCTTGACACCGAGTGAGAACCTCAGCCAACATATTCCTTGACACCGAGGGTTGAGAACCCTGTGCCAATACTTATTTCTTGACCGAGGGCTAGGAACCCAGGGCCAACACTTGTCCTCCTCGACCGAAAGCAGGATAACGTTCACATCCACAACCTAAAGATCTGGACCAAGCATCACACCCTAAAAGCGAGGGATCGAGACAAGACTTATTACAAGCAAAAACAATAAAATACGGAAATAAAACCGATTCGTGCAAGTAGACCCATTACACTGAAGGGCGTTAGAAGCTCGACGCGATGAAGGCGCGGAAAAAGGCCCGATGGTGGATGGAGTACGCAAAAAAAGACGCATAAAGAAGATCGGTAGAATCGTAAAATAACAAAACACACAAAAACAAGCAGAAAAAAACACAGAAAATACTAAAGCAAATACAAGGAAACCAAGCAAAACAAAAATAAACAAATGAAACAAAATATAGGGAAACCAAATAAAACATAAAATAAAAAGCATAATGATCAACCGGAGAAGGCTCAAAGAATCTAGGTGGAACACCAACGAGGAAGGTGGCGATGAGAGAATGACATGGAGGGGGCGTAGAAGACTTGCCTCAGCGGAGGGGTGTGAAACACGAAAGCAAGACTCAAACGAGGGCACAAAAAGCCCAAAACAAATGGAAAGACCGCCATAGAAAGAGGAGGCCGGGAAAGAAAAAAGGAAAGGAAGGGCACTAGGACTATGGCATCAAGTAAATAACTAGAGCCAGTGCTAAGAGGCGTGGGGAGGAGGGATGGCGGCGCCATTCCTCCTCCCCAAGAGTGACGTATCTAGAAAGGAGTGCTAAAGCGAAAACCTAGAGAGAAAAACCTAGAAAAAAAACATTTTAATATAAAAATATAATATTACTTTTAAAACTACTTCATTCTTGTCCAACTAATAGAAATAAAATGAAGCAAAAAATATATATATATATATATAAACCAAATGAAAGCCAAAAAAAAAAAATTCCATTAGTAACATTGCAAGTATGATCGTTACCAATTTGGTAACATGCTTGCAGTTGCAACATTACCAAATTGGTAACGTGGCACATGTGCCGTTACCTTTGGTAATTTTGTAATTTGCTTTCATTTATTCCTTCATTTCATTTCATTTTCCTATAATTAATATATTCTTTCTTACTACCATAATTACGTAGTAATATACTTAATATATAGTTAATTACTACTATAATTAGTATATAATTAATTACTATATAATTAATGCTAGATTATATATATAGTAATATTTATGTAATTAGGGTTATATATATAGTCATTAGGGTTATTTTAATTTTAATATATAGTAATTAGGGTTAGTTATATATATAGTAATTAATTAGATATATATAGTAATATAATTAATATGTAGTTAATTACTACTATAATTAGTATATAAATAATGCTAGATTATATATATATGTATAAATTTGTATATATATGGTAATTATATTAATGTCTATATATTAATTAATGTTAGCTATATATATATATATATATATATATTTTCTAGCTAGGTTTCATTAATTACTATATATAAATATATAGTAAAAAAATTAAAAATGAAAGCAAAATAAAAAGTGAATTCTCTCTAGGTTTTTTTGCTTTAGCAGGCCCCTCTATATCGCCGTCACTTTTGGGATCCTCCCCACATCCCTTTCGCACCGGGCTCTAGTTATTTACTTGATGCCCTAGTCCCGGTGTCCCTCCCTTTTCTTTTTCTTTCCCTGGCCTCCTCCTTGTATGGCGGTCTTTTCCATTTGTTTTTGGGGCTTTTTGTGCCCCTATTTGGTCTTTTCAGCCATTTTATAGCCCTCATAGGCAAGTCTTCTACTACTCTTCTCCCATCGCCACTTTCCTCTTCCAAATTTGATCACGCCTTTCTTCTTGATCATTTCTTTTTATTTTATGTTTTTTGGTTTCATATTTTGCTTTTTTTATTTTTTGTTTTGATTTTCCTTTGTATTTTGTTTTGTTGGGTTTCTTTGTATTTGCTTAGTATTTCAGATTGCTTTTTTTTTGTTTGTTTGTGTGTTTTTGATTTTATAGTTACGATCTTCTCTGTGTCTGTTTTCAGTACTCCATCCATTTTCAGCCTTTTTCTGCCCCACCGCTAAGCTTCTAACGCGTCCTTCAAAGGTAACGGTCTACTTAAATGTGATCGGTTTTATTTTCAGATTTTTATTGTTTTTGCTTGTAATAAGTCTATCTCAACAACCTACTTTGGAGGTGTGATGCTTGGTCCGATCTTTGGGTTGTGGATGTGAACATTATCTTGGGGTCGAGAAGGACAAGTGTTGACTGGGGTTCTTAACCCTCAGGAAATAAGTGTTGGTTCTAAATTTCTTCAAGTGAATAAATGTTGGTCTGGGGTTCTTAGCCCTCTGGGGTTCTTAGCCCTCAAGGTCAAGGAATAATTGCCACCTATGCATTAGTTGATTAATGCATTTGTATTTCATTTGTTGATTAGTCATAGGTTGATCTGTTTTGAGAGTTTAAATTATGTCGTCTTGTATGACGCTATAGTTTACCTACACTTCTGAGACTTGCCTGTATTGTAAGAGCTCTTGATCTTAATGGATGAGACTATGTTGATTTTCAAAAAAAATAATAATAATAAAAGTGAATATAATTAATAACTACTATAATTAGTAGCTAATTAATTACTAGTATAATTAATATTAAATTACTATAATTAGTATATATATAATTAATATATAGTTAATCACCACTATAAGTAGTAGATAATTAATTACTAGTATAATTAAGGGCCTACTATAATGAGTATATAATTAATGTACACTACACTAATATAAAGTTAATTTTTTGTTTGCTCCATTTTATTTCTATTACTTGGACATTAGTACTATAATTAAAATTAATTAGTTCTATAATAAATATATAATTAATTATTAGTATACTTAATATATATTAATTAGTACTATAACTAATATAATTATAGTAACACAAATAAATTGAAGACAACAAAAATTAATATCAAATGAAAGAAAAAAAATGGGAAAAAATTTAGAAATGTAAAGGTAACATGTCATTAATGACATATTATGGAAATTTTAAAATTATATATGTTTATATCATATTATTTTTTACATATTTTATTTTGAAAATTTATATTGAACCAAAAAGGTAGCGTTTGAATATTCAAACATTAATTAGTACGTTGAAATTTCAAAGCGTTACTCAAGGATTTTGTTTTTTTTTCCTTTTCTTAGACTCTTGCATTTTTGAGTATAACTTCAATTCGGTCTTGGCAAAGAAGCCTATCTTTTTGCCCACCATTAGTTAAGTGACACATCATCTACAACAAATTAAAAAGAAAGAGTGCTGTCCGGATGGTGCAAAAGGAGGGCTTTTTGCCTTCCACTCATGAGTTGACACCTAGCATTTTAAGAAAACACACAAATTAAAATAAGATCAAAGCCCCTGATTTTTCCTTTCTTTTCTTCTTCTTCTCTTCTCCTGACCTCACGCACACCTGGTTTTTCTTCTATTTTTTTTTCTTCTCCCTCAACTCACACACCTTTGGTTTTTTTCTTTTTCTTCTTCTTCTCCCTCACCTCTCGGCGACCCACCATTTCCGCCAAACCATCTCCGTAATTTCTTCATTTCCGCCAAATCCAAGGAAAACACCAAAACTCAAACCCAACATCAAAAATCGTTTCTAATGCCTCAAAATCGATTCTAATGCCACAAAATTCGTTTCTAATGCCTCAAAACTAAAACCTAGAGGAAGGTTAACCTTTTTTTGAATTTTATCATCCTAAAACCCCCAAAAAAAAAAATTAGACCACGGATGAAAAAAAAAAAAAAAAAAAAAAACCAAACCCTGGCCCGGTGAGACCAAGCCGTGGGTCTTGGTGGCCAGTCGTCGACTTTGCGAGGTGGCAGTCATCCTTCAGCAAGACCCAACGAACACCCTCTGCACCCACTCTTCCTTCTTCCTCCTCCTTCTCTTTTCTTTCTTCTTTACCCACCCAATCACTGCTGTAGGGTGTAAAATTTTTTTGTGCATTTTTTGTCTTTTAAATGAGGTGTCAGCTTCTTAATGGTGGGCAAAAAGGCCACCCTTTTTGCCACAACCAAACTGAAGTTATACTCGCCACTAAATACACCATATCAAAACCAATCTCTTTCTACCTCAAAAGCGAAAACAAAACTCAAGTTGAAAACTATGGTCATGACCCTTTAACGCCGACGCGAACTACTTCCACGTCGGCCCGAGACCACCGGCGAAGAGAACCCACCGCCCACCACTCGCCACTTCTTATTGATCTCCGTTTCTCCTCTCCTCTCTCTCTCTCCAGTACCACCACCGATCTCATCAGGCCGGCTCATCTCCCCGTCATCTTCCCGGTACCTCTCCACGCCGGCCTGGATCTGGCTTTGTATTCTGAGGCATTAGATCTAGGCGACGGGAATAGGGGTCGAGAGTCGAGGCTTGAGGTTGAACAATGAAAGTGAAGAGGTACCCGGATCGATCGGAGAAACCAGAAAGAAAAGCGGTGTGGGTCGTCTTGCGTGAGCAGTAGTGTGGCGTGGTGCGGTCTGCGGCGCGATTGTTGGCTAGTTGCTTGGGTCTCCGGCAATGACGTTTAGGTCGGCGACGTGCGTTGATGGAGCTCCGGCGTTGGGTCTCTGGCAGTGGTGTTGCGACGTTGGGTCTCCAACAGTGAGAGTTGTGTTGGGTCTCCGGGCTTTTTAATTTTGTTTAGAAAATATATTTTAATTAAATTTGGTATGTCGGTGTAGTTGAATGTTTTCGAAATGTAAGTTTGAGATGATATCGAGTGTCACCTTCTTGATTGGTGGCAAAAACCCTTATTCTGCCACAACTCGAACACTAGCACCTCTCCTTTTTTTCCATTCATCCCAGCACCTCTCTTCTTTTCCCC